>OY979717.1:45662043-46027043 GCA_963855995.1 Muricea muricata
CTGGGGCCGGTTGTATAAAAAAGTGATTAAAGTTAACTATGACAAGTGATGAAGAGTTCTATACAATCGGCCTCTGGTCTTTGAATTTCGATATCTTCAGCCAGTTGTAGTAAAAAGTAGTTAAATTTAACTGTTGCTGCAGAGAAGTGAAAGCAGTATCGGAAAAGTAGTTATGCAGTATTTGATGTATTGTTTAAAACACGAGCAGGAGGGTTTTATTAGGTACCTGATAAGGCACATCATGCGAGTGTTTTAAATGGCTTCAAAAACATTTGCATAACAAAGCCAAATCTTTATATAAAAATCTCTATATAAAAATCTTTCTATAATTTGCATGACAATCATCTTTTGTATTATTGCATGATGAAGTGTTCTCTAGCAGGTATAAAGAGGCATGCACGTGACTTATTTAGCACTGGATATTGGATAATTATTTCATGAATAATTGATGAGTTTTTGAAAACAATATAAGTTTTATAGCACCATATAAAAAACCCGGATAAAGATTTAGTTTTCGAGCAAGCTTGAGTAAACACACATCACTAAATCAAGGATGCACATTTTTAAACGCAATCCTGAATTGTTAATGAGTAGGTATAAGACATCCGAGGGATGTGTTACAGGACGCTGAAAATGTTGAGGGTCCAAAGTCCAGACCAAAATTCAAGTTCACCTCGTTTCTATGGTAGAGTCCAGTGTTTACAATATGCCAATAAACTAATACAAATTTTTTTATTAACAGCAATCCTTCCCAAGTCCACCAACACAAGACATATCCAAGAAAACATTGAGGTATTTAGCTTTACTTTAACAACAGAAGATATGAAGACGTTGAATAATTTGAACAAAAATACCCATTTTTGTTGGAATCCTGAAGACGTCGCGTGAGAGGATTTTGGATATAATTTAAAATTTTTGAATTGTATTCCAAATGGACTTTACTGGAGGGAGGATGCAGTGCAAGTCGCGTGCGAACTCTGCGTGGGGAGTCGCGGATTTCAAGGAAGAAGGGATGTTGGGAATTTTCAAGTCTAAGCTATAGACTGACCATATATGTAGCTGATGCTTCACATCATGTTCTCAGAAGTGGTCAGGTGATTTTCCGATCGGGGGTACTAATCGTTTTGGTAGATTTATCAATTGGTGAAGTTATCAATTATCACTGGCAGATATGTACATGAGAATCAAAAATGTGTGGTCATGTTTGATTGATTTGAAAAATATGTTGGACTGGAGGAAATGGAAAGAGCAGCAGGTAAAATGCACAGACCTGTAGTGGTAATAAAATATAACATACGTTTGCGTTCGTTCTTTCATGTATTTCTTGTCTTAAAGGCTTAGACACTGAACGTGGTATAACGCTTATAACGCTTATACATTTCTTGCGCGCTTTTGGTTACAAATATGTATCCTAGCGGAAGGCAACCAGTGGCGAAGCCAGCCCGACAACTTGGCGGCGTGTAAACATATTCAGTTATTCATTCTAGCTGACACACTGTGCACATTTTAGATGGAGCATATAAAAAATTAGGCAGTAAGATGGAAAATAAACTTCAAACTTCAAACTTTCTTAACAACCATGTGTAAATATGTGTATTTTATGGTTTTTTGTATGCTGCACAAGGATTAATTCAAAGACACGTTTTTGTAGTTAATCTGTCTATGATATGGTATGGCGAAGTTATGTTACAGTGACTCTTACTTCACAAGTCGGGGCTTACTCTAGCAACAACAATTTGTCAAACTTCGAGTTAAACCCCCAGGCTTAACTCGAATGACCCAAATCGTGTTTCGTTCTTCGAGTAATGCCATTTTTGGAAAAGGGCGTTGCCGTCTAGTGTTATAATCTTCATGGTAGCGTCACGAGATGCAATGCTCAACGTACGAGACTTTCGTACTTTCAAAAGCCCAGGAATGTTTTATCCCAACCTTCTGACTTTTCAACCTTTCACCCATGCAATGGCTCTGTAATTTTAGACAATTTAAGATCATTTTTAATTTCGCGTTTAGACAAGGTCTAACTTTGGGAGTGTAAAGTTATCTTAAAACAAATTAACCAATCGCATGTTCCCAATGGTGTAAAAACGACCCGAGTAACAGAAACTAAAAATAGATGATATAATTTTGAATTTCACTTTTGCTATCGTAATAACCTTACGTCATGCATTTATGTGATGTCACTTGTATATATTAGCATGCCATTGATATTGGAGATCAATATAGTCATAACAGCCCCAACAAGCGTGTCGTATATTAGAATATTACAATTATATTATATTATTATTATCATTATTTTTATTATTAACAAAGTTTGTCGTCAGCGATTTTTGGGACCTTCGGGCTTTGAAATTCGCATAAACTTTTTTGGAGACATTTCACTCAAGTATGTACATGTATGTATAAGTGTTATGACACTCTTCGAATGATTTGTCGGATCGGATACTTTCAACTTACCCGTATAGCGACTATTTTCTACTTTGCGACAAAACTGGTTTATCGTTTATTTTTATAGCTCCATAGCAAATATTGTGGTTTAAATGGATATTTTTGGGATTCAGTCACCTGGGCGACCGCTAGCGTGACAAGCCATTAAATATTTATTTACTATCATTGGAATCGTGTAAAGACATGCCTTAATAGTTGATTTTTTTGTTAGGTCTTGCGATAACATCACAGTAGAACTGCCCCACTACCCGGAATCAATCCAAATTCTACTGGATTTGTGCTAGATAATAATACATTTGATAGTACAGCCGAATCTATATTAGGCTGTCAACCCTCGTGAAATTTAGAAATGACCGCCGGAAATTTTGAAATTCTTCAATGACAAGCTTCGGAAACTGAAAATAGCGAACTGAAATTAATTATAATTATATGAGTTTGGGACTGGATACTGATTCACTGTAGGCTCTCGACTAAGGAGAGTACGTACGAGAATATTCAACAATGAATATTCTCGAGAATGTTCTCCTATATTATCGTTATTGGTTGCCAGGAACATATTTTAAATTTGTTTTCCGCCAAACCTAAATGATCCGTACTTAATAAAGAAAGGCAATCTGAATGCTCTAATTTGGCAATTGAACCGCTCAGAAACACAAGCCATAATAATATTAAGTATTCAGACATATACCGCTAATGTGGAACCGGTTCGATTTGGAATGTAGTAAGTTTGATAAGTTTGACAATTTCATATGACGAACGGATCAGTAATGCCATATTAACCGTAGTAAATTGTTAGTCGGTAAAATGAACGCCTATGCAGAGAAAGATTTGCAGGTCGGGAGTTGGAGTTAACGATATATTGGATGGGTAAAATTGATCTGAGAAGGAAAGGGGTTAAAAAAGAGTTTACCTTTAAGAGAATCCTACTGCATGTTACCTGTAAAAATACAAATATGCAAGCACTTATTCGAAAATTGTTCATACATTTAATTGAAGTTTTCTTTTTGCTACTAAATTATTAAGTTATGTTATTGGAAAGCGTTATTAGTTAGCACATTGTTTTCAGATTAGATATTTTTACTAGCGATATTATTTGTTGACTAGCCAAAACAAACTGGTGATTTCGTTTTTTAAATTTCCGAACCAATCACAGCGTCGCGTTGTTGAAGTTTGGTCCATTAGGCGTGATGAATTATGACTTTTTTTAGTGCTTCAATATTTTCAAATCGTCTTGCTAAATTGCGACGCAGTTAGATGCTACTGATGGTTTGTCTGGGATGATGGCGAGATTCTACAAAAGTATATTCGCTACATCATTAGCCGTTTCGGTAAGTTTGTTACTATGTTCAGTTATAGTATCTGATCGCATGTATCATATTTTAAACAATTTTTAATCAGCTTCATCGATATGCAATGACGCAATTCCGTTCTTTTGATTTTAGAAAATGAATATAATGAACTATTTTTGCTAATCAGTGCATGTCTTTACAATTGCTAATGAGTATTAACTGACTTAGAATTTAAAGTGCAACTGTATTCGTGCTAAGGTTATGCAATCTCGAACTATATTATTTTTAGGGAATGCCGATAATCAGAAGCACACAAAAACATAGGATCTTTCACGAGCCGAAACAGAATACGACATTTCGAGCAAAAGCTCTTTCGCCGGGAAGTTAGTGGCGAAAGCTAGGGTTTTCTCTCGAAACGTCGAGTTCTGTTTATCTCGTTTCTGGTAGCTAGCGCCGGCTATGTTTTTTATGTGTTTTTGCGCATTATCGACACGGGTAGCGTTAGTTCGAGATGTATGGGCATCTGAGTGGCTAGTGTCGCACTGATATTTGTTTTCGAGTTACCGCGTATCGTTCAAAACCTTAAAGATTTTTTTACCAGTTAAGATATGTATTCATTCAAAAGAGAAATATTTTAATGCTGTCGTAACAAAGTGTGTTGTAGTTTTTACACTACTGGGGCCTATAGCAGGCTCTATAATTGGCGGGAGGGCTCCTGTTCATATATTTGTGTTCCGTGCAATCAATTTTGGTGAAATGAATATGAACCCTCCCCCAATATTCTCGGCCCTGACTTTGGCTTAAGAAAGTGCGGAAATTATTTTACCTGCAAAGCTCTCTATTTTTAGTAAAATCCATCCAGTCTGCGGCAAATTTACTATCACTGTGCTGTTATGCTATGTTATTATGACTATGCGCGCGTGATAAAATGCTATGTATCTCAAACACTATACTTCTTAATACTTATGCTTAGCCTCTCTCTTCGTATTTATGCGCGTATATACGTGTAATTCTAGTTAAAACAATATCTAGCTTCATGTGAAGTCATCGACGTATTGTTTTTATTTTATTGCGGTCAGAATGGTACCTGCAAGCACCGTTGTCAAACAGTTACGTAACATTTCGTGTCCAAGGCAACATGGGCATTTGCACCAAACAAGAATATTATACTTTCAGAGGATTTATATCTGACTGGTTTCTTAGGCATCGCCGTTGTGTTACTTGGGGGCCATTCATACTTAGTACATTTTGGTGCGATCTAATTTTGACTCATTTCGACGGCCCTTTTCTTGAGCTGATTGCATGGAGTGCCCACATTTTGTCTGCCATATAACGTGCTAAACAAAAAATAGTTGAATTTAAAATTTGAATCGGCTCAAGACCACTTCTCGATGATATGGAAAAGACTCAGTTAGACACTTACGACCTTATATATGGTCCACTTTAAGCCAGAGTGATAGAGAAAGTCTATCGTCACAAATTTTTAAACATGCCACCAGGAAGAAAAATTTAGAAGACCTAATTGAAAATATTGTAAAAATTGTGTGACTTAGTGTTCTAGATTTCTTCATTTTAACTTTATATATTAATATATTACATTGCACAGGAAAATAGATAAATGTCCCCAATTAGTTTGTAAAGAACAATCCCTCCAACTTCTACACCACTCTTGTTTTTGAAGTCGTTTCAGAGGTTGTTCATGCATAGCTGAGTTAACGCCAAACAAGAATTTTGAAGATTTGTTTCTAATCGAATCAATAAGCTGCCGGCAAATTTCTTACTTAACGTTAGCTGCGAATGAATCTCGTCGAATTTTGAACAACTTCCTCCTGATGATTACTTAGACATTGTATCTCAGAAAAAATGTCACTGTGACGAAATAAGCAATCAATCAAATACAGTTAAAAGAATTATAAAACAAGAAGTTGGCAATGTCGGCTAGCCTCTCTGTAAATATCTGATGTTTTGGCTAAGATGCGACAGATAAATAAAGGTGTGCTTCAAACATGCTCTAATCCTAAGACGAGCAGAATTGAATACTTTTCCATAAACTGTGCATGCCAAAAATTCTATTTTGAATTTAGTTAGATTCAAAACACAGCTATTTCTTTTTGTGTCAACATGGTTTGTGTTTAGTTGAACTCAAAAGGCTGTATTTCTGTAATGGGTTGATGAATGTTCTTCACATTTATATCAATAGTCAACAAAATACCATAATAATATTCGACTTCGAAAATAATTTTATGAAGAATGATTTAATAAATGATTTGAAGTTTAGTTACAGTGACATTCTCCCTGAGAGACACTGTATATAGACTACGATCTATAGTTAGTTTTCCGACGATTTCTGATTTGATTTTGATCCTCACAGTACAGAACCGCGCCCAACAAAAATAACTCGACCCATGAAAGTTGCGATCGATGAAAATATGTGGAACGTATTGATGTTTTTGTAAGCATTCATCATGTGCGTTATACAAACAGTTCAGTCGATTAGACAACATGCCCGATTCGGCTGGTCAAAAATTTTCCACCCAGTTTCCTAAAGAAAACTGGATCTTCGTACCCAATCAAAATCACAGTAATGCTTTAAAGTGTTAGTTCGCAGTCACGCAAGGTTAATTTAAAGTGCCACATTAACAAAAAATCAGTTTTTCAATGGATTGTCTCGTCTAGATATTCACTATTTTAAAACATGCAAATAGCGTGTGATCTCATCTTCGTACACTAAATACCAGGTTTAAGTAGGATAAAGAAATGTTGTAGGTGCATATGTGAGACAGTTGGGGGAGAAATTCTTCGGGGCGAAAACACAATATTGCTGATCTATGTTCTGTTCTAGTTTTATGCAAATATATAAGTCTATCTCGTCATGAGTGTATCGTATTTGTACTTCCCATCATCTGATCAATTTGGCCAACTGTTCTCTTTATGTATGAACAGCTGAATCCAACATTCAGCTTTTGGCTGTTTATGGAAAAATTCAATGGGAATGTGATGGGATAGATGCCTGTTTTTGCATAAGCCTGGACAAGAACGTATAGCTTTTAAATTCTATTGTGTTCTATTGTCCATACAGTGTATTTACTGTGATATATTATGTTTATTAATTTATTTGAATATATATTGTGTTAATTCATGTACTGTACATGCATGATAATGTCTTTATATGGATGACAATTATGGATGACACAATTGAAATTCCTGTTCTGGTAAAATTATTTCATATTAATATGACATTGTAATTTCCAGGTTCTTCTAATCTCGTGGTGTACAAAAATAGTCAATGGAGGACCGCTGGGTATGACTTTAAGTCGAACTGCTAAATTGTGCATTTTTGAAGACACTAGAAAAATAGACATGCAAACCCTCAGTATTTTTCAATCCATATATTCTCTCTAATCTTTTCAAAATTCTGAACCCCAAAGGCCAATTCCAGAAATCTTGACACCGCAGATTGGGTGTTTGAACCATTGATAGGTATTAAAGCTGGGTAGCACAGCGAAGGTTGGGTTTTGAAGCCGGAAGTGCGTCATATTTTTAGACTTGCGGCCATGTTGGATGGCTCCACTTGAGCAGCAATGCTATAGATTTCTATTACAGGATTCATAGTTTTCATTTTCAAATAAAAAACTACGTTTTAAGGCAAAATCTTTAAAAGAAATCAGTTTTCTAACAGAAACTACATCGATTCGCTCTATGCAACATGGGCGCCGATCTCAAAATTTCAATTGTATTTGGGTTTTTTATTACGATGCACTATCCTGTCTTAATACATTTTAATGGTTTGAACATCAAACAACGTCTTCCACTAACTCGATGGTATTTCTTAACCGTTCAACCTTATTCCGTGATAGCTTGAAAAATATGGTGTTAAACGGTCTTCGTAGATTGCAATCTTAGCTGTTTGCATGCTATTTACCTATTTCTTCCTTTAACCATGGTGGCAATATTTTCCCTTTCCTATTTCCTGTATATTTCTCCATTTCAAAAGGACTGCTATAGCGAGGAGTCAAAAGCGTAACTTTCCCGCAACAAATGTCGATGTCGCTCATAACTCATTTCGCCTAGACAAAACTTTGAACATCTGACCGATAACAGTAGAGTTGCCAAAAAGAATGAAGGCATTCACTTTAATATAGGAATATATTTGATCTAACAGAAAAACTATAGGACATATATCACAGTTTTTATAAATATACATGTACCTAGATGTGTAAATATCGACTTACCACAATAATTTCAGTATAATTTTTGTAAGCTTAGATCCAGAACTAAATGAAATTATACTTTGACTGGCAAATTTTTAAAGACGATAACAGTCTATAAGAGATGAACAACCTGCTTAACTGTTTTAGCTACTTGTTCTTTATACCAGAACGTTGCGTGTATGGTAACGGTCCGCCTTCTTCGATAAATTTAGCACACATATTAACATTGTTTTATTTGGCGTATTTGTCGTTATGAATATTATTTCACGTTTATTTGTTAAGGTTGTACGGCAAGCAATTCAATTGAGCTAGGAATGGAAGAAGGACTTATTCTGTGGTCACAACTATCTGCTTCTTCGTATCAAAATGGATACAATGCTTCTCGTGGGAGATTAGATAATAATAATTTCTGGATGCCTAGAGACGATGATAGTGATCCATGGCATCAGGTTGATTTTGCAATTACATTGGACTTAATTAAGTTACAAGTGCAAGGCGCGCCACGTGACGCCCTTTTCGTGCAAAACTTCACAGTTACCTATGCTAATTCAAGCGGAATATTCCAAAACCTTACCAGCGGCGGTATGATAAAGGTGTGTAATTAATAAACAGTGGTATATTACAAGGTTATTTACTTGAAACAGACTCGACGTAATGTTATAAAGCATACAGTACCACAAATGAGGGTCTCCCAGTGGTTTTTGGGAAGGTTGGGGGCTAGGATGCTAAATTTCCAACCGCGGGGGTTTGGATTCCCCCCCTCTATTTTGCAAAAATTAGATGTCGGCTAGGTTTTATCTCCTAAACACGACTATGACCTCCTGATGGAATTTTAAATGGTCTCACTTTTGAAAACGGTGATAAATTCCGAGGATCTCTGAATATTGAGAAGTTTTAATTTTAAAAAAATATATGCCACTGGTTTTCACATACTACTCACATTTAGAATTGATTTTCTCATGATTAATAGAATTCTACTGCATATAATGTTGTTCTGATAAGTTCGCAAACAATATATTCTATTATAGAGCAACGATATTTAACAATTATTGGACGAGGTTGAACACGATATGAAGAATTATCGTATAAGCCCGAAGTTTTCGGTTATTAACTGAAGCCGAAGACTGAGGCTAATAACGTAAACTGAGAGCTTGATCATTCTTCATATCGTGCAAAATTATTTATATAAAATATTCAAAATATTTTAATACGTTCTGCACCTGTGTGTTTAATTTTTCAAAACATGTCAACTTTTCTTGCTCGTTAAACAAAATTTCTTACATTCTTTTTTCAAAGTAAGTATACTTCCAATCCATGTCAATGTCTTTGGTCTGTGTTGTCGTTTTTAAGGGTTTTTTGTCAAAAAATGTGCGAATAGTCGTAGCCTGGTCTCTGCCATGTGTGTATTGCGTTTTTCCAAATTCATGAATAGCACGTATGTCATTACCAAATTGTTAGCTAGCACATGGCTAACTTTTCTAAAACCTTGCCATTAGGTATTTAGACATGAGTACAATGCGCATGTGATGACAAGGTTCCTCATTTCTGCGTTTAAACCAAATTTAAAAACGAAACCATTTCATCTATTAACTATGGTTTTGTGAAAAAAAATAAAGAATAGCTAACTCTATATTTTTGCATTTACATATCAAGGTGTTTTCAGCAAATACTGCTGCCAACGATCAGACTGTTGATGTCGTTCTGCCAGAGGTCATTTCAGTTCGTTATTTTCGATTTCATCCTAAAAGTTGGCAAGGTTGGCCAGCATTAAGACTGGAATACTATGGCTGCTATAAACGTAAGTGTAATTTCGTCCCGCCGTATATAATGTTGATGAATTTGCTAAAGCTAAGACTTTTTCAAACGCAAACATTGTGTTTTTCGCTCACAGATGCCCAGTGTAGAAATATTAAAATACCCAATTTTATCCAGTACTCAAGACACAAAATTCAAGGCAGTGTTTTGACTGAACTTATGTTGCGATGTCGACTCTGTCTTTTTAAGATGTCTATGTATTTGATGTGATCATGAATTGGACTGAGATTAAAGAACAACATTCGTGCACGAAGCGTGATAATATCACCAATACTAATTTTATTTGTTATATACCAAGTCCTGAAGTTCATTTTTTTCATTGGACAAGGCCGTATCACTAACACTATCACGTGCTGATCGACAGAACACTATATTTACTGCGTTGCTATGGTTGCGAGGGTATCATCATTTTTTTGGCCTGTCAATAACAAAACCGGAATTGATGCGTGCGTGCGCTGATTTCCGTTTTGTCCCTGAGCCAACGGCGCCAAGCGCCGTTCTGGGCGTTAGCCCGAGGCGAGGGTACTAATTCCGCCCGGCTATTTACACTCGGAAAAAGGAAAGCACTTAGCGAAGTCTGAACACTCAAGGCACAGAGGAATCACTACACAGAGGGCTCACTTCTGATAAAACGCGCATAACCAAAAGCTTAGCCAGTGCGCGTTGGAGAGGCAGTCACCCCCCCCCGAAATTTCAACATGGCGGGCATCTTTTTTCTGAAAAGAATACAACAAAATCTGTTCCCAGATCAAACAGATGGCTTCATGTTACGCTAAATTTTGTAGAAATATTTTTGTTGTAGAAGTCTGCCTATGGAAACAGGACACCTGGACATGTGTGACAGTTTGTTTTGGCCGTTTAGGTAATATATAGGTTGAATACGAGCGGGAATTTAGAATTGCAAAGTTCGGTTCAATCTGCTTTGTAATTTTAGTTCAATATATACATCTAAATTGTAGTGGATCGTATGTGGAAAGAAAGAAGCCATGCGGGTTGACAACCAGCTAATATGGTTTCCATCTCCAGGGTACAGCTGAAGTTTTTAAAACTGTATATATTATATTATATTAATTAAAAGTGACTTATGTTAGCCTAAAATGAGCTTTTAGGCTAGTAACTAAAGTTGGATTTTAAACATTTTTTGTGGCTCCTTGAAACATCAAGTCTGAGTGTGGAACATAACAGATGTGTGTTACGTAAGGAATGTGCTGCCGGAATAAGCGTATAAATACTAGTTTAAGTCAATATGGGTCAATGTGAAATAATGAATGATTCAGGATTTTAGACCATATCAAGAGAATATCAAGAGAAAGTGGGAATCTGGTCTTTTTTCTATTTTAACTGTTGCACAGTTTTAAATTAAGTTCAAAACAGATTGAAATTTTAACAAAAAGGCAAAAATGAATTGTATACAAATTGTATTTTAATAACAAAAACAAATTCACACAATATTGTATGAACTGTGGGTTGGAGGCATGCAACACTTCTTTCTTTATTTAGCCCAAGTATTTTCAACAACTTACATATAATATTATTTACATTTTTACACTCATTCTAGTTGCAACATGATCAAAATAGTCAACAATGTTTGTGCTAATACATATATCAAAAGGATATGGTATTGACAGTGTGGCATTGCAGGCAAGTACTACATATGCACCAACACACCTCATAAGTTTATTATACAACTCCTTTGATGAGTATGTTTTTAATGAAAAAGCAAACTTTTTCATCAAAGCTTGGCAATCAACACAATTATCAAGACAATACAATTACAATACATGAAGTAGCTCTTCACTGCAACAAATTTGATTAGCTGAAACAAACTCATCAAACTTGTTAGAATTTTTATCTTGTCAACCATTTTGATACTTTTTGAAAAATGAAAGGTTTTGACCACAAAAAAACCCAAAAAAAGACATGTGTTTGCTTCAATATAATTGTATTGTCTTGATAATTGTGTTGATTGCCAAGCTTTGATAAACAAGTTTGCTTTTTCGTTAAAAACATACTCATCAAAGGAGTTGTATAATAAACTTATGAGGTGTTTTAGCGCATATGTGGTACTTGCCTGCAATGCCACACTGTCAATACCATATCCTTTTGATATGTATTAGCACAAACATTGTTGCTGACTATTTTGATCATGTTGCAACTAGAATGAGTGCAAAAATGTAAATAATATTATATGTAAGTTGTTGAAAATACTTGGGCCAAATAAAGAAAGAAGTGCTGCATGCCCCCAACCCAGAGTTCATACAATATTGTGTGAATTTGTTTTTGTTATTAAAATACAATTTGTATACAATTCATTTTTGCCTTTTTGTTTTAAATCAAAATTGAAAGCATATTTATGTAAAATATCAATCTGTTTTGAACTTAATTTAAAACTGTGCAACAGTTAAAATAGAAAAAAGACCAGATTCCCACTTTCTCTTGATGTTCTCTTGATATGGTCTAAAATCCTGAATCATTCATTATTTCACATTGACCCATATTGACTTAGTATTTATACACTTATTCCTGCAGCACATTCCTTACCTAACACACATCTGTTATATTCCACACTCAGACTTGATGTTTCAAGGAGTCACAAAAAATGTTTAAAATCCAACTTTAGTTACTAGCCTAAAAGCTCATTTTAGGCTCACATAAGTCACTTTTAATTAATATAGTATAATATATACAGTTTTAAAAACTTCAGCTGTACCCTGGAGATGGAAACCATATTAGCTGGTTGTCAACCCGCATGGTTTCTTTCTTTCCACATACGATCCACTACAATTTAGAAGTATATATTGAACTAAAATTACAAAGCAGATTGAACCGAACTTTGCAATTCTAAATTCCCGCTCGTATTCAACCTATATATTACCTAAACGGCCAAAACAAACTGTCACACATGTCCAGATGTCCTGTTTCCATAGGCAGACTTCTACAACAAAAATATTTCTACAAAATTTAGCGTAACATGAAGCCATCTGTTTGATCTGAGAACAGATTTTGCTGTATTCTTTTCCGAAAAAAGATGCCCGCCATGTTGAAATTTTTTTGGGGGGGGGGGTGACTATGACGTACAATATCCGCCAAAATTGTACAGTAGATTTGTTCAATTGTACTTCCAATATACGTGTAAGTTTGCATTTCAACATTCAACATTCAATTCCTGTTCATAATCGAACATTGCAAAGTTTACGATTCTTGGATTTGTTTTCATTTTTCCAGAATTGAACATTGTAGATCGCTCTATTCAACTTCCTACTTTTCATCATTGGGCATCGTAATTTACGATTTCCAACTTGCAACCGCAATCCAATCTCTAACCGTCTGCGCGGGCTCAACCATTCACCAATTTTCACCCAGTAGGGTAGAGACTGACTCGTCCCCAGTCGCTTACCCAACGCGCGCTGAATGATGGGAAAACGCCTTAGGGCATTCCCATGGTCCTTTGCGATATACGCAATTTTTGTTAGGGACTGTGGAAGAGTCAGGGGTAGAGAACGGTTAATCAATTCCACCCGTTACCCCGATAGCTGAACTTTTTGCCCTAGCAACCGAGATTATGCAAATTATGATGCGGAATTATACAAATTAATTATGATAAGGTAGACAAGATGGCGGCCGATAAAATAAGCGAAGTTCGTTCGTCTCTTTTGAAGGCCGTGGAACGTCTTTGCGAGATGCATCAAACACACAAGGTATTTGTTTAAACGTTTTTAATGTGAATTCTTAGTTATTAAAGGAAATACATGTACATATACTAATTACTATCACAATATTCCGAGCTTTCCATTTAAAATCTTTGTTCACATGATGACATTAATCGAAGTGTTAACATTTAAAAATACATTCTCTAGCATATTCTTACTACAATCAGATTAGATAAGCAATTATTTTTGAGGAATGGTCTCAACTAGCAACGGAACGATCGAAAACAAAATCATTTTGCAAATCATCACATATAGCATAGCCATCGTAAACAAATTGAGCCAGCAATCAGCAATGCCATGCAGTTAGAGAATCAACACAATAATAGACAATAATTGTTACTGAATTGACCCCAAAAAACATACAGGATTTTAACTTGCCTAATATATTAATCCCGGCATTCTGTAATATCACACACATGCTATCCTGAAATAACATTATGTTAATTATGTACGTGTTTAACTAATTTTTTTTATTATTGAATGTTTCATTTGTGAAGAACCTTTTTCTATGAATGAAATAGCAGAACCCCAAAGATTGGTCCATCCTGATGATTTTTCACCTCCAACGGTTAGCTAGCTGTAGCAGTAGTGTGTAACATCAGTCTGCTGCAACTAGCACTGCTGACTGTAATACATGTATGGAGCAAATACTTGGTCGTAAATTTTGCAGCTAAAAATGTAGGATTGGAATAATTTTTGAAACAAAAATATCAAGAGAATCATTCCTGGGGGGAACAAGGGGGGAGGGCATGGCCCTTACTCAGTCACACACTTTTTACACACAATTCTGTAATTTTAAATTCACTGTAACCGAAAATCATTGCCTACTAGTTATTGACAATTGAGACTGCAAAACATGCCAAATATGTGGGTTATAATATATATGCTCTTATTTCAGAAACAAAAGACTATTGATACTATTGTTGATTTGAGGTAGTAAAAATGTATAAACTGGGCTAAAAACATCTAATTCAGATACTCAAAATCTCAAATTGACATTGCCAGTGCATGTAATGTAGTGAAAACTGCATGAAATGTTTTGAATTCACTGAAAAATTCAATGAAACCAAATAAATAAAATTTAAGGCCCTTTTTCAGGCCGTCACTTAATACATTGTTTCAGACTTTCAGGTATTGAAATTAGGTAGTGAAAGGGCGTATTCTTTTCAAGGCACATGTGGTATAAGTGAGGGGCCAAAATTTGGAATTTTTAAAATATAGTCAGGCTTTCATTCTAGGCTTTTAATTGAAATGTAAAGGTACGGACAACTATGTCATAAAATTAGTACTAATTAGTGATTGAAGAAGCATACGTTTTCTTGCTCATATAAAAATGTTTTCAATTTCAAGTAGAAGCTGATGTGTTTGATAGCAATCTATGCTATATGTGACTATAGTCTATAGTACGACAAAATGATTTTGTTTTCGATCGTTCCGTTGCTAGTTGAGACCATTCCTCAAAAATAATTGCTTATCTAATCTGATTGTAGTAAAAATATGCTAGAGAATGTATTTTTAAATGTTAGCACTTCGATTAATGTCATCATGTGAACAAAGATTTTAAATGGAAAGCTCGGAATATTGTGATAGTAATTAGTATATGTACATGTATTTCTTTTAATAACTAAGAAATCACATTAAAAACGTTTAAACAAATACCTTGTGTGTTTGATGCATCTCGCAAAGACGTTCCACGGCCTTCAAAAGAGACGAACGAACTTCGCTTATTTTATCGGCCGCCATCTTGTATAATCCTTATCATAATTAATTTGTAAATTCCGCATCATAATTTGCATAATCTCAGTTGCTAGGGCAAAAAGTTCAGCTATCGGGGGTATAACGGGTGGAATTGATTAACCGCTCTCTACCCTACTGGGTGAAAATTGGTGAATGGTTGAGCCCGCGCAGACGGTTCGAGATTGGATTGCGGTTGGAAGTTGGAAATCGTAAATTACGATGTTCAATGATGAAAAGTAGGAAGTTGAATAGAGCGATCTACAATGTTCAATTCTGGAAAAATGAAAACAAATCCAAGAATCGTAAACTTTACAATGTTCGATTATGAACAGGAATTGAATGTTGAATGTTGAAATGCAAACTTACACGTATATTGGAAGTACAATTGTACAAATCTACTATACAATTTTGGCGGATATTGTACGTCATAGGTGACTGCCTCTCCAACGCGCACTGGCTAAGCTTTTGGTTACGCTTTTTGGCCTAAGTGAGCCCTCTGTGTAAGTTATTCCTCTGTGCTCAAGGCATCTAAAAAGGAGAGATCTAAGACGAAAACGACTGCCACAAGACTTTTGAAGAGAGATTAATTCTAAGAAAATACAGAGAAGCGCCAAGAATTGACTATATGGCGTGAAATACAAGGCAAGTTTGTTGATAATGCGTATTTATACTTATGTTTTAATGCGTTATAAAGGCCAGCGTAGCCGTACTCCTTCAGTCTATTCACTGTTTAAATTCCAGAGTAAGTTTATGTTTTGTAAATGCAAGACTGTCTTCTTATTACTGTATTTCAAAATATTGACGAACTTTACATGTAAAAGAATACGAGCGAAGATATAGAATTGGCTTGAAACGGTTTTATTTTAAACTCAAAGTTTATGTTGATAAAAATTTAGTTTCATAAATATTTCAAAACGTTTTATGTAATAAATAGGTCGTATTTTATACAAAATTTAGGCTTAGATTAAGCATAATAACATACCGATGACTAATGTTGTGCCAGTTAAAAAACATTGTCAATAAAACCAGGGTTAAAAACTGATATTTAGTCCTTTTTCACGCAGTTTTGAAAAAATATACAGAAAGAACAAAAATTGCCGTGTTGCTATCAGGGCTGCCAGATTCCCTGGGCACAAAAAACCAAACTCACTTTCAAAAAAAGCCAAAAAAGGCAAAAAAGCCAAACACTAAAATTGAGGCAGGGAGCTGCGCCCTAGTGATAATTGCACTGTTTGCATAATTATTGCAAACCAGGCAAATGGAGAAAAGTGCCTGACTCTCAGGTAACATAAAGTAAAAGGTTTATTACCACTTTATTTGAAATAAAAACCCATAAATCAAACTTGAAATGTACTTGTTTATACTTTATATTGTTAATAGATGGTTATATAATTATGCATATACTTTAAAAGTTAAAAAGTCTAATCTATATAGAGTATATATATATATATATCTATATATATATATATATATATATATGCTGGGAAATCTATATATATCTATATATATATATATCTATATATATATATCTATATATATCTATATATATATATCTAGATATATATATCTATCTAGATATATATATCTAGATATATATATCTATATATATCTATATATATATATGCTGGGAAACAAAAACTTGTTTCTCGTCCAACCATTTTAGTTAAATCCAATGGACAATTTGCATAATAGACTAAAGGTCGAACTAGACAAGACGAACGAAATATTTTACCACAGTTAAAAAGAGCACCTTAAAATTAGTATAGTTGGAAAGTTTGGAGGTGAAATGTTGTAAAGTACGGAAAATATAGCCCTGCGAAGTTTGCAAATTTTGTATATACTGTATTACGCGCGGAAAAAGTTACCATTTATCGCTTTCTTCAATTAGCACTACATCCGGCAGATATCTTGTAGCGACGAGCTCCGTTTTCTGTGTTTCTACTTTACGCAATAACAATATCAGACTCATTTTGGAATAATTATGGCAGTGTGCGTATTGCGCAACACACACGCCGGTTTATTGATTTTGTAATAAATGAGTTAATAACTAACATAACAAATCATTAACGAAATTAATTGATTAACAGTTAACACAGAAAAGGTGGGGGTACTAACAACGCCCACGATTTAAAACTAGCTTAATATACAGTAGCACAATGTTGCGTTACGAAGAAAACGGGGAGGAGGGAGGGTAGAATTCAGTCGAGGAAAAGACGAACCTTGCGCAGCCAAAGCCAAAGGCAGAATGAGCTCAGTACAGTTCTGCCTGACGTATAAGGACCACTCCTCTCCGTTTCCCGCGCTTTACATTCACGTGATCATAAAATTATTGGGACTTTGACCTATATGTTCCATTTATATTACCTAACTAACATATTTCTGTCCCCTAAGGGCAGGACCGGAAGCAATAAAATCTTTATTGGTATGCCAATAATTCCTTTTTGAGCTAAAGTTGCCGCGAAAATGGTAACTTTTCCCGCGCGTAATACAAATATATACAAAATTTTCAAACTTCGCGGGGCTATATTTTCCGTATTTTACAACATTTCTCCAACAAATTCTGCAATTGTACTAATCTTAGGATGCTCTTTCTAGCTGTAGTAAAAGATTTTGTTCTTTTTGCCAAGATCAAATGTTAGTCTATTATGCAAATTGTCCAATCCTCTTGAATTTGTCACTGTTTTTTTACAGTTTAATTCCAGTTCCCCTTGAATTGGACATTGTTTTTTATAGTAATTTACTTCGCCTAACTCGAACGCGCTTAACTTGAACTATTTTCCCTTGGTCAAATTTATCACGTTGACTCGAACTTTTCCCGTTAACTTGCGTTAGATAGAAGTATAGATTAGTCCCTTGGCATTTTGTACTGAATTACGCAACTTATACAACAATAAAATTTATAATTTAACTATATAACTAACTATAAAATCCTATTTGATGAAAGAATTTGAGAATCTCTTCGCTTTTGCTACTGGAAGCGAATATTTCCTTTTTTCCGTGAGATTGTTCTTGGAATTGATTTTAGCTTTTGGGACCAAATCTTACTATCCTAGTTTTCGGATATAGACTGAAACAATTTCTTTGCGATAATGCTGTGGTGATCTTTAATAGAAACAAGACGCCTACTCAGGCGTTCACACTTCTCTCAGAAATTACGGAACTTAGAGTCCTTTTCAGGCTTTTCTCACAGACGGTGGCTGGTTGGGTTTAATTTTCAGGAACCTTGTAGTCCTGTGGAGGGATAGCAGGCATCTGTGGAGGGGAACACCTTTTTACAAAATATAAACTGCTGATTTTAATAAATACATAAACAAGCACAGCTCAGTTAATATTAACTGATTATTATTATTGCCAATGCCTGTTAATATAAATCTGGATAATGATCAAAACAGAAAAACACAGAAGTAAGATTTGCCAAATATACAGTATTGTTTATGAATCATGCAATTCAATTAGGCAAGTATTATTGAGAGTTATGTCACATCTGCCCTGATTGGTCAGAAGTGTGTTTATGTGCGCACTGATCTCTATATGAAAGTACACACTGAATTGGGCCGCCTATGCAGATACTTCATTGTTGTGTTAGGTTTGTTAGTTGTTAACTGGTTTGTCAAGACATTTTATTTGTGAAGGTGTCAAGATGTTAAAATTGTTTAAGTGAAACAGGTTTTCAATACAAGACTGGCAGTTATTTTATTTACACAATTTCTATATTGATCAATGGATGTGATCATGGTGTACAAGACATCTTTGACAAATTACTGGAACCAATAGTGTGCTATGTATATGTGGCTATGTTATGTTTTATTTTACCACGGTGTTGGGAACCACTTACGAAAAAGAATTACTGTAGGCACTAGAGAAGACACCACACAAACTAGACAAAGTGATTGTTCTTGTATATATATGATCTTTAGTGCTTTCATTATTAGAATACATTTAGTTTTCACCAATATGCTGCGGCAGCATTACAAACATGAAGTAGTAAACATCTTGTTCATAAGAAAATATAGTGTCCTTGCATTTCCTTGCTGAATGACCTTTTTTGACTCACGGATACTCCGTAGGAGTATTTGTGAGTCATCGCGATCACTCTATTTCGATTAGTGCATTCTTTTGTGTTCTAATTGCCTCCAGCCTGCTTTGCGCGCCTGGTGGAAACAGGTTAGACCAGTCAAGAACCAGTTTAGTGGATTTTTCACGGGAACCTGTCCGACCGGTTTATATTTTGGATTTATCGTCTACTTGTTGAAATTTACATTGTGAGAATTCTTCAGCCTTCGCTGAAAAGCAATTTATTCCTGTTACGTTTTTGTCGTACACATGTAACTATTATAATCGCTTGTATCTGACCGTTACATTACAACGACTAGCGTGTGCATTGCAGCTACAATTCCGTTTCTTACCTCTATTTCTGCCGATAACATACCGTTTCTGTACATTTTAAAAACTAAATTCACTATGGTTAGTAACAGAGCATTTCTGTCATATTCAATCGTGCTTAATAGTGTTTTCTATAATATTTCCCAATGAAGATTTGTCGATTTGTATCGTAAGGAATCTCTATCATATGTTTTGTTTACATCGCGTATCAGTGTAGCCCGTTTTAAAACATTTGTTAGTGTATTAAAGTAGTAAATTTGATGTATTATATTGTTTAAAGAGGGGTTACAGTCCGTTCTGCGCATCGGTTCTGAACAAAGGTGGGCCACCAAATATAAACACTGTCCAAATTTCACATTTTTCGAACTCTTTTTGAATTGAAACTCTGGTTTACATTCATGTATAAGCATAGCAAGCCAGAAAAGTGTCAGATATTCATTTAGTAAGTCATATTTTACGAATATAGAATTTCAAAATGTAAACAAAGCGTTTGTTTACATTACGGACTGTAACCCCTCTTTAAATATTCGCTAACCTTTGTTCATTAAAACAAAAACATCAACTTTTAAGTCTAAAACATCTACAACAGATCTAGATATTAAAAATACGCTGAAATTCGATCGACCATTTGATTGTGTTGATTTCGAACTGTTGTTATTAAAGTCATGTTATAAAACGTGGAGCGAGAATGAATTGACGACTACTCCGAGTACTCTCGGAATATGAACTTTCCAGCAGCTATACTAGTCGACTGATCATGATTTCACACTGGCTAATCATGAGTGGGCATTTCGTAAAATCTGACTGTCTGCGGTAAGAAAAAAATAGAAACATCGTATTGCAATTTGCACGTGAAATCAGTCGCTTTGTTTCGTTCTTTTTGTATCCGTGAGTCGTCTCTTTGAGACCTTTGATTGAAGAATAGGTATTGTTGCATAATCGATAACTGAACATTGCCATAACAACTAGTCAATAAAATAATGCCATATGAGAACCATGTTTTGACAGTCTCAACAAAGAATATCATAGTACATTGTTAATTATTGACAGTTGCACAAATGACAATTCATACAATGGCACTTTTCTTCTGTGGTGCTTTTATCATAACAGTACACACTGGCCTTAAATTTCATGTTATAATTCTGGTGGAAAAATAAGGTGTTCAAAGCTTTTGTTGGACATGATTGACTGATTTGCCAGAAGTACAAAGTTGCAACCAGGTGAATTGTGAAGTTCCTTAAATTAGTTGTAGCATTGTCTAATCAAGAAATGACTCTAAAAAATAAACACTGTGTCAAGTAAGGCACAACTCCAAGGCAGAACATTTGAGAGAATGTAGTAGAGTGTTAAACCCAACAGTTAAAGGTAGGTTACAGTCCCTTCTGCACATTGGTTCTTTTTGAATCTAAACACTAGTTTACATTCATTTATGAGCAAAGCAAACCAGAACAGTGCCAGGCATTCAGCTAGTAAATCATATTTTACAAATATAGCAGTTCAACATATAAACAAGCATTTGTTTACATTATGGACTGCAACCTACCTTTACTTTAAATACTGTATATATTAATTGAGTTTCTGGAAAATGAAATACAGAAATATGTAATGAAATATCCATAATTGCTAACCAAATTAAAGGAAAATTCCATAGTTCCCTGTTTATTCAGATTTACCGCAAACAACAGTAATTTGCCCGAAATACAGCTTTAGAAAGAAGTGAAACAAGAAAATTGCAGCTAACTCTTTGACGTCCGCCATATTGAAAATGAGCCCGCTGTCCAAAATGGAGAGTCATACTTGCGATCACGGAAAAAAAAACGAAGAGAGAAAAAGGCCATTTTAAGACACTGGCTCTTTCAGTCCAGTGTGAAAAGTAACCAGAAAATACCAAAAACAAATATATATGTACATGGTGACCACGTATCCCAAAGTAAACGCAAGTAACTAGGAAATTCATAGAGGTTCAGACGTACAGGCTTTTGTACATTGTTGACATGAAGTATTGCTTACTCTGAGCCCGCGTTGTCGCGATGGAAAGTCGATTTCTCGTTGACAAACGACGAAGGGGTGGATTTAAGACACTTACCCTTCGGGAAGTGTAACTATTCCTGCGATAGTGAGAGCTTCAGCGTACGATAGTCGTTGATATTTGCGCACGTTTAAGCTGCACCAAAAACCGGAGTTTCCGGAGACTCTTTTTTTAACTGGTTCTTCTATATGATCGTTCCAGGTTAATTTATCGTTTATCATTGGTGCTTAGTAGCTTCGCACTTGTTGTTCTGGCAATAGGATCCCCTTCGACAAAACAAGTTGGAAATTGCGTAGAGTGTGGGCGGTTAAAACTAATGACTAGTTCTTTTGACTTATCGCAGTTCAGTTGCAATAAATTTTCCTTGGACCATGTGTTTACCTGATTTACTGCTTGTTACGCTTGGCTTGGTTGGCCTGTAGTATCATCAACGTATTTCCACATTTTGAAAATGCCGGAGACAGACAAATCATTGATCATGAGAACGAATAATCAGGGCCCAAGCTTAGTTTCCTGAGGGATTCCAGCTGGGACTTTTCCCCTGGCTGATAGACCCTCTGATGTTTATCTGAGAGGAAATCAATTATCCAGTTGATGATGCTATTAGTTATATCAATTTGTTTCAAGTTGGTGATTAAGATGCCGTGGTCTATCAGCTCAAATGCTTTACGAGAATCGAATCTGTTGTTGCTTCTAGCCACTTGTTAACCATACTTATAAGGGCTAACACGGTGGATGAGTTGGAAATAGTATCAATCGACCTTCTTCTCTAATACTGGTCTGATGTAGTCTGAGACTACAAAATCATTTGCGATTTTTGACGCTGATGACGTCAGTGATATTGGTCGAAGCTCCTTCGTCGGGTCTGTAATTTGTTTTGCCATAGGTAAATGGTAGCTAATATCCGCGCGTTTCCAGGTTGTTGGCAATTTTTGTTCCTTAAATGACCTATTTATGACATCAGTTACTGGCAGCGGTAGGAACTCAGCGTATTCTTTCACTATTTAGTTCGACACACCGCCGTACCAGCCGATTTGTGTTTTTAAGATTAACCAGATCATTGTATGCCCGAAGAGTTGAAACTTCGAGAAATACTGGATTTTCTTCTAAGTGGAATGATTACATCTGTAGACGATTACATCTGTAAGAAGTTGAAATCCCTACTTTTACGTACGAAGGGGTAGTTTAAATAGCATTTAGCTGCTTGTCTGCTCTCGCAAGCGCGACTTATTTGTATTGATCGAATAAGATACTTGAAAAACTCCGATATATACGTTTACTGCAAGGGCCTTTTTTACATCTTTTATATGTACGAAATTACGAATCTATTTGTTATAGAATGTAATAATCCTCAACCTCTGCCTTTTCTGGACAGCCAAATTACATCGCCAGATACAAGCAGCTCGTATACAGCTCGCCGCGCTAGACTTGAAGATTCTCCTGGCTGGCAAGGAGACCCGAACGTGCAGTCGTATTTATTGATAGATTATCTTCAGCGGACTACAATAACAGCGGTTTCAGTTCGAGGGAGTCCAGTTACTTCAGATTGTTGGAGCCCTACGATTGAAATTCATTACAGCAACGATGGCTATACGTTTGAGGATCTCCAGGTCAGTGACAACACGATTATTTAAGTTAAATGCTTGACGTCTAAAACGTAACAAAGAATTTGAATTGGATTTAGTCTGAAAAACCATGCTACACATGGCAGAACTTCCAATGAATTTTTTATTTAGGCCCATGTTATAGAAACACTAGTCGAAAGAAACTTTCCATTTATGGCCCTCAGCCAAAATATTTCATTTTCATGGAATTATATTTAATCTTTTAAAACAAGTCGTGCATGAGGATGGCAAACAGAAAGTAGAACCGGAATCACAATATTTCATTCACTACATTTAAAATACCATCGACCTCTGTCTGATTTAATTTAACTTCCAACATCAATACAGTTAAGCCTAGTTCGCCTTCACAAAAAAATGTTGGCATAGAAGTTCAACACTCATCTCTTATGCTTTAAATCACCGCAAAGTAAGTTTTATCTAGCTGTTATTTTCTTCGTCAAGCTGAAAAGTTCAGTTCAAGTGGGCAAAAGAACTATAGTTTCTTCATTCTCCTATTTTATTATTTATGTGTACATGTATTTATATAAGTTTTATTAACGTACTAGATGGAGGACACATATTGATAGCAGTATTTCATTATACTGAAATGCATATCCTCTCAAAATATTCAACAATAATAATAATAATAATAATATTAACTCGCAAGGGACCATGCTACTTAATGAGTGAACCTAGCAAGAGAGGTTTTTCCTCGCGTTGTTATTAGTGATAGCGAAAACGCTTTGTTTCGGTATATTTTATCTCGCATTAATCACGAACAAAGGATCGCCGATTATCGCGGACGCTATTTTTCCTTTCGAAACGGTCGTTTTGAAATGCATCGACCGTTTACAAAAGGAAAAATTGCGCCGCGGACAGTTTGGGTTTGAAGACTAGGCTTAATGCCTTCGTGCATCGCTTTCTTGCGGAATACGTCAGGTAAACGTCTTCTCGCATATTAGTTAACAAATAGGTTTCATTTTTGCGTGCGTCTGTACTGGTACGGATGACGTCATAGCGTGTGAAAAACAAAAAAGTATGCACGAGACGCAGTCGAGTGCGTGACTTTTTTATCTTCGCACGCTATGGCGTCATCTGTGATCTTTTACAGTACAGAAGCACAAAAAAAGGAAATCTATTCGTTTTATATTATAATAAAGTTGGCAAAAATCATGCAAAGACCCGCGAAATAAATTAGCTAAATTAGATCACGCCATCAGTTAACGTCATCCATGCGTGTGTACTTTAATAACACACAGCTTGCGACCAATGAAAATGCAGAACGAGCACGCATTATTATATATATTTCGTTAACAGACGGTGTACGATTTAGTACCAGTCTTGTAGTTTTTCAAAAGTTTTGTAGTAACGATACGCATGGGCAGTGAAAAACTACGAGAGTTGTTTTTATTCATATTCAGAGGGGACAGACATTCGCGTTCGCGCACTTGTTAATTGATATATTTGCTGAGGTCTTTTTATGGCAGTTAAAATCCGAACAAACGTTTTCTTGCCCCGCTATTATCAATACATGACGTAACTCTTTAACTTTTTTAGACGTTACAAGGCGCTACTGATCTTAACAATATCCGAGAAAGAAGCTTTTCAAAACCTATCGTCGCAAGGTTCTTAAAAATCGTGGCATATTTGAGTGTTTCCCCTAGTACTAGTCCAACTAGATATTCTTGTTTAAGGATAGAAGTGAAAGGTTGCAATACTAAAGGTAAGACGTTTTTGAAACTTATAACGGATATGGTCACTTTGGAGGTGGTACTTTATGAAGGCCTAGAGCCCAACTCCTGATACAGCTAGCAACAGCTATGTGTCCCCTTGAAATCAAAGGATATTTTTGCAGTGGCGGATCCAGGGTAAGTCAAAATAAATTATAGCAGCTCAATTTTAAATTCAAAATAGCTTTATAACAATGTCGTAGGTTATGAATTTCAAAAGAATAATATCTAACCAATGAAGCTGCTTTGAAGGTATTTTAAAATGTAAATATATCCAAGAATGAGCTGTGGTAATTTATTTTGACTTACGCTAGATCCGCCACTGTATTTTTGTGAAAGATTTTACTAGTGAAGTTATTCGCAAAAATTTACAAAATGTAAATTGCTGATTCAGCAAAAGCATAACCCAGTTATTACTAACTCAAATTCAGTAATATTTTGCACACACATACTACATGACATGACGCATGGACAAACATTTTTAATTTCGTCGCGAAAGTAACACTGTCGTTCCCAGACTCTTTGTATAACTTATTTTATTCACATGGGCATTATTGTGTTATAATCAGTTCCAGTATACAGCTTTTTTATAAAAATCATGCGCGAGGCCTTGGGAGGACAGTTTTGCCTTTAATGTCCTTTAATGTTTCATGTCATATAGTTTCGGGAAATTTTGTAGAGTTTGAGTTAATAATAACTGAGCCATGCTCGGTTTTTTATTCATTAAACAAATATGTCCAATTAGTGTTCTCACAACTTTTGCTGAATCTGCAATATGGATTTTGTACATTTTTGCGTATAACTTCGCAACTAAAACGGCCAATCAGCTTATTTTTTCATGTTCCTTTACATGAAACAAAAACAAATTGTCGCCAATATCGTTTAAGGAGTTTCATTGGCAAATGTTCAGGGCAGAGTTTACGTCATTGTTTAATTAAAAAGGTTCTCTTGCAGTGGTTTTATACGATAAAAAGTTGGGCATGTATAATACACCTTTATCGATTAGTACGTAACATGGCCTAGGTGCCTCATAATCGTGATTCTTGGCCAATCATATTATGCAAATAAAACATTGCAGCGAGTGTTCTACACTATATATTAGCACTCTCCGTTTCAAAATGTTTTCCGGGTGCATCGCAACTTGCCTGCATATTTTGTGTTAAATTTTCCGAGTCCCGTTTCACCAGTGATTTAGCGCTCTATCAATCTTTTTGGCAGATGACTGGTTCCACCCAAGTCCTCTCGGAATGAAAGATGGATTAATTTTGGATTCGCAAATTAGAGCTTCGTCTTCGAAGTTCTCGACCAACGTAGCTGCTTATGGCAGATTGGACTGGCCAACAATATCGAATGGTGGACATGGTGGTTGGATAGCAGCTGACTATGACACTCATCCTTGGTTACAGGTTGACTTTATCATCAATGCGACTGTCAGCCTATTACTTGTACAGCGGTTGCCTGGCACTGACTATGGCGTGACAAACTACACCATTTCTTCTGGTAATGATGGCGAAGAATTTTCCGAGCACAAAATAAGCAAGCAATCAACGGCCAGGGTGAGATATTAGTTTTTATCTATGTAACCATGGTTCTTGTACATGTAGGCTGCTTGATGTAGGTAATGCAGATAATAGTGTATGAACAATTCAATCCCGCTGCTTCCGACGCTCCGCGCCTCTGTTCGTCGTGTTGTTTGTCATTGCCTATTACTCCATTTTCTCACTCTTATGAAAACATTCTCTTGCTCAGCAACAGCAGCTACTGCGGAAGCATTACAATGGTAAATTGGTATTACAACGGCAACCTTTTCACCTTCTTCCATGTTATCCAACTTTAAATTACGCAAGTGCGAAATGACGGAGGTGCACCTGGACCAAAAGGCTAGTGTGAAGTCCTAGTCTGGCTGTTCGTTTGTCAGCAGAAAAAATACTCTCAGAATGATTCGAAAACACATAGAACTTTTTTATAACTGTAACCCCTCTGCAAATTATGACGATTTCACTGAGAAGAGACAATCTGTTGTTAAATCTTGTACCCAAACGACATGGAAAATCACTGACCTCTTTAACATCAATTATACTACTTTAGATATTTAGCTCAAATACAAGTCATGCCATTTTCCCGCACATCTTCGGTCGTTTCATCCGGATTCATCCAAAGCACTGGCATGGCCCTTGTGGAATGAGGGTGGAATTTTTTGGTCGATATGAGAGTAAGATTTAAAATTAAAATAATCTAAAAATACAAGCAGCGTATCATTCCTATTTATTTTCCCGATTATGTTTTTAATCACAGGTTGTCACGATCCAAAAGACCTAGGAATGGAGAGCGGTGAGATTCTGGATACCCAGCTGAGTGCTTCGCGGGAAGACAATCCTACTCCGGGAGGCAGGCTGAATGGCCCAAGCGGTTGGCAAGGTGGAGCGTTTCCCTTTGATATCTGGTATCAGGTTGATTTCATAAAACATGCTAAAGTTACTTCCATAAAAACACAAGGCGAAGCGTCAAGTTATTACGTCAAGGTATTCAAGGTCTTGTACGGTAGTAATGGCGTTGATTTCCGTGAATATGTTGATGTCATGAGGACAAAGGTAGGATAATGTAACTTCTATAATTTCTTCTATCTTGCAACTTACTGTTGAGTATGCATTGAACATACGTACTCTAATGCGTTGAGTGTTTTGTATGAAGAGTGTTCGCATTGAAATCATCCAATGTAATCAATCATTATGTCTTCTCAAACAATAAATGGAGATTTCTTCACGGGGAGTGCTGTTCGCTATTTTAGGACGCCTGCTGTTTGCTATTTTAGCCCGCCTTGACAACAAAAAATTTTATCATCTTATTTGAAAGAGACTCCAAAAAAATATATAGAAGTCTATTACAGAATTTTTATAACTGCCTTATTTAGTGAGATATTTTGACATGCATTCTTTAGTTGTCCGCCATCTTGGATATTTGTAGATATGCATGATACGCCACAACTGGGGTCACGCAATTTTTTTTCTTACGACACAATGATTAATCTTCTTCAATAACCACACACATGGGATCTTGTCTAAAAGAACACACGAATGACCACGAGTGACCTCGAATGACCACGAGTGACCACGAATGACCACGAGTGACCACGAATGACCACGAGTGACTACGAGTGACCACGAATGACCACGAGTGACCACAAATGACCCACGAATATTACTTCGCGTTTCACGCAATAAAAAATATTTATACACCGAACACATATAAAACCCAACTTGTAGAGGATTGCAAGCAACGAAATGCGGGTAACGAATTGCGAAAAGCGGATAGGGGATCACAGCCATATTACTAAAAAGCTAAAGGCGGGAACTTTTCGTACAGCAATCACTGAACACCCTTTTGATAATCACGTCACCGAAACCATTTTGGCTTGGGAACCTCGCTTTCATCAATAAAAGACGCAAGACCATTGGCTTACAATTTTTGAGAGTGTTTCTCCTCATTGACGTAATTATGCATAGATTGCATTGATTAGGTGTTGAAGTTGAATGATCGCTCATGTGTCTCAACAATTTTGTCCAAGATTGTAGGTCCTTAAGATTACCGGACATCACGTCAAATCGGAACCACAAATCAGTTTTCTTAAGAAAAGCTTTGATTTTATTGTTTTACAGTAGTTCCATTTCCACTATATTCCCGATTTGATGACATGATTGCTTTAATAACAATTATAATTCAAATTTTCTTAGATTACTTGAAACGTGGAAATTCAAAATTCTCGCTTGCGCACTTCAACTTTATATAGAGTAACCCTATAAAAACGTAAGTTCACATTACAAAACTTGAATTTTTAAATCAAATGTGACCACGTACTGCCGTTGCTCTTCGGTCAGGCGTTCGCACGTGTAACGATCGACAGTTACAATACCAGTGAAGACAGGATTCTTTTTCGTAATGTGGGCACAAGAAGGATGATAGTAGATGCTAGAGAAATCTGGACTAAATAAAAATTGTCCAGTCCGATCATCTCGTCTTCTGGTTCTTCGGTCCACGTTTTTATCGTTCAGTGGTGAAAAAAATTAAGCCAATTATGCAACCAAACAGATTCCAACTAGTTCTTTTCAAACTTTAAAAATTATTTTGGGTTCAAGTAGATTTTCCGCATTTTTGCCCACATAAGCCAAAAATATTATCAGCTGGTCCCTCAATAATGGGTTACTTTGGTGGTCACTCGTGGTCATTCGTGGTCATTCGTGGTCACTCGTGGTCATTCGTGGTCACTCGTGGTCATTCGTGTGTACTTTTAGACAAGACCCACACATGGTAAGTGTTTCGGATTTCTGCACGGACTGAAAAGGTTTCAAAAATATTTTATTGTTGATCGGTATTTAGGAGAAGCTTTGAATGGCTTATCCCTGTTGTGGTAAGGTAACAATATATCCCCCAAAGTAAAACAGATATAAAAATTTTGTAATAGACTTCTATATATTATTTTATAGAGTCCCTTTCGCTTTTGTGATTGCGACAAATTAATGCTATTATACTTTGTCATGGTTGAGTGATTTTGCATGAATATAAATAGGATGTTGTTGTGAATTAACTGAAGAACGAATAACGAGACAGTGTGGTTCGATACGTTTTTCCACCGTAAACGCTGTAAACGACGCGTAGAAACTAGAACTAAAGTCTAAATATTAAACGACAAAGTGAACTTTATTAGAAGCAAAAGCGCTGTTACATTAGTAGAAAAAACAGAGCTATAAACGCCAAAAATACTGTGACGACAGTTTAATCAACGAAACGTGACAGAGCTCTTGATTGTACTTGAACGTCAATGTATTCGTCTCTAGACATAGATATCGACGAAGGGGTTGATCTACTTAGTCGAAGGCGAAGAATTGCTACCGAAAACGGAGCAGTCTATAACGTGAAAGGAAGGCGGGCCGCTTGTTTAGCTATCCAAACAAAAATTACAAAGCATATAATTATAAACAAAATCGATTCGGTGGCAAAAAGTTACGATAATTTATATGTTGTTGAACGCGATCTTCAAGAGCTTGTTTTTCTACATAACGAGCTGGACAAAGCTTATATAGATTGGAAAAGCGAAGTCCATAATGAACAAGAACAATCCCAAATTCTTAAGTTGTACGAAGAACAATGTCAACGAGTAATCGATTTTCAGCAGAAAATGAGACAATGGGTCACTGAAGCGAAGCACAATTTAGAAGAGCAATTAGACAAACAAGATTTCAAGCCATCCTCAATGTCGTAACGATCAAGCTAATCGAAATTTAGCCACTCAAGGACTTCAAGCGTATCTGCGAAGTTAAAGGAAAGATTCAAAGTTGCAGAATTACGCGCGAAAGTAGCTACATCGGAAAGGGAAAAAAACTTAAAAATAAAACCGAAAAGCTGCAGCTAGAAGAAGAGCTTGCTATAGCCACAGCTCGGGAGCAGATTTATTCAGGATTTGAATCGGATACAAACGACGATATGAATGCATATTATGAACAGAACATCAATTATAAGTCGACTCCTGTCACTTCTGCAACCGCCTACGTACCAGACACACCAGTCATCACCTCCATTCCAGTGACGTCATCTAAACGCCATGTTATTGGTACTCCAACAACAAAGTTTAGTCCAATTTTACGAGCAAATTCGCCATCGTCGGCGTACAGACCCTTTGAACCAAGAACGCGTGAAGTACCACCAGTATCCTACAACGCAACAAGCTTTAGACAACCTAAGACGGGAAGAGATACGACTCACATGACGAATCAAACAGTAAATAAAGATCGTTTCGGGCTGTTAATAGATAGACAGTGCGATCTAACTGAGATGTTGATGTAACAGAATCGGCAAAGTCTTCTACCTCGTCTGTATCTACCCAGATTCAAAGGAGATCCAATCGAATATACGACATTCATTCAAGGTTTCGACATGCAGTTTGGGAAGAAATTGAAGTCAGATTCAAATAGTTTGCGCTACCTGGATCAGCATATAGACGGAGAAGCAAAAGAGTTAGTCAAAAGATTTTTCTACATGCAGCCAGGTATCGGCTACGTCGAAGCCAGGAAACTACTCAGGGATAAATATGGAGACCCGTATAGAATTTCCAACGCGTTTATTAAGAAAGCCACCGAACGGCCTATCCTTAAGCCTGGTGACAGCATAGGACTAGAACACTTTTCCACGTTCCTGACTCAATGTTGCATTGCGATGGAGTCATTATCATAATCAAACCTGGAAACCACAAAGTCAAAAGTAATGCCACGAAAGTTTGTCCTTGCATTCATTGCAAAGTCGATCATGACCTGGACGATTGCGAGGAGTACCTGAAGAAAAAAGTTGCTGAACGAACAGCTTTCCTCAAGGAGAAAAACCTGTGCTACGGATGTTATACGGGACGGGTGGCCATCGATCCAGAGGTTGCTTGCAGAAGAGAACGTGTAAGATCTGTAACGGTCGACATCTTACTGGTCTTCATGAAGATAAATTCCAATTAATTAGAAAGATTAAAGCTGATGATGACGCTCGTAAGGAAACGGTGAACAGCACAGCCATTATGGATACGTCGCAGTCAGATGCGATCGGATCCTATCACGGTACCGAAAGTATTTACGAAGAGCGAAACTCCTGCAACGAACCAAGACACCCCACGACCAGAATAAGAGAGGAAGTGGCCGCATTTGAGGAAGACAGCGGATCGTATACACCCACTCATTCCGAATGCGAAGACGGGTCTCCTGATTGGAACCAACTGGCCGAAAGCAATCGAGCCGAAGAACGTTGTACCAAGCAAGAAAGGAGGGCCGTTCGCAATTCAAACCTTCGCAGGGTGGACAGTTGTTGGACCGCTCATCATATCAAACAGTTAATACGAGACTAAAAGCTGTAACAGAACAGTTACGAATGAAGTACCACGAACGAACAGTCATTTCGTCGATGGAAATGTTGTCAAAGAGATATTATCGCCACAGGCTCTTAATAAGATGTTCGAATTAGATTTTAGTGAACGGCAGATCCCAAATGAGTACGGTTATTCTCAGGAGATAAGCTGTTCATCGCGAAAGGGTAATTCCATGTCAAATCATCCAGATGATGAAACCAAGGTGTCAGGGATTTACCTCACGTTTACATCACTGTAAAATACTGATAAAATAAACAAAATGTCAAAGTTTCGCGTCTTTAGCGTTCAGATTGCAGGGAATGCGACCAGCTAAAAAAACCGCTGACATCAGTATTTTTGCCAAAAAAGGGACGTGTTTCATAGACAGGAAGTCATTTTTCATTTCATTATATTTTCGGCTGCAATGGCCATGATTTGAAGAAAAGTTGATATTTACCATTTTCAATGACGCAGAATCCAAAAATGTTATTAAAAAAGATAGATGTTGTAATGCCAAGTATTTATTTGCATACAATTTAAGTTGCAATACTTACAGGATACACTTATGTTTGGTCTGTGATGAGTGCACGTGGCCAACTACTAATGCGCTTCTTATTTGTAATATCATAAAGGCCGTTGATTCTCGTTCAATTTTATCGAGGATGGATGAATTGTTTCACAAAACTGCCACAGTTGTAGACCTTGAATTGCTGTGCTACTTATTTTGCGCAGAGATTCCTAAGGGCCAGTTTCAAAGTATCCGTCACTCCGTCAGTGCAAGACATTGTCTGACCCAGCCGTAAAATTGTTCGAAGTAGATAAAAGAAGATTGACGGTTGTTTTGTTACAAGGTGTTAGTTTGTGAACTGTGAGTCTAGAAGTTGAATCTACTGACGTCATAGTAATATGGTCTAATAACATGGAATAGGAATTTAGTTAATGTTTAATTGAGATAGCAAACAGTACATGCATATAACAGAGTGTGTCAGAGTACACGAGAGAGAGAGTTAGTGTTAAGCTGTTGAAGAGAGAGCACCTCAGAGCACGAAGTCAGATGAATATATGTAAATTGTATAATCTAAGAGTTCAATAACTAAATAAAAGTTTGGAGTCTATAACGATCTCTCTATATTGGCAGTCCCTCACAACTGGCAAGTAAGTAACCTGTATGGTCCGAAGTAGCAGTCTCACCCATCAGTGGAATATAACACAAATTTAGGTTATGTTAAAATACCTACCGGTCGTAGATACTTCTGCTATTTGCAGGCAAAGTCCAGTTTTGGACTGGAAACTTATTTTTAAACAAAATGCTAACTGCTTAACATTAACCTCGGCATAATTTAATTCAAGGTCTACAACTGGCAGTTTTGTGAAACAATTCATCCATCCTCGATAAAATTGAACGAGAATCAACGGCCTTTATGATATTACAAATATGAAGTACATGAGTAGTTGGCCACATGCACTAATCACAGACCAAACATAAATGTGCCCTGTAAGTATCGCAACTTAATTTGTATGCAAATAAATGCTTGGCATTACAATATCTATCTTTTTTGATACCATTTTTTGGATTCTGCGTCATTGAAAATGGTAAATATCAACATTTCTTCAAATCATGGCCATTGCAGCCGAAAATATAATAAAATGAAAAATGACTTCCTGTCTATGACACGTCCCTTTTTTTGGCAAAAATGCTGATGTCAGCGGTTTTTTTAGCTGGTCACATTCCCTGCAGTCTGAACGCTAAAGACGCAAAATTTTGACATTTTGTTTATTTCATCAGTATCTCACTGTGATGTAAACGTGAGGCAAATCCCTGACACCTTGGTTTCACCGTCTGGATGATTTGACATGGAATTACCCATACAAGAGTATCTATGTCATAATTTCATTGCTAATTGGCTAATAGATTGGAAACCAAACCCCCCAGCAGCTTCGCACATGGGTAGCGTATGGGAACCAAATCCGAACCAAATCTGATGAAAGAATTCGGTCATATGATCAACGATGAATGTTTTAGAACTCTCCTAGTAGAAGCCGTAAACATCGTCAACTCCAGACCTTCAACCTTTTCATCGTCTGATCCTGATGAATGCGAAGCTCTACTTACTCCAAATACTATCTTAACGATGAAGTCGAAGCAGGGACGTAGCCAGAACTTTCAAGGGGGGGGGGGGGGAGCCCTTCAGATACTAATAATTATGATAGGTTTGACGCGCCTATCGCGTTAAATAGGTTTAGCAAAGAGACGTGACGTCAATGCGACGTAAAATGCCGTGATTGCCCATCTCCAGATTTGCTCACGGCATTTCCACATCGTTTTTACCTCGCTTTGGCGTTGTCAAAGTCGTTGTGTCGTCTTTGCTAAACCTCTCTACACTGCGACTCACGATATTATTTGTATAAGATATTTATGCCGTACGCATTCAAAATGAGCATTGCTATTCATTAAAACTTACGAACATCAAAACAAAGTTGTGAGAAGATCTTTACGATGTTGATATTTGATGTTAGTCACATGACTGAAAAAATATGGCGCTGTTCCATATTTTCAGGCGGACCACGCTATTAGTTTTAAAAATATGATAACACGATAAGACGTCGTTTTTAACTTAATTGGAAGTGGAAACGACATTCTTTAACCAAAAACAGCATAGGTAACAACAAGAGAATGTTTTAGCTGGAAAATAAACGAACTTGGTGTCATAGTTGAAGGATTTTTCAAAGATTACGTGGAACGGTGGAAAAGAGAGATTCTGGATTTCTAAAATGGATAAGAGTGGGAGGTATTAGGCGTTTGAAGGAGAACTGTTCGTAAATTATCATGATGAACGTCTATCAACATTTTGAGAAAGTTTGCTTTGCCATATATATTCAAACTAGCAATGATGGATTCCTGGTAAGCAATAATAATTCTAAAAGTACCTCCACTGGTGTCGTGGGATAAACGTTTGGCACTGGATTGAGGCAAAAAAATGCTTGACAGCACAACAGAAGTTTGTCCTTTTCACGGGTAGACGAAATCAGCATGATAAAGCTTAGAAAATGCATGCATGGGTTAGATTATTGATATTCAATGATGGTATGTGAAAGGGGAGGCTAAGGAGTCAACAAAAAAGTGGTAAAGTAAACGAGTTCTGCTGGTAACAGCAGAAATAGGGATAAGAGGTCTCTTTTGCACATTTAGGCACATATGAAGACATGTTGGTTGCTAATAATACGGATCTAAATAATCGTTCTACCACTTCTTTGGCAGGTACCTAAAACCTTTCATCAGAAGTTCCTTTTCCAGCATTAGGGAATTATCATGTTGATCTCGACTAGTCTGTCTCGACTTGTGCTCTCAAGCATTTTTTTGCCTCAATCCAGTTCTAAACGTTTATTCCACGACACCAGTGGAGGTACTTTTAGAATTATTATTGCTTACCAGGAATCCATCATTGCTAGTTTGAATATATATGGCAAAGCAAACTTTCTCAAAATGTTGATAGACGTTCATCATGATAATTTAATCTAATAATAATCTAATACCTCCCACTCTTATCCATTTTAGAAATCCAGAATCCCTCTTTTCCACCGTTCCACGTAATCTTTGAAAAATCCTTCAACTATGACACCAAGTTCGTTTATTTTCTAGCTAAAACATTCTCTTGTTGTTACCTATGCTGTTTTTGGTTAAAGAATGTCGTTTCCACTTCCAATTAAGTTAATAACGACGTCTTATCGTGTTATCATATTTTTAAAACTAATAGCGTGGTCCGCCTGAAATATGGAACAGCGCCATATTTTTTCAGTCATGTGACTAACATCAAATATCAACATCGTAAAGATCTTCTCACAACTTTGTTTTGATGTTCGTAAGTTTTAATGAATAGCAATGCTCATTTTGAATACGTACGGCATAAATATCTCATACAAGTAATATCGTGAGTCGCAGTGTATTAACGAAAGGGGGGAGCCGCGGCTCCCTCGGCTCCCCCCCCCCCTGGCTACGTCCCTGAATCGAAGCTAGTAATGCCCCTTCCAGGTGAATTCCAGCGTGCAGATCTTTATCTACGTAAATATTGGAAGAGAGTACAATATCTGGCTGAAGTATTTTGGTCGAGATGGAGCAAAGAGTATCTCAACGCCTTACAACAAAGAACCAAATGGAATCGGTCGAAACGAAATTTTCAAATTTGAGTTGTTCTCGTTGTTGATGAAAGAACACCGAAAAATGTTCGGTCGTTAGCGCGAATCACAGATGTCGTGTCAGACTCGTCAGGATTTGTTCGGTCTGCTACAATTAAAATGCCTCCTCTCTTGAACGCCCAATAATTAATATTTATTTTTGTTGCTGAAAAGTACGGAAGACCAAGGAAGTCCCCACCGAAGAGCCTGAATTAAGGAGCTAACTGAATGAACTTAGTGTGAAAAGAGTGCGATTACTTTTTATTCTGACACTGTTGAGGAGCCAGATGTGATTGCGACATATTAATGTTATTATACTTTGTCATGGTTTAGTGATTTTGCATGAATATACAATAATTTAACGAGACAGTGTAACGGTGAAACGGGTCGGGATAAAACGCTGAAACTGAATGGCGGAAACGGAGACTGAAAACGGAAACTGAAAAGGGATAAAACGCTGAAATGGGGATAAAACGCTGAAATGGGGGCAAAACGCTGAAATAGGGATAAAACGTTGAAATGGCAAGTTCGAAAGTGTTTTGTGCTGTTTAAAAAACGAGTTCGTTGTTCGCTTCAGATTAAGCAGAATTAAATTCGACTACATGCAATATTGTTCAAACAAAAAATATTTGTAAAATTTACACTCTACATTTTTATCCAGTAAAAACTTTACAGCATTGTGAGCGTGGCATCACGTGATATTGACGAACACATAATAACTACCGTTACAATAGAATTCAAATAAATGTGAAAACAATAAATATGCATAAAGAAACACATGTGGAATAATTTAACAATATCCATACGGTATTTTCATTCTAAAACGTAACAAAGTTACAGTTTGGTATATTATTCAACTTTGATACTTTCTGAGTACAACTACGGGGAAATTCCGCACGTCGGAAATCGTTGCACGTGTTTTGTGCGTGTCGCTTTTAAGGTTAAGTTTTTACGCATGTTTCTTATTGTTTTCGCCGACATGGAGCCTGGAGTTATGACGTAAAAGGAAAAAGACTGTCAAGAGTTTCTTTTAAGATGTCGTTCGAGCAAAAAATTCAAAGCATGTCCTTTACCCATAAGTCAGAACACAGCACCAGAACGCCTTCACAAAGATTTTGCTCGTGGAATTCCGGTTTATTACAAAGAAAGTTTTAGCAATAACGCTGCCAATGCGTGTGCTTTTATATCCGTTACTCTTGCACATTTATTTTTATCCGATACAGGGTCAACAAACATTTTACAGCATGCTATATATGTGCAAGACAAAATCATCAAAACCTCAAAACTAGTTATGTAATGGATAAAAAAGTGTAAATTTTACAAATAATTTTAATTGGCTTGAACAATATTGCATGTATTCGAATTTAATTCTGCTAAATCTGGAGCGAACAACAAACTCGTTTTTTAGACAGCACAAAACTCTTTCGAGCTTGCCATTCCAGCGTTTTATCCCTATTTCAGCGTTTTATCTCCATTTCAGCATTTTATCCCTGTTTCAGCGTTTTACCCCCATTTCAGCGTTTTATCCCCATTTCAGCGTTTTATCCCCATTTCAGCGTTTTATCCCCATTTCAGCGTTTTATCCCCCTTTCAGTTTCCTTTTTCAGTTTCCTTTTCCGCCATCCATTTTCAGCGTTTTATCCCGACCCGCGTAGAAACTAGAAAGTGAACAAAGTGAACTTTATTTAAAGCAAAACCGCAGTTACACCTTTAAACGACAATTGTATCAGGTTTCACGGAAGAATAAGAAATTGAGTTGAGTGAATTAATTTTTTGGCAGCTCATTGATTTGTCATTTAATTGATCCAAACGTTTGAAAAACTCGCGCAAATTATAAAATATAGTAAAGCATATCTTCGTTCATTTGCTTAGTTCGTTAATGTCTCAAGTTAGTGTATTATTTGTAATGAGTTTACTGCATGCTCTTACTTCTGCGGGAAGATCATTAAAAAGTTTCGATGCAGAATCCTGAAAAGTTCCTGTGATTAATTTTGAGTAAAATCAGAATCACTTTGGCCACCAGCAATTTGTATTTTCAACTTTACCAAGCTATTCAACTATAATTTATAATACTAGAGACTCTCTGAATTTTGATGACACAAAACCTAATTTTGATAGGGTTATTCTTGTCTTGCACACCTGTAATAATATTATGAGTCTCTAAAACTAAGCTTACCTGCTCAGCTGATGTGAATTATCATAAATGAATAGAAACCTACGCAAACATGGGTTTCTTTCAAACGTGTACCTATTTCATTTGTTGTTGTTGTTCTGCACAATCAGCAATTTTACACTTTTAATACTGCGGTCTGTACTCAAGTAATTATGGCGCACACACGCAATCAAAACACATTTATAAAGAACTTCAAAAATTAATTATTCATGAACTAATTATCCAATATCCAGTGCTAAATAAGTCACGTGCATGCCTCTTTATACCTGCCAGAAAACACTAATTCATTATGGAGTAATACAAAAGAAGATTGTCATGCAAATTATATAAAGAATTTTATATAAAGATTTTTATATAAGGTTTTATATAAAGATTTTTATATGAAGAGTTTTATATAAAGATTTTTCTATAAAAATTTGGCTTTATCATGCAAATGTTTTTGAAGCCATTTAAGACACTCGCATGACGTATTTTATTAGGTACAAAGCCACTGGCGCTTTGCGCTCGTGTCTTTATAGCCTAATAAAACACTCCTGGTCGTGTTTTAAATAGTACGAGAAACGAATAACACAATCGCATACTGACGCTATTTGAGTGCTGTAGAGTGCAAAGAACCTCTAAACGATCATTCGAAGCCATAGAAACTGGGCCTTTTTCATACGTAAAACCAATTGCTGTTACACTTGTATCTCTTTGTTGGCAGGTTCTACACAAACATTTCTCTGGAATTCATATCATTTCTCTGGAATTCATAAAAACTATGTTCAACAAACAAATAAAATTCTACATTTTAGCTAGGGTGGATATGCAGTCATACTAGCCGGCCTACGTAGCTGATGACAAAGAGTAACCTAACGCGCGATATTTTTAAAAAGATTTTGCACCCGCTTTCCAGTTCACATCCATAATAAACACCATTTCCTAAATATATGCGATCGATCGTGATTCGAAGCGCTAAAAGTCCGATAATCCAAGCAAACGTACGAAACCGGTCTGTTGTCATTTTCCGATAAATCAGTCGCTACAGGTAAAAAGGACATCGTGACGTGAAATAAGTGAAATTACAAAGTTTGGTTAGGAGATGCTGTAAAGTGTAAATAGTATAGCTTTGGAAATGTGTATGACTTGTGTATGTTGACCCTACTATCTTCAATGCGGTAAATGATTGTTCTTACACACTGGGGTTTATTCAATCAGTGGCATGGCCGGCCCGACAATTTAGTTCCGCTATGCAAATTTCAAATTTCGCAGTCAACGAACATGAAAATATTTGCATAGCAGTACTGAATCGTCGGGCTGGCTTCGCTACTGTATTCAATCGTTGGGTGTTTGTTATTTAGTAACGCAAAAAATGTTGTGCATGTCAAAAGTTCAGCATTTGAATGATTTAAACTAAACCGTGTTATTATTTGTTTTTATCGACGATACAACATGAGAACATCAACGAAATACTCTAAGCCCTCCATTGCCCAGGAGTCTGCTATATTGTTGTCGACAAGCTAATTCTTGCCTTAACGTATCATGACCTAACGCATCATTCTGGGTATTTTTGCTGAACAGAAAACAGCAAAATGAAGTCCATTATCGATGTCGATTATTACTGCATTTTTAGATGTTCACTGGTCAGGATGACGTTGCAACGATCGTAGAGCACCACCTTGTCCATGTCATATTTGCTCGCTTTCTACGTGTCTATATAGTAGAATACCATTCATCTACTGCAATGCGAATGGAATTTAGCGGCTGTTATATAGGTAAGTTGTATGTACCACAAATGAAACGTGTTCGTTGATACGTCTTGTTTTCTTTATCGTGTCCAAACTTGAATGTAGTTAGAATAAAATGCGATCCCTAATGACCAAAATTCGCAGACATTGCAGTATAGATTATCAGTTGATAGTCGATGCGCACCAACTAAGGCCCCTGTTATAACACTCTGCCGGATTACATCGGAGCGTCGCGATTTTCATACCGGATTGGTGTTCTGCTTGAGTGTTCACGAAACAATGAAATACGCTACGTTTCGCTACGATTCGGTTGAAGTGGAAAACAGGCTATACGCCATTGTAATCCGGTACGTGCCGAAAAGTAATCCGGTATGTGCCGTACCGGGAAAGTCAAATGAAAACAACAAATCGATGCGACACTTTTGAATAATTCTAAGAGAACAATAGGATTTTTACTATGCCAATTGGGAAAAAGGGCGGGCGACACGAAGCGCAACGGTGTAGTGTAAACACTGCTATTTTTTCTATCGGTGCGAGTCCGTGATCCAGTATGAAAAGTATTCGATATAATGTAACAAGGGCCTAAATAGAGAGGTTGTTAGACAGATGGATTTAGATCGATAGATTTATTAAAAACTCTACATGGCGGCCAAGAGACTGAATTACGTAGGTGTACAAGCTTTTTACCCCGCCTGCCGTAGGCGAGGCGGAGTTTTAAATTCGCCCCGTTTCTGGGGTTTTTTCGGTGTCGCAAGTTGGCGCAGCGCTCATGGGTGATACCGCTGGGCACAAGCCGCGTGAGCCGACCTAAACACGGCGTTTAAACTTAATTTCTAGCGGAATATGTCAACAAAACACGCATTTTAACATTATGCTAGAACATCTGAACCGCAAGAAGGTTTTACGTGCAAGGATTCTCATGCAAAATGTTTTAAAACGACAAATTCCACCGCGAAACCTTCCCGAGAGCGATGTATCACGGTGAAGTTTTGAGAGTGTGTTTCCGTCATTTTCTGTTTTGTTTACGCTTTTAAGAAATTTAGAAATTTCTACACAAGAATCAAATGCAAATTCTACTGAAATATCTATACACAAAACACAATTTTTAACATGTAATAGTGAACAAAAAGGGACAGGAAGGTTCTTTATCAAAACATTGCTCCAGAAATGTTTCAAAACGGCAAATTTTGATAGACTACATCCCCAATAAACGCTCTAGTTACATCCCTGCCTGGCCTTGCGCCCATTTTCGTTTTGGCAGGCGGAGTGAACGCCTTAACAGTATTTGAAAAATTGGTGTCTACATTATTGCATGCAACGTTTATATACAGTCGCGGCGATAGAAGCGTTCAAGTTTAGCAGTTCCTCTGATCAATTCCTCCTGTGATTCTTCAAATTTTGAAAAGTTTGTTAAAACGTTCACAACTTCCTTTTTATTGACCATATTAAATCAAAATACCCACGATGACTAACTAAAGTGTACTGCGCTTAGAATTTCAAAATTATTAAATAAATTATGTTCACACGAGATTAACAGGTTCAGTCAATATATCGATGAGATTTATAATCAATTTGTGGCATACAGGACGTAATTTTGTATCACAAAACAATGAGACGTTTGTACAGTGTACATGAATTTAAGGGAAATGAAGTCAATGAGCAAATTCCGCGAAGGAGACATGCATTTTCCGTTGAGATATAATTCTCCGTTCATCTTCTCCGTTCATCAAAGGAAACCCCTTTGGGATAAGGTGTTTCAAGTGCAACACTTTGTAGCGGGAAGCCATCTTGTCATTCTTGACATATAATTATTCACTGAATCCGATCTTGTACCTAAAATCAGTAGAATAGACCTCCGTACTTAACGATCTCTTTAGATGTGGCGGTTAAGAAGTTTGTGAGGATCTATGTAGCTGGATGTCAATAAATAGCAACGCTGTAGTTTTCTGCTGTGGATTTCGCCTGTCAGCCACTCCATCCATTTAACACCATAATATTTCGTTACGAATGGAATTCAAATTTCCCACGCCATTGGTTAATAGTTAACCTCCACATGTACAAACCTCAAGGCGCTATTTTCGCAAATTAAAACGTCACAATCATATAATAACGATTTATCATTTTATTTGGTAATGATAGCCTTTTTCATAAAATCTATGCAATATATGTCGCCTTATTATATCCCAGAGGGCCTAGACAATCACGAGCAAAAATTATGAGACAACTTGTTACAAATGACTTTTTCATTTTGACAAGTATATAACCGTATACTTCTCGATGTATTATGACTTATCCCCCCTCCCCCATTCACAAGGTTGAGGACATCTTATTCAGCAAACCATGTGGTCTGGTAACGCATCAACAATATTGTTTTAGGGGGAGGGGGGGGGTTACTAAGTCTCAAACATTTTTGAATGAGATTGTAGGGCATGTTCATATTAGCCAGGCCAGCATTCTTTAACCAGGCTAGCCATGGTCTCTTCTCAATTTCGAAATTCATATGAAAAGCTGTGCGGCCTGGCTTGGCAAGATCTGGCCTGAACAAAGTGATATCTCACCTTTATTGGGCTCATATGGATGAATTGAGTCGACCATCCTAGCTTAGCCTGTTTGGCAATGATGAGACTACGCATGTTTATGTTCTTGTGTTAACACTTTACAGTGGAAAATAAGTCAAACAATTCCACCCGTTGCCACTGTAATTCAATATTTCTGTGTATAAGTGTAAACAAATTTTTAATTTTCCCAAAAGTGAACATTTACACAAGAAAATTAATTTCACTGTTTCAGCTGAGCAGGTGCCTGGCTCATATGAATGCAAATACAGCATTTACAGCCCTAGGCTCTAGCTACTAGACTATTTAGCAACTATAAAAAACTTTAAAAAACTTTAAGCCTTTATTTTATTTAGACCTATTGTTTTTCACCTCTATAAGGTTGTGCGTTCGATTTTAAGTGAAACCTTCCCAAACTCAGTCCTTGAATGAGTGTTTATAAACTACAGTGTTGAGTACTGCAGGTTACAGATAATGTCAACGGTACAGCTTAATTTCTCTTTAGTTTCATTCTACAAATTCGCTACTATTAGCAAGAGATCTTTAAGACTTCATCTAAACAAATTTCCCAGCCCAAACATAAAAATATTAAATTTTCAGGTATTTCATATGCACTTTACACTATCAGGTTATGCTGCCCTTTAAATTGGTTTCACGACCAAAAAACGTAAGCAGTTATCTAGTCACTGCAGTAAGTGACTATTATTTTTACTAAAAACAGGATTACGTTCTTTTAATGTGTCGAGTACAGTGCTGTTTTGACGCCCCGCGGTTTGGTCTGATATTCCACTGTCAAAGCGGGGCGTAATCGGTCGTGATATCAAATTATTTACCTGCGATTTAATTTCTTTCAACAATAAAATGTTCTTTATTCTCTGAACGGTGTTTCGTCTTGATTTCATTTCATATGACGCTAGTTAAAGGCGAAAACACGCAAAAATGTCAAATTTCTAACAGTATTTTATAGTCTTCATTCCTCAAGTGGGGCCATTCAACAAGGCCGCCAGTCGCAAAGCATGACTTACTTCCGTCTCGGGAGACTTGTATTAGCGTAAGCTATCCAGTATAAGTACATATGAATGCATGCACCGCCACAAAAAGTAAGAAATAGATGTACTTTAGTTGCATGTTTACATTAGATATGCAAGTACTTTTCCCGTTTAATAGATGATGATATGAATGTATTTTCGAACCGATCAGTGTTAATAAAAGGCAATTCTTAAGCTCGATTGTGACTTAAATTGTAATATATCTTTTTCCGTGTTAAGAGGTAGTGTGACTTGTGTTTAGCATCAGCTAACGTTAGTATTATTTACTCAGTTAATTTTCATTTTTTATTAGACACAATTGTCCAATCATTCCCTCTTGGTATGGAAAATGGTTTAATCATGGATTCTCAACTTAGTGCGTCCTCTGAAAAGTATTACTATTTTTCTGGTGCTGCTAGTGGCAGATTTAATTCAAAAACGATGCCTAATCACAGGCTCGGTGGTTGGGTAGCGGCAGAGGACGACACTGCTCCTTGGTTTCAGGTTAACTTCATACATAACGCTACCATAACTGCCATAGTTACTCAAGGTCTGGATACTGGAGAGAGCTATGTAAAAGAATACACTGTGGCGTTCAATAGCAGTGAAACAGGATTTCAGAATTATACAGATGGAAGCACTGGAATAGCAACGGTAAGAATATATAAAATAGTATATGCGTGGCGCACTATATATAATGAAAAAATCTTTTGTCTACTTTTAATTTCAATCAGACATCATTTGAATTTGCACGTTCAAGACGCCTTCAGTTTCTTAATATCTTGTCTAATTGTTCTCGGGATATTCATCTTTTAACGACAGTAAATCAAAACTAGTTTGTGACGTCTTCTTCTCACGTATTCGAAATGAGACTTAGCAAACCAAGAATATCTCTAAAAAAGCTGCCAAAATTTATGCAACTTTCGCACATTTATGCACTGTAAAGTTTGAATGACTTCAGCTTTTTAGTTTCTACGATATTTCTGGTTTCCTATCTGTCTATCTGGAATTTATTATGCGTGAGAAGACGACATCACAAGCTATTTGCATGTTTTAAAACAGTGAATACCTGGAGAACGAGACAAGCTATTGAAAACTAAAAACGCCATGTTCGTTTAGTTTGAAATTATGTTCGATTGAGATCAACACAAGGTAAACGATTTTTCATCATAATGCGCCTTTAAGAGTGCTTTTGCAAGCTTAATACTCAATCTGCAGAAGAATGTGTGTTACAGTCAGAAACACTAGACCTTGTGAAGGTCATGGTTTTTAAAAATGTGAGGAAAAATTGAGCAAATGTTGTTAACGTTCGAATAATAATTATGTGTGAGAATAGCATATGTCTATTGAAAATTCTCCACTGTTTCTTCTATATTGATGAAAATAGCAATTTGTCCGAGCCTTGTTTATATTAATGGTGGACTCAAAACTAAACGTTATTTTCCTGCAACAAACAGGTGTTTAATGCAACCAATGCCACAGCTGGGAAGCAATACTTTTATCCAAATTATATATCTGCCCAAATTGTTCGAATCCAACCAAAAACATGGATTGGAAATTGCGCCTTGAGAGCTGAATTTTTTGGTTGGTATGAAGGTAAGTGTTATTAAAGTAGGATATCATACGAGGTTAAGAGCAGTTATTGAATAACGCTGATAACTATATTAGAGAGTAAATTTCGGACGAGATAGCCGGGCGAGATTATTTATTGGGTGGTCTTACATTACAATGCTCTGGCTTCTGCTGATAACGTGAAATCCATAGTGTCGTAATATTACATGTGACTTCAAATCAAGGGCACAAAACATACAAGTTTTATTTCAACACGATGGCATGCATGATTGCATGAAAATAATCATCGATATTGTTATCAGATGCAGTAAGTAAAACGAATATTCAAGTAATAAAATTAAATTCAAGTAATTCAAAAGGAGTACATGTTTAATTAGTGTCTTTATACATGGAGGAGTATCGTCTTGGTTAGCATAAACTTTAATCGCATTTTGCTAGGTTTCTAAAATTTAATTGTGTAAATTTAATCAACGACTTTTCGAGTGCGTTTTTGAAGTAATTTACAAAATTTGCGTCCGTATTATCAGTATACGGAGATACTCGTGCAGCACTCGTATCTTATATGTTGATACTATACGTCGTTCACTCATTTTATATAGAAATACGTAACACATAAAAAATATGATACGACAGACCAGCAATATTTTAAAAAGATAATTTTATTATAAAAAAGATATTTTTTACAAAATATCATGTCTTATTGGATGGTAATTTTTGGTGGGGAAATATGCATTCGCGTATAAAGCTTGGTTTACATTATTCCACTTGGCCGTAAAAGCTTCGTAAAAGTGTCAATTGTCAGTGAAATAAATGTCGCAGAGATGACCACTCTGACTGCGTTTAAAGACGAAATATCACCGACTTCGTTGTATGCTGTTTTTTTAGATATTATTCAGAATACAAGGTGTTTGTTTTCAACACAATACATGTTTTCGGAGTTTTTCATTTCGTATTTGGACGAAGATCGTTATACTTACCGCATTTACATTGTGATCGCTTTTTATGCGATGAAAAACTACCATCAATCATACGCACCAAAAGCATTTTCCCGTTGACTTTGCTTTAAAATCCCCAAGCATTTGCATGGTGTTTAATTAAAAACAAAGAACTTACAAATTTCATAGAATGATGCCATTGTACCGGGTGTACACCCAAATAAAAGTACTCCGGTTTGACTCGTAACTATAGTGAAGCTATAACACTACGATCACTCGCACTGGATAAACGAAAGTCTAACTTAGATTTTGATATGTTACAGTAGTATTTTACTTGAAAATTGGCCGAGATATTAACGTTCAAAATCAGCGGCATATTTTTAAATGTGTCTAAATTCAGCGGAAATCGGCGATCATTTTCCAGCTTACGGTATATATGTATAGGTTATCATATGAGAGGCGAGGTGATATCAGTTTTATCGTAACGAGAGCGATAAAACTGATATTACCGAGTCTCGAATGTGATAACCTATTTATCACATACTTGTGCCTTTATCTACAGCAAAAACCAGATTATATTTTCAAATTATTTATACTTCAAATACATTTCAAAATGAATTCACAATTATTGTTTAAAATACGCTAAACATGTAAAAATTACAAAAAAAACCCCAAAAATAACTTATCTTTTAATAGCTGCAAATTTCTTTGTGTTATTTTCCTTGTATTATTTTATATTTGTATTGTTATCTCTCTATCGATCCTTCAATCGGACGCCATCTTTGTTTTGAGCGGGACAAAAAACGATATCGCGGGACAAAAAACGATATCAAGGGACATATCGTTTTTATGTCACCGTGTTATTGCCCGGATAAAGGCACAAGTATGTGATAAATATATATATATATATATATATATATATATATATATATATATATATATATATATATATATATATATATATATATATATATATATATATACTGATTGTAATTACCAAGAAGGTTATATTTTCAGGATGAAAGTATAGAGCGCTCGATACCATTACTGGTAGAGCGAATAATTAAACACAATAGACAAAATTTTGCTGTCGCTACTCTGAGTTTCACGCGGTTAGGCGATCATCAGGCAACTGACAGATAAGTTTAATTATTCACATATATATTATTTACAGGTAACATGAGCCCAAGTGAGGTGTTTATTTGCATGTCGGCATTTGTTGCCGCCTTTGCCTAGAAGAAAAATTACTTATCCTCAAAGGTCGAAGAAAAAACATTTTGAACAAGAGATCTGAACTGTTTAACAAATGCCGACATGCAAATAAACACCTCACTTGGGCTCATGTTACCTGTAAATAATATATATGTGAATAATTAAACTTATCTGTCAGTTGCCTGATGATCGCCTAACCGCGTGAAACTCAGAGTAGCGACAGCAAAATTTTGTCTATTGTGTTTATATATATATATATATATATATATATATATATATATATATATATGCTGGAGTACAGTGCAAAGTCGTTTCAAACTACTCGTTTTATCCTTAATTCATATTGTATTACATGACGACTTATTGTAATATTATTGTTGAGAATTTGAAACGTTTGTGTCCATAAGATGTTTTACATCTTTTACAGCAAATAATAGTTCACAAACACACAAACTGGGTATGTCCAATCGAAGTGAAATCAACGACAATCAAATCCGTTCATCCATGGCTACTCCTGATAATTATGGTTCTCACGCTGCTAGGCTTAACCTGGATGGTTACTGGCTTGCGATAGAGTCAGGGGACTATTTACAAATTGACTTTGTCAGAAGAGCACTCATCATAGAGATATGGAGTCAAGGTGCTGTACAGACCTCGTACTGGACTAGAAATTTCACGATTGCAATGAGCAACGACGGAGTGAATTTCGTTGATTACGAAGAGAGTGGAGTGCAAAAGGTTTGATATTTTCATAGAAGCTGTTATATTAGGTTTTATAGAAAAGCCTTTTGAAAACATAGGCGCTGATTGGTGGGAAGTTCGAAAAAACCCGCGTTTCTGCAATTCTAAAGAAACACAAGACATTTCCACGCGAGTTGCGTGGATTTAAGGGGAATTTTTAAAGTCAAAAATGCAAAATAGCTCCTTCCGTATAAAGCAAGTTTATAGTCGCTGAAAGTGAGGAAAAATGTGTAGTACTACTACAGTACTCGACAAAAGGGAATACTTGATCATAAATACTCAAGAAGAAGTTAACGAAAGAATTTCGAAATTTACAAGTAAAGTATAGGTTTAAATTTTTGCAAATTGAGTGCTAAAAATATAAATATTATTTTTGAACGAGCAAAGTAAACACTGGAATAATATTTGAATAAATGTAATCAAAATCAACGCACTTATCTTTTTTCGTTTTTCAAAGGCTATTTATTTGATAAATGAAATAGAAAACATTTTTTCCGTGTTCCTGTAAAGTTTTAGAAACACGTTTGGAACGCTTGTTCGTGTTCCTACGCTATTTCTCATTTCTCACGCGTTCTCCTCGTGTTTCTATAATTTTATAGAAACACGAAAAATATTTTCTCGTTTTAAACTATAGTTAGGTTTAAGTTTGATATCCAATATCATTAGCTGCTGCTAAGGAACGCATACTATTTGAATGCCCTAGTCTCCACCTTGACCATAAAACAACTCAAATGTTTTCGAAAGTTTTTTATACAACCTGAAAATTCCGCTTGAATGAGACAAGGTGTAGTAGTGGTAAGCTTTCAATGTATACAATAGTTTTATGTCGCGATCTGTCCACGTTTCATGCCGCACGAGCTATATTGTATTTCACGCACCAACTCGTTTTTGCAATCTACATTTCTCTACCTTGAAATGAGGCAATTTCAAGTCAACTATTCATTGAAAATCATCCCTACGTGATCAAGGGGATGGGCGTTTCTGAATAGTGAAAAGGTTCAGGAAAACACAAAGAAATTCCTCGGAAGGGTACAATTCCATCATTATATGGAATTTATTAATAAACCTTTTGAGAAAGTCGTTAAAAAAGCAGGTTAAAACACCAAACATGGGCACGTACGAATGTGTATGCTATTTGAACGCCTACACGGCCACGTTTTCACCTTGTGCATGCTTTCGAAATTTTTCTACCGGCTAAATGTTCCGAAGCGAAACAGACTGTAGTGCTACCTTCTTGAGGTATATGTCACGAAGAATAGCCAAAACAAACGATGTTAATTATGCCTTAATTTTTAAAAAATTTACCAAAACAGTTCCATGCAAGTAGCCATCTTTAGCCCAGAGCTAGGGCTTTCAGCAATTTAAAGGCGGGCCAGTGAACGGCTCAGTAGTTTTCCCAATGAAATTATCAAAACTGCCGCAAACTTGCCCCGAACATCGCAAACTAGTAAGTTAGAATCTATATATTTTCTTAATTTTGCTAAAAAATGATCTAAATCGTAAACAAAGTTTAATTTTAATCAAAGATTTGTGAAACCTACTAGGCCGTTTTACGGCTGCCACCTGCCATCAACTCACAAAAGCTATTGCTACCTGCTGAGTAAAGGCCCTAGGCGGCTGGGCCTAGGTTGGGTTGGTTGGATATGGATCTGTGTTTGTTACGATGCAGAAAATAGAAATGCTGCTATGGTTTGTATTCAGATTAATTCGTTTTTACGCACGCGTTAATTTGTTTTACGAAACGAACGAGGGAGTTTACGAGCGAGTTTTTTAAAGATCAATTAACAAGTGCATTAATATGGTTCATCTGTGGAAACCATGATGAAGTTATTTTAGGGATACTGATGTTTTCTTCCTCTGTATGCCACGAATATTGGAGCTGTTTACCTTTTTAAAGTAGATATAAGAACAAAAGTAGATTAAGAACAAAAACCCAGGGTCACACACCATAAGTTTTCATTTTTGTCGGAAAATGACAAAATGTGGCATAATTGCGAGCAAAATATAGCGGTCCGTATACTTCTCGTATTCTAATATATATAATTAAATACATGTGGCAAACAGTTTCCTTAAAATATTCAACCCTATAATTTTAATGACAATCACTTTCATTCCTGGTCGAAACCAAACTTCCAGAAATGTTTACCGTGTACGAATTTCGTAGTAATATTTTCTGCTTTGATCTCATTGGTCGAAAAGATTTTCGCACATGTAGAAAAACGTTTCACGTTTATGATTGGGTAATACGCAATACCGGGGAAAACATTTAAGGACATTAGTATGCATAAATTAAACGCGGTGTATATATTATTTCTGAAGTTTGTTTATGCGTGGAGCTGTTTGTCTGTTGTTGTTTCTTTTATTTTAAACTGTTGCTATATTTAAATTTGAGCAAAAACTGCCAAAAGATACTATAGTCTTACGCATTAATGATAACGGCTCGTATCTGATTTATACCTTGCGTTTTAGCCAGTGTCGTTTATAGTGACTTTACGTCGCCTATTTATACTCATGGCTTAATTTAATAATAAAAACAGTAATATTATGATATCTTCTTATTTTAAGACCTTCTTCGCTAACACGGACCAAACGTCTATTGCTGTTCAGAAACCAATTCATGCAATATTTGCAAGATTTTTACGGATAACTGTGGACCAGTTTAATTCTGAGCCCGTCTTGAAACTTGAATTCATGGGCAGTTTTGTAGGTAAGTTTACGCTACAGGTATTTCTAGTTTTTTATTTGTAATCCGCTTCAGCGCTAGGGAAAAAAAACTTGCGCAATACTACCAGCGCAGTTGAACGCACCTTGACATGGTATTTGACACTTCACGCAATACCAAAACAAATCCCGTCAGTCTATGCGTGAATTTTGATGGTACTCATGAACCTCTATTTAGCAATGTGTTTGCAAGCTTATTCTAATTGACCTTTCTCATAATGACGTCAAATGCGAATTCGGAATGTTGCTCGAAATTTGTTGCTTGAAATTATCATAGAATATCACCAAATACGAAGAAAGTAGGAAATAGGAAAAAATGGGCGGCGAGTAAAATGGGAAAGAATGAGCGGTAAATATGCATATGATTTTCACATATGGTTAAGGGGAGGGTCATGTATTCAAATTCGAAAAGGGGGTAACTTCAAGAAATCCCAGAAATTAATGTAACCAATTTTCTGACGCATTATTTTTGAGTGGGCAACACCAACTAAATCACTAAAAAGTCAGTTAAAGAAGTCGCAGCGCAAAGGCTTCAGTACTATTCGGGAAATGTAATTTTTATGCGTTTTATAACACTGTTTTATTCGCTATTTGTCTTGTTACATTCGGCAAAAATTTATAGAAGCTGGAAACAAAGTGGTCGAGTAGTGAGAGTCGATATTCACACACCAGGGTACTCCGTAACCTCATAATATCGTTGATTATACGTTTAGACACGAATTTAAATCCTCCGCCGATTGCACTGGGCATGGAAGATCGTTTGATTTTGGACTCGCAAATTTTCGTATCGTCATCCAAAGACCACGTAACGTCGGGGGCTTCGAATGCCAGACTGAACCCTACAAACAATAGTACTATCAGTAATGGTAGTTGGGTTGCTGCTCAAAGTGACAATGATCCATGGCTCATGGTTGACTTTATAAGCAATGTGACAATCAGTGAAGTAAGTACTCAAAGTTCAGCAAATGGAAGCTCCTATGTCACGATGTACACATTGGCCTTTGGGGATACAAGAGACACATTGCAGGATTACCAAGTTGATGGGCTGGTGAAGGTAAATCTCTAGTTGTGTGCATGTGCTTCGTTATTAAAAGGCATGGCTCGACGTTATCAAAAGGCATGGCTCGCCTGAAATATGACTCAAACGTGAGCCGTTCGCAATCTTGGTTAAGTTCGCAACTTAATTAGGTGGAAAGTGGGCTAAGCCTCAAAAATATTTGTAATAAAGTATAAGTAACAGTGAAAGTTTGGCCGAAATGCTTTAACTAAATGCGCGACATCAAATAATACGTATAAATAAGTTTCTAGCTTGTTGGTTCTGATCATGTTTACATTTGTTTGTATGTCAGTATTAAAATGTTGCGTGATCCCACTTTTAAGACGCATGCTCTTCGTAAAGCGAGATGCCATATAAGCCTAAAATATCTCATAAGTCAAAGAAATATGGAAAATACTGTACATGGCTTTTACGAATCATCATTTTAAATATTATTGACTTTCTTACATACTAGCTATGTCAATTCTGGTTTACAAATTATTGCCAATATTTTTCAATTATGATTTTACCTACTATATCAATGTACATTTGGTCTGTGCTCGTGTGTATAGTATGTTGCATCATGCATGCCGTGAATAACTATATAATAGGCTCGCCACAAACGGTTGAAAAGAAGCAATTAGGACCAGAGTTGAGAGGTTTGACTCTTTTTGAATCTCCTTTTTATCCATAGCCATTTGAATAGAACCTAGCTTTATTTTTCGCAGTACATATGCTATTTAACCAATAAGTTGCTCAATGACTTGCCTATAATTATCGTGAAATCATGACATGGTAAGAAAAAAAACATTGCCAGCCTTATACACGTCAAAAAAGCGTCAAAATATGACTTTTGAAGAAAAAAATTTAGTCGAAACGGACGCAGATTTAATTTAAGAATTTAATCTTGTAATAAGTTTTTCGGTGATATAAAAACAATCATTTCCTTCGGGAATCTATACCATTAATAGACATTTTCTAACATTTTGCAGGAGTTTTATGCTGACTACAACATCAGTTCCGTCGTTAGGAAGCCGCTGACCCGCGTTATATTTGCCCGTTTCATTGCAATAAAACCGAAGACATGGACGGGGAGTTGTGCCTTGAGGGTAGAATTTTATGGCCAAATCGAGGGTAAGTACGAACGTAGCATGTCGGAATTGCTTAGAAATTCAATTCTAGGAAACTTCTGCAATACACAGATTACATGCACATAAATATCATATCTTGTAGCACGCAAGCAACAAGTTGCAACAAGTTTACTTTATTCATTCAGAATTTTAGCTTGTATTCACATTGTCCTTTTTTTTGTCTAGAATGTTCTGACCCGCAGCCTTTGGGTGCTGAAAATGGAAATATCTCTGACAGTCAATTTGATGTTTCAGGAATTAATACTATCATGTCCGGACCGCAGGCCATTCGGTTGAATATGGCTGGTGGAGGTCAGTAACCGATTTTGTTTACAAACTGTTAAATTGTTTCAGTTTTCTCTGAAAGACTATATGGATATACATTCTCTAACTCAAACACTCTATGACAATCTATGAACTTCAATTTTTGCGTATCTTTTGGTTCTGGTAGGTTTTGAAGTGGTCTTATACGCTAGAAAAACATTTTCGATTTTTTATTAAAATTCAAATTCGACCATCGTCTTTATACTTTCGGTGGTAAAGCACAATATTTTCATTTAAATATTCGATATTTCTGTTAGTAATATTTCATATCCTAAACCTTCTTACCTTCAATGTTCCTGTTCGGATCACAGTGAATTAAAATCAATTCATCAGACCCAGAAAATCTAAGATGGTCTCAGCGATTTAAAATATTATGACTTAGAATCTTACTTTTTTCTTTCAAATATATTCGTGCATATTTCACACAAACTGACTTGTCTTCTGTTTACAAGTTCTGTCAAAAAACAACTAATGGCGGCCTGGACAGATTTGTTAATAAGATAGAAGATGAGCTTCAAACAATGCGTCAATGCTTACTGAGCAATGCCAGCGGTATAGCTTATCGAAGGGGCGCTACACAGGCTCTACTTAATATTTATCTAGAGATGACGTTCTCGAATCAAGCTCCGAAGCCAAAAACATAGCGTAGCAAGCTTATTCTCATGAAGGTTTTACTGACCACAGCTAAACATGACCCCGTGTCAAAATACGCCCCCCCCCTGATTTTTTAAAGGAATTCTTTTTCAGTATCCCAGGGTGGAATCTGTGTACACTACGCCGACGATTAAAACTCGTTGGCGTCGTCATATAGTAATATCATTCGCATTCGAACGATGGATTTTGCATATCTCTGGTTTAGTATAAGATATTTACACAAAAGAACACACCATGTTAAACGGCTTTAGAATATCTTTCAATCCAGGCCTTTTTTGGTAAACGTAAAGTCTACTATGCATAAAAAAGCGAGTGTTTGCCCTTCAAACGGAGCAAACTTTAACACAGTTTTAAAGTTAATTAGTATGCAAGTTATTCAGGGTGTATCAAAAAAGGGTAATCGGATTTGGAATGCTCTAACGTGTTTATTATTTTATCTACAGAAACTATTCACAGAAAAGTCAAGGTATTTAACTTTCGATTGTCACCATTAGTGTGAAGGTTGAAGAAAAAATACGACTCACATAAAGATAACCAGCCGAAATAACATATTTTCAGCTCATATCAATAAAGCAGCGAGTAAGATAAGAAAATTCATTCACCTGTCACGAAAAACAATGGACAAAATCGGCTGGCGTTTGTTGATATCCAATTAACATTATATTTGCTTGCGGCAGTGTGACGGAGAACGACAGTAACTACGCGTTTAGAAGTGTGGAAACGAGTGAATATCGCATGTCTGGTTACTTGTGTCCGAAATGTGCGCTTCCGCAAACCAGAACAATGGTATCCAACCATGTGCATAGTCCAAAGTTGGGAATTGGCTGGCAACGATGTAAACAAACGTTGCTGATTTGTCTGTTATGGCTGATAATATGCATTAATTTTACTACAGCCAAAATTTTGAACTTTCTCCTCGAAAACCTTGCCATCCTGCATTATGTGTTCCTCGAAATACTACTGATATTTCGATTCCGTTGTGATTTGCCTAGACTGAATTTCTTGGAATTTTCGAGATGTTAGAGGATGGATTTTGAGTATAATTTATATGATATTACTATGTGCCGCGGATGCAAAAGAGTTAAATCATTTTAAAACTTTACATAGTGCAGAGAAAATTGTATTCATCTGTAGTAAACATTTGATTGTCGTTTGCGTTTTGTTAAATTAAAACCCAGAGGCGACACGTCGGCCCGACGCGAAGGACTTAACTCCTAGTATCTTTCTGTACACTAGCTCCAGTCAAATGTTGCATTTATAGTTTAGCTGTAATTTTTTTAAAAAATATGCCTGAAGACAAGTGGCAATGAAAACTTTAAAATCGCAATCGCATGCTGTGGTCAGTGGTAAATCATCAGAGGATAAGTAGACTGTGATGTCAAATTTTTTGACTTCACTTTTTGACTGACGAAGGTATTCATTCAACGAATGCGTAACGTATCTAGAATGATACATAACATGCCTAGAAATCATAACCACGCTTGCGACAAATACTCGCACAAATCTCCGTTAATGCGCGCGTGCTAATGACAATGCTCATAGAAAAACGCGCAATACATAAATAAATAGTCAGAGTTGAAGTTAATATGAAAAACGTTAACACAAACGTGTAGCCAACTGAAAATACAAGACTGCATAAAAGTTAAAATTCAAATTTCCTTTCTTCATCCAAACGCAAGCTCACGCGCAGATAATACGACAAATAAATAAAATGTGCAGGTAATACGACAAAAACGCGAGCTAATAGTAACAAAGAGAAACGGGCAAACTCAAATGCGATGTTTGTGTGCTGCATTAAAATGCATCCGTTGTACGTTTTAAGTCTGTTTTATCTTTTTCAGAAAGACATTCACATCTCTTTTTTCAGTTAAAAGTTATGCTTTCATTTCAGGGCTCTAGCAAACCTGTCCCACTTCATGTTTTATAAAAATCAGAAAGTTATAACGTGCAAAATATTATGGAGTAAATCCATCAAAACACATCAAAATAAAGATTAAAACCATATAATTTATATTTCAAAATCTTGTTTTACCGGTCAAAAGTGTCGAGTATTATATTTTAAAGTCAACAAACGCTGACCAACGATGTCGAACAGACATCGAAGCTATATCAGCAGAGGTGGGCCTTGGGGTCGTGGTGTCCTATATACCCGATATAAATTTACAAAAATACCCCAAATCACGCCGCTTAAAAAAACCCAAAAATGTTTGAAACATTGAATCCTGAATATCTGAAAATATCGTAAATATAGTAAACCGTATATTGATCTTAAAAACTGCAACATACCGTACACCCCAAAACCCCTGGCTGACCCTAATCAGCAAAAATCGCGAGTGCGATATCAGGGAAAATCACGGATAATTTTACCTGACATATGGATAAAATTGCTTTTCTCAAGTAAGTTGGATGTATTAAATATAAATGAGTTCCTAAAATTCAAGTCATTTTTAAAAAAGTTTCATTTCACTGCTGAATACTTTCGTGGGCACAGTGCAAGCGATTCGACGAGAATGAGAATGATTTTTTAATTTTATAACAAAATCATCATCAGACAGAATAAGGTTAAATGTTATACATGTTTACTGTTTGATTCTTATCATTAACTTAGGTGCAAGGCTATCCGAGAATACTGAGCACATGTGGTGGGAAGTTGACTTTTTACAGTGGACAAAGATTATCGGAGTTAAAACACAAAGTCGTGCAGATGAGTTTGAACTTGTTCAAACTTACACAGTGTCATATGGTGGTGATAGGAAAAAATTTGCGCATGTCAAAGAAAATAATCAAATCAAGGTTAGAAACATTAATACATTTACTGATATTGAAGGAATTGCAACCAAGACTGTGTTCCTTTTGTAAGGCAGAATTTTTTTGTACTTTTGAGCTATATCACATCATAGGCCCAGGGGATATTTAAGAAGAGGGCATGAAAAGTATGTTACAACCCCCCCCCCCCCGTCCTGCTGTTTTTATAATTGAGCTATGAGTGCAGGGTTAGGGTTAAGGAACAGGGAAGTGCCTCCCTAGAAGAGTAATTGGGGTAGGTATTTTCCGAGTTACGCCCTTCGAGTTAAGCTCTTTCGAGATCAATCTCTGTCACGCCCTTTTTCGTGTTAAGCCCCAGCCCCCAGGGGCTTAACTCGAAGTCAATAAGCAAATTTAACAATCGAGTTTAGCCCGGACATTTGAAGGATTAGAACAAGTGAAATATTATAGTATTATTATTGGAAACATTCCACAAAATGCGAAATTGAATGTAACAAGCCAGGCATAACGAAGGTATTAACTTTAAACGGTCTAAATGCATTATATGATTGGGTATCGGTTCTTGTTCGTAACATTTTGAAATAAGAACAAGTGATGTTAGCTGGACTAGTGCGCTTCTTTGGTATTTTGCTGAAATTTCCCCACGAATAAGCGACCCGTGGAAAGTTTGTTACAAGTTTTAACGCAACTTGCATTAAACAAACATGTACTAAACAAATAATGTATGGACGAACGGAGCAAAACACAAACAAACAAAACAGTTTAATGCAGATGTTAACCTATGTTTTGGGCACGGCGGACATAATATCCATCCCTGCTTGTTTGAAATAATATTTTTTATTTTTTTTCTTGCGGTCCAAAATCATATTTTAGCCTTTTTTGCAATCTGATTGGCTACACGAGCGGTCCGAATGAGGCCGTACGGACCGCGCGAGTTTTAAATCCACAATGCTTTTGTTTCTAAAAAAATTAAAGGCTGCAATTTTTTAAACTGAAAATGAATTCGAACGACGAGCGAAATGAATTCAGACGACAAGCACAGTGAAAGTGAATTCTACTATCCTATAGAACATTTTACTTTCGCTGCCTTGAAAAGAAAGGAGGTATTAGCGCCTGGAAGTACAATGGAGAGTTTAACTTCACCAGAACAGTTTTGTGAAAATCAAAAAATGAGACAACAGAAATTGAAAACATACCTTCCAAGGAACTAAATATCCAGCTGGCAAAGTTTTTCATGAATGTACACAAGAAAAGTGGCGACGTTTAGGAACCAACTTCTCTCAAGGACTTCCAGAGGAGTTTACAGAGATATTTCAACGATAAGAGTTCCCAAGTAAATATCTTGCAAGACCAAGAATTTTCCAAATCCCGAGAAGTCCTTTTTGCGAAGAAACGAGAGCTCGTGCAGCAACACGCCAATGGAAACCGACCACAAGCTTGTAGAGAGTTAACGATTACAGAAGAAGACCAGCTCTTCCAGTTAGGTCTGTTCGGGAAACATGAGCCAGAAGTTCTCCAGAAGACCGTTTGGTGTGTTTTTCCCTTCATTTTGGCTTTAGAGCGCGTGACGAATCAAGAAGATTGAGATTGGGAGACATAGTACTCAGTAGCGACCCCAAAACAGGCTGTGAGTTGTTGTTGTGGAAAGCTGAACGAGGATCCAGAACCAGACATGGCGACGGACAACACCGGAGAGCCTTTTATCCCACAGCGCAAGCAACTGAAAATAAACGTTGTCCTGTCCTCTTATGTAGAGCGTTTGCCGACCATCGACCACTTGAAATGAAACAGCCAGATTCTCCATTCTTCGTGGCTATTAACAACCGTTGTCAGCCAAGTTCTCAGATTTGCTACTCGAAAGCTGCTCTCGGGAAAAACGAAACTCGGAAGTTTCTTTCGAAGGATGCGAAAGCTGCAAAACTGCCAGGTAACATCACAAACCACTCTGAAAAAACCTGCATTTCTCGTTTAATGGGTGCCGATATACCAGAGAATTTCGTCGCCCAACCGAGCGGTCACAAGAATTTAAAAAGCCTTGATTCATACAAATCAGCTTCGACAGCACATGAGCGAAAAATGTTGTTAGTGTTAAGTCGTTTCACACCACCGTCTTGTGCCACGGGTTCGAAACGTTTGCAGCCTTTGGAGACCAATCAAACTAGCGAGGCTTTCAACAACAAAACCTATCCTACTCCAGCAGCTCTGCAGTCGAAGGCATGTTTTCGGAAGCAACAATTCAAAAGATCGAAGGCTGTAATTTCAACTTTTACTTCAACGCAAGAGTCCGATCAGAGGAGCAAATCGTTCCAAAAAACGTGTTATCTTGAGCGATGACAGTGAATTGGACTAAATGTTACTTATCTTGCTTTATAATAAACTCTCCATGGATACCTATATATTACCACAACTTTAAAATTCGTTCGCTTGAACTTCTGTATTTGTATTCGCTTTTTGTAGCATTTTGAAATAAACGTGTCAGCTGAATTTTTTATTAGGCACCTTGGAAAATATTTCCCCATACGGACCTCTTAACCGGCAAATAGCCTATATGTATTTAATTTCTAGATATTCCAAGGAAATACCGAAACAAATACCATCGTTGAAAACCGTTTTCCATCCGTTATTCTTGCTCGCTTTTTGCGCATTATTCCTGGCTTATGGTACTCCAAACCTACATTACGACTGGAGATTGTTGGATCGTATTTAGGTGAGCTTTATATCAACCACTAGTTGAGATTTGCACTAAAAATTAACGATGTGTTAAGGGATCTTTGACCTTGACGAAGCTAGCCAGATTGTTTTTTCATGTTAGTGTTTAGTTACTGCACGGAATTAGCTGGTACTATCATGTCCAGTGCACAAAAAGACAAACGCGCATTATTTACTGGTTAAGACTTAAAGATGGTAGCCTTACAAGGGTTCGAAAATGATGATGCTCGCAACCTCGATCCCAGGGCCTTTTCTTAAATTAGGGAAAGGAAAAGGCCCTGGCATCGGCTGGTCACATGACACCCAGAATATCTGGGTGTAAGAACATGTTAATTTCTGTGGTCTCTGTGAGTGTTTGCATAAATAATAAATCAGAGAAGTAATTTTTAACGTTTTATGCAATACAACTAGCTTCAAGGTAAAAAACTTCCTATAAAAGCAACCTTCTACGGACTATAGCTGGTTCTACATCTTCGGCTGTAGATATGACACAACAATGTCCAATAAAGTAAAGTAATATGTTAAACCTGGTAGAGTAAGTGCTTAGTAGGTATAATACAGTTAAAACTTGTTTAGAAGATTGCCGTGTGTGAGCTGATAACATGCATAAGTTGTCCCTATACCTTCATCAAATTCCGATAATGAAGCATACGGATATTCTGCGTATATGACTTTATACGAAGAGTGTTAAGAGTCAGCCGAATAAGTGATTTAAAGCTACATAAACAAACTAAGCAAAGGGTTTAAATTATTTAAATCTCTCTTCAGTTGTATTTTACGAATAAATTATACTCTTAAATGATTTAATTGACAGTTGGAATGAGCCAATTGGATTACAAAATAGACCAATGCCAAGGTATTTTCCCTTCCCCAATTCAAGAAAAGGCTCTGGGATCGAGGTTGTGATGCTCGAAATACTTACACCCCGAGTTCTTCTAAGAACTTTCTAAATTATTTGTCCGGATTTATTAACAGGGAATGGGTTAGACTAATTATCAAACAGCCAAACATTTTTTCTTCTAAAGAGGATCGCGGACTCTGTCTACGAGATTGCTATTTTCCTTTTAGATACTGACTGGTTTCAACCAATTGCGCTAGGTATTGAGGAAAAGCTTATTAGGGATTCTCAAATGGCTGGTTCATCGAATTTCCCTTCTAGCGGAGTGGCGAATGCCAGATTGAACTTGAAAACGCTACACAACGCCAATACCACAACTGTAGTCAGATATGGAGGTTGGATAGCAGCATTATCAGACAATGATCCATGGTTTGAGGTTGATTTCATTGCGAATGCAACCGTCAGTGCAATATCTAGTCAAGGGTTGGATAATGGATCTTCATGGGTGACCAAATATGGTGTTGCTTATGGATATAATAAATACAATATGCACAACTACAGTGTCAACGGACAAATAAAGGTAAACACTTTGAAAAATAATATCACGGCATAAGAGGTATTAGTTGGCAAGCAGATCTATGCTTAATGAGCAAGCTTTATTTTCCTAATGATCCCAATCAATTAGTTACCGGTTTGACAACTAATCTATTAATCACTTAAACATTATGTTATTGCTCGATAATGCTACCGAAATTTCAATCAGGCGGGAATGTATATGTTTTCCAATACAATTCTGTACATCAAGTACTATTTCAACAACGAGTTCGAGTGTTTGATGTAATAGAAACCTTAAGGTTCTACGACGCGGCCATTCACAATGCCACCGGAAGTAAATTTGTAGCAACTGAGCATGCGCGTACGTTCTTTCGTGGAAAATCTAATCTACGACAACGTTGTTATGCAATTTTCACGTCGTCGTAGATTTCCTACCCCCAAAATAGCAGTAGAAATGGCAGAAAATACTATTCCTACATAAAAGTTGCAAGAAAAAGAAGGAACCAAATCTGGGTAAGTGATGCTTTGTTTTTTGTTGCTTACAAAGTAGATATAATGCTAGTCAGAAGGGAAAAGACAGCACAAAATGATACAATACAATGTGTAAAAAACATGCTTCTAAGGCATTGTATGCTCAATTGAATAACGTATATATTTTTTTCTGAAAGGTTTACCTCAATTTTATTGTGTTGCAGAGTTTGTTTTATTATGAAATGGACTGCTCAGCGTGATATCGCATTTTGCAAAGAGGTTGTTGCATCAAAACTTTTTGAAAGAAAAAACGGTTAGCAGAAAGAGCTCGGGTAAGGGAAGATATTGCCAGCAATTTGGAGAAACTGGAATATCCTGAATTCAAGATAGAGCAACGTTCTGTCAGAGACAGATTTAAAAAATTAATCAACCATTTTCGGAAAAAAAGGAAAACAATGAAAGACGAGCCAGTGGGATTTCACCAGAAATAACAGAATTGGACACACTGCTGGAGGAGATAAATGAAAAAGAGGAAGCCTCTAAAACCCTGGCTGCAGATGTTAAAATGGAAAAGAAGCGTTTGGAAGAAGATCAGATGACTGGAGAAGAGATTTGAAAAAGGGCGGTGGAAACTTTGTTTGAGACCCAGAAGTGGAATTCATAAAAGACCAAAATAGTTTTAAATGCAAAGTCAGAAATGGTGGTCATACAGCCCTGGCGTTTTTGGCAGGAAAAGCAGAAAAGAAAGAAAAGTGATAGAGGAGAGCAACAAATTAGAGAGAGAACGCCTTAAATTGGATAAGGAAAAAGTATAGGGATAAATTCACACAAATTTACAATAACAGAATAAAATGCAAAGGCAACAGAATAATCAAGTACAGGTAAGCCAAATGATTTTATTACAGCAGCAACAGCAACAGCAACAAGGACAATCACTTATAGCTCTTTTGTTTAAGATTGTTGATAAATAAAATTAGGTCTGTTAAGCCCACTGTTGTGCTTGGCATGTTATAAAATTGCTCAATGAATTTTGAAAAAAAGTGATGCAAAAAATGCATTTTTGAATTTTCTAAAAAAAATGTTATATAAATTGTATTGAAAAATGACATTTACATATATAAATACTTATATACATTTAAAAATGGATTGAAATGTTATGTATATATATGATCATATTAAAATTTTATTTACACATTTCATTATGTTCTTTAATTATATATTATTCAAAATTACATTAAAGATGCTGTATTGTCTGATTTTGTAATTTTTACAAAGGAGCTCCTTTTCACAATAGAAACACCTTAATTGTGTATTTTTACAAAGATAGTTGTGCCCTGGTCACTTTTGATACCCAAGAATCAAGAAAATATAAATACAATGTATTTGTTGAATAAAGTCCAATATTTCGAATACAAAAATGTAAACGATTACTTCATACATTTCCTGAATGGTGTCTGAAGGTGCACACGATGAGAATATGAGTCACCATACACATACATAGGGCGGCCATCACATGTTTTGTAGTAGGCCTGAATCTACAAGCATTGCAGCACCATGCTTATACACCATATAAGTATCAATTTCTTCAAAAATGAATAACGATAATGATTTAAATTTGCATAGAATCACCAAATTGTCGGAATGGCTTCGCTACTGAGGTGTTGCACAAAAATTGATAAATCGTAATGTCCGAAAAGGCTTGTAATGTGGTCATTCGGTAGTGCAAATGACTGGTATTTTGGAGCGCGGACTTTCATATGGCGATCATAAACCATCCTTTGCACACGACCAGGACGACAGATTGCATTTACCGCGTCATCAACGAAGCCAAAGCAATTGCTGCCCCTTTTTGGTGTACGGCATTAGCATATTGTTAAGCCGATGATGGTTTTTCCCGTGTCTTTCGTAAATAAAGTCGACTACTGCATTGAAATCATACAAAGCTCAGGAACAGGACGGCCAAACAGTGGAATTAGGTCGCTGCATCTACAAGGGTAACAAAATCGTCGTAGAAGAATACAAAGTCCTTAAATTTCCTCGCAAATGGTTCCTTGTGGGCACTTAATATCCATAGCACGAGCTAGAACTGGAATTTCGTTTTTTTTAAATCTCATAAAATTGACGTTACATTCAACCGGATCTGTTTCTGCCAAAGAGAAACTATTGAAGTCTTCAAAAGGCAACTCCGGATTTTTTCCATGGCAAACATTTTTGTTTATTCTACAAACTCGTCATCGTCAATATCAGAAGAGCCGTAGGCCAAAACAATATCTTCTCTAGCTTTCGTAACAGAACACATAGTTTTTTACTTTCATGATTAAAATGTCGTGGGACAAAGCCGTGAGAGATTAATTGCTTTTGAGTGTTTTGATACTGTGATAAAACACGCAAAACGAGTTGTTGAAATGGCTCCTCAAACGAATGCAATACACAATTGTTTCGTGCTATTGACCATTGTTGTGTGCTAATGAATAAAAAATCGTTTGTTGTGTTTTGTTGAATTAACGTAAATGAGATGATCTTGCTTATTAGACAAAATGCTCACTAACTATTCAGGAACTTGAGAACACGGTATGTGCATGTCTCATCACATTAAGTTTTTAGTTTTTGTCCTTAGACGAAATTTATTCTGGCTTTCACTAAATTATGTCAACAACTCGGGAGCTTTTTGAAATAATTCGAAACAAAACGCTCAGAAACGACACCGTGTGCACGTAGCCCTAAGTGCAATGCCCACATCACCCGTTGCAGAACCCCCTTCTATTTTATTTGTCTCCATTTATTTAAAATTATCCTTCACATATTTTCATATTAGGTATTTTCAGCAAACTCCGACCCTACTGGAACGGTAAAAAATGATGTTTATCCGTACATTATGACTCGTGTTCTTCGAATAATTCCAAAGGAATGGGTCGGATATTGTGCTTTGAGGTTGGAATTGCATGGCCAGTACAAAGGTGAAATTCTTTTCTTTTTCAACAAGCCCATACTTATATGGTTTAGTGAATGTTACCCGATGTTATGTCGTTTATGAACTTGATAACGATACAGCATTTATGCATTTGTGTGCCTGTGTACAGCTATTTCGATCAATTTGTGCCAGAGCAAAGCAAAAAGTCGAATGCAAAGGCAAAACGCTTGCTAAAAATCGCTATAAATTCCATTAATGTATTAGCGATTCCCAGCAAACCTTTGGCGCTTGTGTTTGAATTTGCCGCATTGTTCTGAAACAACCTTAATTGAAATAGTTGTTTCTATTTATTAACTAGCTACTCTAATAAAGTCATACTTATCATTGGTTGATTTAATACATATATTTTTCGATAAACCTACAGCAATATAGATTATGAGCAGTACCGTGTTTTTAACGAGTCGCCAAATCATGCATTTTATTAGCAGTGTTCTAATGTTGTATAAGTTTTATATAAGTTTATTTGTTTTTCTTTCTATAGAGTGCAGTCACCCTCTACCTCTTGGGGCTGAGGATGGCAATATCTCGGACAGTCAGTTCTCATCGTCAAGTCAGTATGATTACCTGAATGGACCTCACAATGCCAGGCTACAGTTAACAGCAGTGACAGGCATTCGGGCCGGAGGTTAGTTATGACGGATTAAACGTTGCCTAATATTGCAACTTCAAACAAATTTTCTACTCAGTAACTTAAAATTATCAACATTCCAATTTCGTGAGCAAGGCATTTTTAATTAATCTCTCCTTGAAGAGTGCCACTGCACTGGCTTTCAAAAATTTAAATTTCAGAATTTTTCGTTTATTCTATATACGATTTATATATTCTATATACGTTTATTTTGTATAGTTTGAGCGGCTTCGGGAAGTTGAGAGTGATTTCAAATTTGTTCCGTTTTCGTTATAAAATCTACAGTATTGTAATTTATGAGACACGGTATCGTAATTTTATAAGAAGTATTGCATAACCATAATAATGTCCAAGGTCTCAAAGAAAGGCGCATCTCTTTGTCTTATAGGTTCCAAATTTGCGAACGCTGAAACGTATACCGAAGAATGGTTCCAAGTTGATTTTCTGAAGTGGACCAAAGTCACTGGTATAAAAACGCAAGGCCATGCTGACAATGATGAATACATCATGCTGTTCCAGGTTGCTTACAGTACCGACGGGATCAATTTTAGTAAACATAAGGAACACGGAAATATAAAGGTTTGAAATTTAAACATTCCGGATTATGACTGGTGTAATAAAACGGTAGGCCTATATACAGGGTGCTTGAAAAAACTTATAACCCTTGATATTCAATTTAGCCGCATAGCGGCTTTAATTTGACAGAAGTGAACCATTCAAATAATTGAGTAACATATCAAGTAAATAAACCATTAGTTTTTGTGGTCTTATGAAAATATGTTTTCTTCTTGAGACACTCTTCGTGTTGCTGTAGTAAGAAAGAAATTACTTCTAATAGGGTAAAATATTGGATCTATGACGAACTTACTTAAATATAATCTCAATTAGACACCTTAAAGGCACGTCTGTGATTTGAATCTAAAAAACCCACAGTTTAAAACTCTTTAAGGTGAAACGCCAATAGCTATCTTTTCTGAAATATATAAAGGGAAAAAAAAAGCTCTAACAATTCGCTGCTTCGTGTGTTATTTTGTGTATTTCACACGAGGATGCTGTTCGTAATGGTCATTTTACTCTAAAACATTTGAGATTATCTGTTCCGGCTAAATGAAAAACATACAAACTCGTATACAGGCCCTGGACTACTAAGTAAGAATTCATATGTTTCCTTCAGACGATTGTATGTTTTTGCTTTGCTTTACCACAGATATTCCGAGCCAACTACGACCCGAATAAGATTGTAGAACAACGGTTGACGCGAGTTTTATTGACTCGATTAATACGTATTATGCCAGTACAATGGCATACTCATCCCTCAATACGAATGGATTTTCTTGGCTCGTATGTCGGTAAGTTTCTTTAAGTGTTTTTATTATATTTATATTGTATTTAAATAATTTAGTTTTCGGTTCATCAGTTATATGCGTGATTAGTTAAATTTTCAATTGCGATAATTGTTTAATCATATGCAGCAGGTGAAGCTGCTATGATTAGTCTGTTAAAAACCGCTCTGAATTGGATGTAGTTGTAAAAGAATGACTTTTGTCTATTGTGTAGATACTGATTGGTTTGAACCAGTTGCTCTTGGCATGGAATCCCGTTTGATTATCAATTCTCAATTGGTTGTATCTTCCTTCAACGATTCGAGATCTGGGCCAGATAAAGCTCGGCTAAACGTGAATGCAACTACACAAAGCATTAGCACAACTAGACTGCACATAACCGCATTTAACGCAACCATGAACACAACTATGAACGTGACAACGGCGGACACATTTTATGTTGAACACGGTGGTTGGATAGCAGCAGATAATGACAATGATCCATGGCTTCAGGTTGACTTCAGAAAGAAGGTGACCATTACAGCGGTGGTAACCCAAGGCCTGGATAGTGGCATTGCCTGGGTGACAAATTATACACTTGCTTATGGACAAGATAAAGACCACTTTGAAGATTACGAGGTTAATGGGAAAGTAAAGGTGTGTTTAATTCGTTACACATGTATTTACAAAACCCTAGTCATTTCTGGAAGCGTGATTCTAATATGGCAATTTTTATTCAATATTAATTACATTAATTAGCGAAATAAACCATAAAATGTCGAAATTTTAACATGTGGAAACATTAATTTGTAGGCTCTAAAACTTTAATAGGTGGTTTCCAATATGGTTATATTTATTCAGTTAAAAAAATTAGAGATTTGATGTCTTGATGTAGCATGAACTTTACGATCCTTAAAACTTTATACGCCGGATCTATTAATATTTATACTCAGATCAATGGCGATTATTAAACTCTAGTCCAGCGCATTTCTTGCGATAAGCGTATTGCCAGCAACGTAATTTGTTCTTTTTATGAAAGGTATTTTCAGCGAACTACAATGGCAGGGTCGCAGTAAAGCAGAATTTATATTTGTTCATAATTGCTCGTTTTCTTCGAATCAAGCCGAAAAACTGGATTAGATATTGTGGTTTGAGAGTAGAATTTCATGGAAGTTATCAAGGTAAGATATATATATATATATATATATATATATATATATATATATATATATATATATATATATATATATATATATATATATATATATATATATATAAATAGATATATATAAGGTATATATATATATATATATATATATATATATATATATATTTATATATATATATATATATTTATTAAAACTAAGATAAAACTTCTACAGGCATAAAAGAGAAAATATTTATTCCCAAGGAATATTTTCTCTCTCTCAATATTTTCTCTTTTATGCCTGTAGAAGTTTTATCTTAGTTTTAATAAATTTATAACCAGGCATGGCACCTATATTTTTATCATATATATATATATATATATATATATATATATATATATATATATATATATATATATATATATATATATATATATATATATATATATATATATATATATACATATATATATATATATATATATATATATATATATATATATATATATATATATATATATAAGCCAATTTATGAACAACATAAATTTAAGTTAATGAGACAATGCATTTACTTCAAAAAGGTGTGATATAAATCAATCGCCACTTTGGGTCATTTCCTCCTTGTGCCATAGCACGATACAAACCCGTGTATCGGAAGCGAGCCTACGCAATCAAAATGCCATTCCTTAATTGGAATAAAACTAACCAATGAGAATCCGCGTCACTATAACGTTAAACATTCCGCGACCTTCTAACTATCACTTTGTCTGAAGCTACCACGAGTACGGTTCTACGCGCTCATAAACGTTTCCCACTCACCCACCTCTACCTACTACGTTTCGAAATCATGGGTTGGAACGGACAATGTTGGAGATCTATGTACCTACATAACGTACAAGAGATACTTTACACGTTAACTTTTGCACTGCTAGAACATTAGTCAAATAACACCATAAGCTTATCCATGTAAAAAGAAAAGAAAAAACTAAAAGTTGAGTTTGTAAAATATTAAAAGTTGGGTGGGGATGAAGTGCTCCAAATATCACCTTCAAGCTCATGGACTCAGTTGTATTTATGTAAATAGTAAACTAATTTATAGGAACTGACCTAGGGGATTATCACCCATAGGTTCAGATTGATTGCTGGAAGAAGGGATTATCACCCTATCTAGCAATACATGTTGGATGTTGGGATTATCACCCTGTCTAACAACCTGATTCTCAGGGTCTTCACCTACGCTACCCGCGCTACAGCGAAGACCCTGACACAGGCTGGTCACGTGGCACCCAAATTTTGGGTGCTTGACATTCGTACTTAGCAGGGGTAGGTAAAAACGCGTTATCACAAATTATTGTCAAACAACAAGCGAAGACCGACGAAGCGGGAAGTCATCTGACTCTAAAACCGTATCTTTGCTATATTTTTGTCTCCCTTGATGTTTGACAATAATTGGTGTAATAGCATAGTTGACCGGGTTTCTTTTGTTTTTACCGGGTCGATTACTAACTAATCGTCCGCTACAGCGGGCGAATTACATTCGACACAACACAACACTATTCAAATCAATGGAACTCCTTGATATTTATACGCGCCACTTACGCTGATCTATTCAAAGTGTTATTATTCTCACACAAGTTTGAACAGTTAGTAAAAACAAATTATATGCTTGGAAATCCTTGTCAACTATGCTATTACAAACTAATAGCATGGCTTTTCGGGAGATTAGTGATTAAATGGCCCCTTACCCTCGGGAGGTTTGTGGAATTCCCTCGGGCTTCGCGCACGGGAATTCCACAAACCTCCCTCGGGTTACGGGGCCATTTAATCACTAATCTCCTACTTATAAATAACGCGTTTTTACCTACCCCTGCTAAGTACGAATGTCAAGCACCCAAAATTTAGGTGCCACGTGACCAGCCTGTGTCAGGGTCTTCGCCGTAGCGCGGGTAGCGGAGGTGAAGACCCTGAGAATCAGGTTGCCTGTCTAACATGGCTCTATGGGGATTATCACCCCACTGGGGATTATCACCCCACGTTGAGCATCTTTTATCTCCTGCAGGGCCTTATAGATACCCTCAGGACGAATATATATGTATAACTGTAACGAGTCTAATTGGGTTCAACTGACTAATATAAAGCTGGAGTACTTCAGTCCTACGACCCCATTCTCCCACAAAAAATTGTGTACGTCTGTGTGTCCTTACTGCTTTTCAACATTTTTCCAGTATTCACGCAACTCTATATATATATATTATCATTATTACTGATTAGGCATTATCATTACCTTTTAACTAAACATATAAGAATGGCCTTTTCGTCTATTTCCTTTTAAAGATTGTGAAAATGTAACAGCGTTGGGTATGGAAAATGGCGTTATTACGGACAGTCAGGTTTCGGCCTCTTCTACACAGACCTGGTCAAATTCTCCACCCTTGGCCAGATTAAATTTAGAACCAGTGTCTCCACTGGGGTCTTGGGTGGCATTATCTAGTGATTCCTCTCCATGGCTTCAAGTTGACTTTCTCACACATGCAAAAATTAGCGGTATTATAACCCAGGGCCAGACCGATACGTCATCTTTCGTGGCAACGTTCACAGTGTCCTTTGGCAATAATAATGAAGATTTTGAGAACTATAAAGAATTTGAAAGCGTCAAGGTAAGCACCTAGAGAAAAGTATCTTTATAAATTTGGGGTTTTTCCTTGAATTTACATCACATCTAAAACACGAGCAAGTGAGTGAGAGTCTTTTTGCATCTCATAAATCACGAGTTGCGAGTATTTTGAATTGCTTTAAAAATGATCCATTCATTTTTACGTGATGTTTCATTTACTACAGGTGAAAAAAAATACGTGATGTTTGATTTACTACAAGTGAAAAAAGCAGTGGCGGATCTAGCGTAAGTCAAAATAAATTACCACAGCTCATTCTAGGATATATTTACATTTTAAAATACCTTTAAAGCAACTTCATTGGTTAGATTTTATTCTTTTGAAATTTATAACCTATGACATTGTTATAAAGTTATTTTGAATTTAAAATTGAGCTGCTATAATTTATTTTGACTTACCCTGGATCCGCCACTGGAAAAAAGTATAAGTGCTAAATGGCTAAAGTAAATATAATTGTATTCATGAAAGCCTAACATAAATTTTGCGCTATAGCAAGTTTATTCACGTCCAGTAGTGCATCACCAAATTGAATTTGGGACGAAGTTTTGAAGATCTAAAATTTTTCTAAAAATGGTCAATTAATCTGTTTTGATAAATTTTAGAAATTAATTTTCTCTGACATCTAAAAATGGTGATAATGATAACTGTATTTAACCACGCTAATATTATCAGCCAGTTGGGAGTTTAAAATTTTTGAAATATTTACAAGAAAATGAAAGAATAAAGAAGAATCATGCAGATGGGCACGAAATGATTATTTAAAACTGTCTATTTACAACGATCATATTATTTCAAATGCTAATATTAGCGATTTTTCTTTTTATGTTTCAACTGAATTTCAATTGAAACGTATAACAAATGATTTTCCTAATTTATTTGCTCTCTTTTGATGTGAAAAGCAACCGAATTTCGAAAATGATACCCATTAATAAAGAATTGCTTTTCGACAATGAAGTATACTCTCGTGGCCAATTTCCTGGCAAAGCTCTTTGCGAGGTCCTTCATTACCACGTGCGTGTTGCATTCTTCACTCATTAACCAATAACAACGTTTTAGAAATGTTAGCCATCCTATATCTGAACAATTGGGTTTTTGGAAAGTTGCTTTTGGTAGATTTAGAAAAAATACACATGTGACGATAGCAGACTATATTTTTGCACAAACGTTGACCAATTAGGTACGAAATTATATTCGTACTCTAACCAGTTTCCGAACCATTTATTCTATTAACTATGATCTTACAAGTATGAAACTAAAAAGGCCAGCAAGTGCCAAATGTCGATAAATTTTCATTGAACGTTAATAGTTTACTCGGCACGTTGACGTATAATTGCTTGTACACGTTTTTACATAAATGTTGAAGTCTTCACTGGGCGTCCACGATTTTTATCAAGTCTTTCGATAGTCCTGATCACGAAATGCTTGTGGACAAGCTCCATAAATATGGCATTACCGGTACATCATTGAAGTGGTTTATAAACTACTTGGCTGACAGAACACAATGTGTAAAGTTCGTTTGCATAAGATCGGATCTTTTGAAATTGAATTGTGGTGTTCCTCCAGGATCCGCATTGGGTCCTATTCTATTTATATCTTACATCAATGAATTGCCTGAAATTTTTGCCCACTATTGTAGTGGTGGTGGATTGGAACGATCAAATTTGAGTCTTTACGCTGGTGATCAGCAATTACATAGAAGCTACCATGTTTCTGAGCTAAATTAGTCCCTGTATAGGCACAATAATCCGATAAAATCGGCTGAAATGGCCATGTACAAATGGAAAAAAAATCTTTTGAACATTGGGCTCCTGCTTTATGGAACAGTTTTGACAGTAAGCATTGGGGAGAAAAAAAACAAACCTCACTAGTTTTAAAATGGCTGTTCGAGCCACTCTTAAGTAGTCTTAGTAAGATAGAGTCTTAACTAATGGGACAGTAATCGTTTTTGTATGTATATACATAAATATTAAATTTGATTTGTAAATAGAGTGTGAAATGAAAAACCACTATGTGGATTTTGCACTCTTTAATTAAATTATTCATTCATTCATTTTTTCAGGTGTTTCGTGCTAATTACGATCAAACCACAAGTGTCACTCATCATCTTACTCGTGCAATTTATGCTCGTTTCATTCGGATACATCCGAGAGAATGGAGTAGTTCGGCGGGAATGAGGACGGAATTTTTGGGTTGTTACGTTGGTAAGTTTGAGGGAGCACGATTATTATTGATTGAAGTTTTTATAATCTTTTAAATAAATACCTTGCAATCTTATGGTTTGGCTTCATTATTTGAAAATCTTAACAAGAATGAAGTCTTCTAAACTTCTTATTACAAGCAACGTTTTACTTAATTTATTTTACTAAAATTATTACCGCCTGCATTACAGAGAAAATTAGTCGAGTGTAATTAAGCGGCTTATACAAAGTTGACCATCAAAGCAAAGCTTCGTTGTAATTTAATGATATTTACATAACTGAAAGTGATCTGAGGAGCACTTGCTGCACAAGTACTCATATTTGTTGTGCCATATTTACTGTAAGTACTTTCACGAAAGTTCCATAATTGTAGTGATTTTTAGACCCAGATTGGTTTGATCCATGGCCGCTCGGTATGGCAAGTCGCTTGATTTTGGATTTTCAATTGAGTGTGTCATCTTCAAAATACTCTCGTTCTGACGGTGATAAAGGAAGACTGAACCAGAACTACACGTTTAATACCAATACGTCTGAGGTCCAAAGTTATGGCGGCTGGATAGCAGCAGATGATGATAGCAATCCTTGGCTTCAAGTGGACTTCATAACCAATGTAACAGTCAGTGGAATAGCTACTCAGGGGGAAGATGCGGGAGTTGCCTGGGTAAAGAGCTACCAAATATCTTATGGCGATCGCAAACATTTTTTAGCGGATTATCATGAGGATGGACTGGTAAAGGTAAGACGTATTAACGTCTATTTTGAATGTTGAAGCTGGATTATTGCCAGAGCTGGAGCCAATGATGGTAGTAGAATAACAACAACAACAACAACGAGATCGGTTACGAGACGTGGATGTGGGTAATATTCACATGTTTTGCGCTTCAATGTTGCATTCATTGATCCCAGTACATTTCCCAGTACTATCTCGATCAAATTCACGATAACATCAAGGAACGGACAATCGTGCGGGAACATGAGCATATAATCTGGATCTATAAACTGATTAGGTTTTACTTTGAAATTGTGCGGCTTGATTGATAACTCTTATCTCGACCTTGATAATGCCAAATATTACAGAAACCTCACCAAATAAACTAAGTTTACTGATTGCAATATTACTAACTTTAGAATTACAAAAAAAAGGAAACGTACTTATTTACTGAAATAAAGGGAAATTCATTAAACAAATTGAGCTTACTTTTTGATTGGTTGCCGTTTTCATTTCTTTTATTTAGATCTTCTCTGCAAACATTGACACGAATTCTTCTGCCAAACATGATCTCGGACAACCATTTGTTGCTCGCTACGTCCAAGTCAAACCAATAGCCTGGAACGAGAGATGTGCTATGAGGGTGGAATTCTTTGGCTGGTTTGAAGGTAAACGACTACAAAGATTTTGTAGTAATCTTACCGGTGTTGTTAGTCCAGGCGGTAGCGTACGAAACTATAGAGTCTTTCGGGGTGTAAAGTTGCCATTTTAAGCGAAAGCTTTATTTTATTCTGAGACTTCAGTTTAATTATACATGCGTGGTTTTATATGCCAGTTAATACAATAGCACCACGTGACAAAAGAAAGGACAACCAGATGGGTTTTGAACAAAAACAAAGTATCACTTTGCGTTATATACTACGGGACAAACAGGATGCTTAGTGTGAAAAGAGGTGGAAGGAGACAGAATTGGAACGCTATCAATGCCTGAGGTAAACGTTGAAGATTGAGTGTCATACCAGTGATTGTTTGGGCGTTTGCTGGCCCAGAAAATGGGTGACTCGATCTTTACGAGTGATCTTCAAAATTAAATTAGTTCTGACCTATATTAATCTGAATCCGATTGAAAAGCAACTTTTATTTCTTCTTTATCTTTATTATACTCTAATTTTAAAAAATTCTCGACATATCTTTAAAGTGCCTATGAAACTAAATTTGTCCAACTATTGATTGATTGAATTGCAAAGATCGTTTAAAATCAGAGCATAACTCCCTTGGTAGAATTTCACCAATTCTTTTCCTTTTCAAGATATTTAAGTTTATTCGATATGCAAATTACACACCTTATGACATCACAGCATATAACAACTTTTCAAAAATCGTCAGTATATTCCGCACAAAAGTGCAGACACCATGCGATTAATCGTAGTTTACACATGTTCAAGAGAGTTTTGGTTGTTTCTTATCCTCATATGCTACAAAATTAGCAATCTCAGAGATACTCATTATGCACAGTGATGTCATAAGTTGTGTACTTTACATATCGAATAAAGTTGAATAACTGGAGAAGATAGAGGGCTGGAGAAATTGTATCAAAGAAGTTACACTGTCATTTTACAAGATGTTTACAATGCAATGAATAAATAGATGCACAAAATTTCGTTTCATAGGCACTAAAATAACGTAAGATGTTTAAATAATTTAAAACCAATTCATCTTAACTTGTGGTTTTGCTGTAAGACTTAAATTCGTCCATACGAGGAATGTTATGATTTATGTTACGATGATTTATGTGTTACGTCTTGCAAAAGTTACGAAGTTAAACCTTTTTGATGTTGAAGAGATATCCACACAACAATTCAAAACTCTTTGAATATAAAAATATATAGGCCTTAAAAGTTCTTGAATTTATAAAGAAGTGCAGGAATGTCCTTGACGTCATCTTCATCCAGTTTCCAGTAGCAGGTCGATTGTACTCGATCCACATAGTCACAGCCTTAAAATTCAACAAAACACTAAAAACGTCGGCCCGTATACCAAGTTTTTAAACGGTTTTTTAAAACAATACTCCCCACACGGCTAGTAAATTTATGCAGGCATACACTGGTCTTGTTTATTTTGTAAATGGCCATTTTCATGACAATCATGCGATTCGATGACAAATGCGATTCGAATTAATTATTTTAAGTTGCAGTTGGAACATTAGTTAGCAAGCTCATTTTAGTCCTTGAATCTCGCGATAGATGGCCTTAAAAGTCCTTGAAACGTCGTTGAATATTACTCTTCCCGACCTGCATGAAACCCTTGGTATAATGTACAGCATGTAAAACATTCTCTGAAGACGTGAATCAAACTTTAACGAAAATTTGATTATCAGCATTGAAATGGCTGGATTTCTTTACAATTTAAAAACATGTACTAGTGTAAAAATTAGAGGCTATGTTACTGTACCATTAGTCTTTTCAAGTTGCCTTTTTCAGAGCAAGACGAGTAGGAGCGTGATTTTTGATGTTCATTTTTATTTTTAGACCAGGGCAATTCGACATCTTTGGGAATGGAAAAAGGTCTGATTTTGGATGGTCAAATTACCGCTTCATCTGTGTATTCAACATACCGTCCAGCCTCAGGCAGGCTGAATTTTGGAGGGTGGAGTCCACTTACAAGTGAAAATGTTGATTCATGGTTTCAGGTCGATTTTGAAACATTTACGACTGTAACATCAATCTTTACGCAAGGACATCAAAGCTCTTTATATTGGGTAACAACTTTTATCGTGTCATTTAGCAATGATGGCAGAAACTTTCAAGATTACCTCGAATTTGGAAAACCCAAAGTAAGCAAACCTATTCAACAATTGTTATATTCGTTGCCAAACCATGTCGAAATACCCTCTTATCGAAAATGTTTCGATCACATGGTACATACATACAATTTTGCGCAAAATATTTTTTAATTAAAAAGGAATAATTTAATTTGCGTCTCTTTGTATCTTTTAAGATTTGTTGACTGGTCGTCAAGTGATAATTATCTTATTATACAGTACTGTGCAAAAGTTTTAGGCACCCCGTTTTTTAGCTTTTACATAAAAAGTCATATCTAACCCAAAATGGAACCAATTTTACGGGCGATGGAGCAAAACAATATTTGCAACTTGTTACTTAAAAACATGGATATTGCGAACCGGAAGTTCAGTTATAACTGAAATGGTGATATACTACTTTTTTTGAGATATCGTCATTATATCCATGTACAGTTTTTGAATAATTAATTTTTTTGCAGTAACACTGTAGCAAAGTTACTAAATTATTTTAGAAATATTGATCAATTTGGTGCAACATGCAGTGTTCAGTTTTGAATAAAATCTTTTCGTCTGAAAAACAGTCCCTCTTGAATACTCTTGGTACCCTATTTGTGATCATTTTTCTGCAACATTTTAGCATGTGCAAATTATACAGAATAACAGCATTATAATTTTAGGGCAAATATCAACAACCATTGGTCAAACTAAACCGCCTTATATAGCATCATATTATATTAGATTTTTAAACCTGGTTGCAAAGTGACCAAATTTAAATCAACGTTTTGCACTAAAGATTTTTGTTATTTCTGAACCACTGTAACCTTTTTGCAACAGAATCACGCTGAAAAGTTCAACAAAAAAGTTAAATTGCGTGCTTCATTTTTGAATTTGAGGACAAGTTTTAACCAGTACTTCCGATAATAGCTAAACTTCCGGTTTGCATTATCAATTGTTTAAAAGTAACTCGTGACAGATAACATTTGCCTCTACCACATGTTAAATTTTCACTGAAATCGGCTCTATTTTAAATTAGATATTAGCTTTCACGTGATAGGCAAAAAGAGAGATGCCTAAAACTTTTGCACAGTACTGTATATGTATGTTTGTATGTATGTATGTATAGTTTAGAAGACGTTTGTCCTACAGTGTTAGATAATTTATGATTTAGAGTTAATTTTTATTCTTTTTTTACACCCAGAACTTCATCGGAAACTTTGAACAAGAAAGGATAACCCAACAACGTTTATTAAATGTAATTTTCGCTCGTTTTGTTCGACTCAAGCCAATGACTTGGAACAGCAATGTAGGATTGAGAGTGGATTTCAATGGGTACTACACGGGTAAGTTAAAGGAATTATTCAAAATTGTCCAATAATTGTTTTAATTATTTAATTGTCGAGTGATGTCCATATTATGGCCATAAAAGGCAGGCGATATTACGCGAGCGAACAACAAGCAATGCGTCTAAAAATAACCTCACATCATGCAGGGATGGTCAACAAAATGTTGAATATATTATCACGTTAGTCAACCATTTTATCTATTTATTACCGTAAAAACAATGTTTCAACTACCTTTCCTCCTATAGCCTTAATATTTTAGGTACTCAAAATACCAATGTTTATGAAACTTAACTTCGACTAGTATTCGCCAGAGATAGTCACTTTGAATTGGAAAATTAAAACTTACACTGACTCAGACATTGTTGGGCATTTCTATGCAAGTCGAACAATTTCTCGTTTGACATATTAGTTCTACAGAAACCTCTAGCAAAGGGTTTTGTTACTTTAATCAATCAATGCATTGTGTGTTTTTTTTTACCCTTTACATTTCACTTTGACTTCTTATATTTGAATTTGAATTTATTAAATCTGAATCTGAATGGCAGGCAAAAGCTGAATTGTACAGAAAAAACTAATCTAATCTATGGTAATATACGTCATTAGCTAAAATTTATATTACAATTATAGTGATTCATTATATACAGAAATACTAGAAGGGATAAAAGTATTACGAAATCTTGTGGATTTACAATTAATTGAACTAAAATGCTGATTATTACGTAGATACGCGAGTCCTCTCGTTTATTAGGATAAGTTCATTCAATTTATTTTCGGGATTAAAAAGTTTCTTAAAATAGGATTTACATAAGTCGTTTCGTTGTTGGTAGAGTAACGGTATTTCGGAAGCTTCCAAAGCTTTACAAAATGACAGATTAGGGCATATTATTCGTAGAGGTCTTTTCTGAATTGTTTCAATTTCTTCCTTTGTGTAGTCAGGGGAATTAAAGTTCCAAACCTGGCATGCATATTCAAGCACAGGTCGTATACAAGTAGTGTAGACTTGAATTAGAGAACTCAGTCCAAGACCACTACATTTAAGTAAACGAAGAAAGAAGACTCTCTTTGATGCCTTGCATACTATGTGTTCAACATGTACGTTCCAACTAAGATCTGAAGAAAAATGGTTATACAATGGTCTTTAATAAATAATCGTCGAAGATTGGTGACGTCTTTGACAAACGAGATAACAAGTTCTTTACATTTGGAATGATTGAGCATCATATCATACCTACACCATTACATACTCCATACACCATTAGTCAATATCATTAATAACGGATTACAAATAGCACTTATGCGGGCTTTCCCTGAGTCTATTGTCCTGACCACCAAGCCTCGTATTGACGCATACGTTCTTTTACATCAAAGTGAGACTTGATGGTGAGGACAAAAGCGTTCGGGAAAACCCGCATAAGTGCTATTGGCTTGGCGACATTTACCAATTGTTTCTGAACGACTAGTGTCATCGTCATATTTCCACCTATCTTCGTGATTTATCGCTAAATCATTAACCATGATGAGAAAAACTCGTGGTCCGGGGATTGTACCTTGAGAGACGCCTCCGTTTACCCGTGAATAATCAGAGAAAGCAGAATCCAATTTCACCCTTTGTCTTTTTGGATCAAAAAGTCGATAACCCAGATTATTAGGGATTTGTCAATATTTAGTAATTGCATTTTTTATCATGATTTTATGATTAATTCTGTCGAATGCTTTACTAAAATCAAGCAGGAAGACACGGACAGTTTCATTGTTGCCATTTGTATTAGATTAGCAGCAACGGGACATACTAATTAATGCGTCTACTGTGGAAAAACCTTTCAATGATTCAAATTGCTTTGGATCTAACTGAGACGTAATAGTATCCTGAATCCCATTGAAACATAAATGATTCAAGAACTTTTGAAAGCGTAGCAGTCAGGGATATAGGTCGTAAATCTGTTAATATGTCCCTGACTGGGGATGGCTTTGGGACAAGAACGACATTTGCTTCTTTCCATTGCATTGGGTCCTGTGACTGCTTGATGGAGGTGTTAAAAAAGATTGTCACAGGCTCTGAAATTTCTATTTAAAAAGTTATTTAGAATCCAGTTTGGTAGAAGATATGGACCTAGTGCTTTTATTCGTATTTACTGCTTTTAAACGCAATTAAATGTCAACAGTGGATATTGGATGGGCAACAGTAAATTCCTTCACTGGTAGTTTATCAGTACTTGAAAGCGGTGGTAACGATTCGATGGCAGCTAAGAAACCATTATTGACAGCAGTTGCTAAATCACGGCCCTGCAAAATAGATCCATTCACTAATTCTGCAGTATGAAAGGCGGCCTTTGATGAATAGCCAGTTAGATTTTTAATAGAACTCCATCATTTCTTTGGCTTTAAAATTTTGAGATGATTTACTTGTGACTCGAAATACTTAGACTTTGCTTGTTTCACAGCACAAATTACTTAATTTCGCAATTTATTATATTCAGTTGTATTTCCTAAAGCAAGAGCCTTTCGTCTATGAAAGATAAGGAGTTCGATTTCAGGAGTAATCCATGCTTTGGCTCTGCAATGCTATTTAACAGCTTTTTTTTTGGGGGGGGGGGGTATCCACACCCATGAGAATAATGTCGTAAAACAGATCCCACATTTTTTGACAATTAGTCAGCTGCCAAAGTACATTTCAGTCAAGACCCGAAAAATCTGCCAGCATATTTGACTGCTTCCTTTTCTGACGCAGACTTTGGTGATGGTATTAGGGCAGTGGTAATTACCAACTGGGTGCAGCAGGATTGACATATGGTCTGATAATCCAATAGCTGGATGTATTTCAGGATCATTGTACCAACTTTTCATGTTAGTGAATATTAAATCTAAAGTCGCATTCCCACGACTGGATTTCCTTGCAATTTGTTTGAGCGATGTGTTTCTGCAGGGTTGCCTGAAGTCGAACTGATTAAAGGCACCCATGACAATTACACCTGCTGTTGGATGGAATGCTAAAATTTTGTCCAAGAGGTTCTGAGATGATCATACAGTTCGTTGTTATCAGCTTCAGGTGGATGGCATAGAAGACCAACAACAATACATGAAAATTCCCGTGGCAGTCGGTAGGGTCGGAGTTTTACCCATAGAATTTCGAGATCTGGGCAACATAGCTCGGGAAGAGGTACAAGATGTTTGATCTCACGAATGCACAAGCTCCACCGCACGTTGACCAGAACGGTCTTTTCTATTCAGGTTAAAATGATGAATATTACTTCTATTACTGCCATATCTCTGTATTTCCTGCAAAATTAATGCAATTTGATCTACTTTATTGGATATGGATCGTACATTAGAATTACTTATAAAAAATTAGAGAGAGTTATTTGAGTATCTTTTAAACTAGGCAGCGAGACAGCTTGTAATGGACTTCCTATTGTGTCGTTTATTTGCTCATCGTTTATCGAGTAATTTTGTGTATTTTGTAATGTTGTTACTAATGTCTCACTATCAATTTTCATTGTCTCGTTTTGCGTTTTGTGTACATAATCCAAGTACGTCAACCACTCTAATGAGTGGTGGCGGTGAGATGTCCGATACGACGTTGGTTTGGAGGGTGGGCGCCTTTTCGGATTGGTAATGTGAAAATTTTTCCTTCTTTCCGAATACATGTCGAAACATACACCATGGATTCATCGCATTCTTATTGTTGCAGAAACGTTTCTGTTTCCTGTTCTCGCAACCACTCGACCGGGGATGATAGATCCTTTGTTTAAAAGACTTTTCCTTACGCTGATTGTGGCTAGATCTTTTATGCTTTTCTATGTACTCATTTGTTAATCAAGCTGGTTGCTCGTGAGTATTCAATACTTGGGAGCTTGACTGATGATCGCCTTCGACAACAACTACATCTCTATTACTGCTTCATTGCACACTCATTGGTCATTAGTATTCGATACTTTAGAGCTTAATTGATGATTATCTTTAACAAAAACTATATCTTCATTGCTATATTATTGTATATTATTTTGGTAGTAACCAGTAACCAGTTAATACTTCGGAGCTTGGTTGACAAACTTGATAATGTGTAGGTTGCATGTTAATAAGTTCAGTACTGTCATTAGTGCTTACTGGATCGCTTCGATATGAATGAAATATTTCAATTTCTTGCTGAAAGCGTCTGATTTCCCGCTCTAAGCACGTATTTGTAAATTATTCTTCCTCAACTTCAATTTTCAAAAGCACAATTTCATTATGCAATTCACATATCCTCGGTGTCTTTGTGCTTTCCTGTGAATTCATTAGGCTTTGCATTGCAGCATACTCTACTTTTCAGAATTTCAATTTCCAAATTTAAGTTGGCCAGGCTCTTATTGTAATCAATAGAACTGTTTTGATTGCTTTAAATTTTCAAAGTTACCCAAAAGAGAGGTTGTATAGAGTTCTATTAAACAATCTTTCGCCTGCTTACCAGCATTTCCATTAAAAGTTAGAGTGTTGTTCTTAACAGGATACCATATGACTACAAATTCATACGTAGAAGAATCAAACCTTCTTGCGCTGCCTCCTGTCATCAAATCAAAATTATCACACCACTTTACTCTGATTCCATCGTGGGCAACACACTTAGACCTTATGTATTCTTCTCTGAATCTGTAATCTGTTAAAATATAAACAATCGCTGAGATAATAAACAAGTTTATCAGAGCTGCCTTGAGCGTGACTGTCTGCCATATCTACCATAAATTGAAGGGGTCGTTCACAAAATACGTGATGCTTTCCCACATTTTTAAACCCTTGCTTCCTGTCACACGCTGTGACATTTGCTGTTATACCGAATTCAAAGCTAAGTGAAGCTAGTTGAACGGCAACCCTCCTCTACTGTTCATTGATAAGCAATAACGCGCATACCCCTTCAAGCTATGAGTATAACTCCTTATGCAATAAATTATTTCAAGGTGTGCGCAGAGAAATGCGCGTTGCAAAACTTAGGAATTACCTTATAATAGAATATTTTATTTTTATCACAATAACAGTGTTTTTTTTTCAGAACCATCCTCAGAGATATGAAAAATAGATTCATATTAATCTGATACTGTAGAGAACAACGAAAAATTCGTTGTCTCGAGCGGGCTTCGAACTCGCATCTTCGGGTTTCTAGACCGCCGCTCTACCAATTGAGCTATCGAGTCAACCGGGATTGGTAGCGAGTCTTATCCAATTTGAGTGCACGAAATATTTTCGTGACGACTTAACGCTTGTCTTTGAGGACGCGCAGTGTTTCGATTCTATTTCAGAACCATCCTCAGAGATATGAAAAACTAGTCTCACTGTCAACTGGGATTGGTAGGGAGTCTTATCCGAAAATATTTCGTGCACTTAAATTGAGTAGGACTCACTAAAAACGCCCACTTTTCGCTGTCCTCTGCAGTGTCAGATTAATATGAATCTAGTTTTTAACAGTGTTTTTATTCGATTTTATTAGCATAATCAGTCAGGGAAATCCGTTTCATGTATGCAGTTAATATATTAATGTCTTAATATTCTTCATTTTTTTACAGACTACAGTTGCATCGATCCAATTCCGTTTGGGTTTCAGAACAACCTGATCGTGAATTCTCAGCTATCGTCATCATCTGAGATGGACGAAACTGCGCGAGCTACAAATGCTAGACTCAAACTAGAGGCAAATGATGGTGAAAATGTTGGTGCGTGGATAGCTTCAGCTGATGACACTGCTCCTTGGCTTAAAGTTGACTTAAAGTCAAATGCAACTTTAAGAGCAATTGCTACCCAGGGGCGGTCCGATGCAGATGAATGGATCACCGCTTACGAAGTGTCCTATAGTATTGATGGGCTGACTTTTAAAAAACATGAAGAAAATGGAGAAATTAAGGTAGAAAAATTGTCGCCATGACCACTGCATTGCAGGCATAGTTGTTTTCTACTTTTTTAATAAACAAGGCGTTAAATCCACCCGTCAAGAAGAAAATGAGCACGAGGTGCATGTCTATATTGTATTAGCAGAATCATACCAGCATACTAATGCAAGTGCTGTAATTTGATTGGCTTCTTTACTCTTTATTTATTGCTCGATAGATAGCAAGTAACAAAACAATAATTTTTCTGGCTATATTTTTAGCAAAATGCCTTTAAAAGCAATAATTTCGTCTCAGATTGTACTGAAACAATTAGATTTCTCATATCACCGCATAGAAATCTCGAGCTCGTAATCTAATTGTTAATTATTCAGCTGGCTTACTGAAAAAGCCGTTCACTGCTTAGTAACTGCCTTGTAGGTTGAAACACGCTGGAAACACTTCTCGTTACTCTATATTATAATAACGTCGCAAAGTAATCAGTCAAAATTTGTCGGTCTGCAGAGTTTGTCGTTTTATAGGAACATTTCCTATCGGAAGCTTTGCATTTTAAGAATTTTTAGATATAACACTCCCGCGGAATTCAGCATTTTGTTGTTCAACGACTTTTATATAAGCGTATAGATCAAATTTGATGTATTTTTTCCCGCATTTATGTACATGTTAAACAGTTTGTTTTGTATTGATATACTTCAGTATATAGAATAATAATGAGTGATGTTTTGATGATCGAAGTGGAAACACAACCGAAAAATTCATTGATCTGAAAATAGATAACCTGGATAGAGTTTCTATGCCTATAAAAATCGTGGCCAGTTTTGATTTCGCACAGTGGATATTTAGCAGTGGATATTGTGTCAATATTTACCGATTTAAGTTCATTTCGGCCTTTCCTCGGCAAGAAAAGCTGTTCGCGTGGGGCATGTTGTTGGTAGATATTGGGCCAGAAAATAAATATGATGGTCTCAACTTAGTTTTACTAACACGGCCTGATGATATAACAGTAATTTTCTGCTATCAAATGTTACTAATTGCGGTAAATTAGGGCCGTAAGGGAGAATACAGATACACTGTAATCACGTACCCTATTCAAATAAAGTGTACATACATACTACACACATAAATAAAATTGAAGTGATCCTACAGCAATTTTTCTACAGCAATTCGTGATGCCAGCTAGGTTTGCATGGCGAAAAATTTCTACTTTTTTGTTTTTGTTTCGAGAATGCAATAACTTTAATTATATGTTATTTAAGTGCAGCTAATGTATTCCAAAATTAAGGACAGTATTGTCCGAGTTTTTTCAATGGGCTCTTTTTGTCTCAAGCAGTGGTGTATTTGTAAATATCCTTATTCATTTCTTCAGAAGTTGATTGTTTTCACAGTCAATAAAGACGAAAATATTTGCATAGATCAGGCTTGCTACGCTTCTGGCCTTGAACTCTATTCGTTTTCAGAAGTATTTTTAAACTTTCACAAAAAAGAAATGACGATAACCATATGATGTTAAAATTGATATTTCAAATAATTTTAATAAGTTGTTAAAATGAACAAAAATAATACATGCGTGTAACTTTTGTATTTGTTAATTTTTCTATTAGGTTTTCTCTGCAAATTTTGACAGTAAATCTATTGTTAAGCAATATCTTGACCCACCGATTTTTGCTCGTCACATTTGTCTTCATCCAACGACTTGGGTCGGAGCTTCTGCACTGCGTACTGAGTTTTACGGCTGTTATGAAGGTAAGTATGTGACCGAAATAACTGAAATTTACCAGTATAAACACTCATGTGATTATATTATTGGTTAACCTACGTCGGAATATACCCATGCGATACGCACCTCATGCGCAATACCGGCCTAATTATTCAAAATGGCGGCTTGTTTATAAGTGCAAAACAACAATGTAATATTACCGGTCTGTGGCAAATGTTTAAAACACCCATTGTTCGTTTTGTACCTATTTTGTTCAACTCCAGCCACTGTAGTCCATATAGTTAACAGTCAATAGTCTTCAAAAAGGTATCCACCGAATCGGATAGAAATTCAGACATAAAAACGACGTCTAAGATGAAAAAAGAAGTGTCATATACAACTTCATGTTGCCAACTGATGTCAGTGGCGCCACGAAGAATTACAAATTGCTGCTTCAATATCAACATTTTATGTATTAAATAACGTACGCATTTCGCTTGAATTGATATGGGTGTAACTTTGAAGATCTTTTCCCCCAATTAGCTTAATAAACCATGTATTAATTGTGGTAGAGTCGAAAAAAATTGTTATAAATAGACGCAAGTGTTACACGTTCACTTTGTCGTTCATGTTTCTTTGTCGATTTCAGAATACGTAAAATTGACCAATCACAGCGAAGCACAAAAGTTCTAAACATTTGCCACAGACCAGTATTAAGATCCAGTAATGACTTAATGATAAGGGAAATATTAGCAAACACTCCATTTTGAAGTCAAGGCCAATATTTTTATTTTACTGAAATTTACTAAACAATTACACATAACCCAATTGTCTTTTAATGGCATTAAAATTTTTGAAATTATTGAACTGATTTTCACACACATAAATTATGTTTTTTAAATTTCCTCACAGCCAGTGATAGGGGTTGTCGTTCACATTACGATTGGTAAACATAAAGTGTGATTTAAAATTTGAATTGACATAACTCGCGTGGGTTTTAAATGTTCCCCGCGCATTTAACTCAAAGTTTATGTCATTTTACCTTTGCGCATGCATATTATAAATTCATTTGTCGTTTTAGATTGTACAGACCCCCAGTATCTTGGATTAGCGAGCCATAATATTGCAGACAGTCAATACAATAGTTCTACTGTTTGGAGCAGCGCTGAGGCTTACTCGGCCAGGTTGAATATGACATCAGCTGGTTGGGTGGCGGAATCGGGTGATCTAAATCCCTGGTTAGAAGTCAATTTCATGATGCGAACTAAAGTACAAGAGATTTTATCACAGGGGCGAAATGTGGAATCTTATTGGATGACGAGTTACACAGTTTCGTATTCTAGTGATGGAAAGACCTTCCAAGGCTACGTGGAATACGACAAAATAAAGGTAAAAAAAATGTATATATATATATATATATATATATATATATATATATATATATATATATATATATATATATACATATGTATGTATATATATATATATATATGTATATATATATATATATATATATATATATATATATATATATATATATATATATATATATATATATATATATATATATATATATATATATATATATATATATATGTATACATATACATATACATATACATATACATATACATATACATATACATATACATATACATATACATATACATATACATATACATATACATATACATATACATATACATATACATATACATATACATATACATATACATATACATATACATATACATATACATATACATATACATATACATATACATATACATATACATATACATATACATATACATATACATATACATATACATATACATATACATATACATATACATATATATATACATATATATATATGTATATGTATATGTATATGTATATATATATATATATATATATATATATATATATATATATATATATATATATATATATATATATATATATATGTATATATATAATGCATAAAATGTTGTAAATACCGTTGGCAAAGAGCTCAATGGAAATCCAGAGCATAATATAATATAATATAAAATAAACAGGGAGTCAACAGTTGTGAATAAACATTTTTGTTACTAGTTAGTTTCGTGCCACACGTTAATACTGTGTGGTACTCTTCAGACAAAATGTTCTAATAAAAATTAAAAAAAACAGAACATTAGAACATTTTGAACAGAACAAAACATTTTGAACATTTTTTGAACATTTTGATTATATATACAGGGTGTCCCAAAAAAGCGGAGTTCTGTATTCAAGTTTAAATCTTGAAAAGAATAGTAGCAATGAAACTGGTGTTTATTCTCGTTTGAAAGTGTATTCATTCAGTTTTCTTTGCATAGGTTGTCTATGAAATTTAAGCGAGTAAGTCACAAGTTACGGTGCATTAAACGATTGCGATTGGAAGTTTTAAAATTGAGATAACGCTTTAATTACATCAAATGTTCACAATCTGTATTCAAAGTGGCTATCTGGATTTCATATCTGGAAACTGAACATTCATCTCATTTTTTATTATTTGTTGTGGTTTGTTGATCTTCTGTAATAGAAGTGTGTTTGATCAGGCAGCGTACAGTAAATTGTGTCTTAAGAGAGTTCAAAAGAAAGTACCAATCACTGTCTCATGCATTAAGTCATAAAATGTGGTGAATGCATGTAACTTCAATCAAGGGAATCTCAATCAGAAAAAAAGTTTATTTTCTTCATCGATATTTTGTGTAATTCTGTTAATTAGTATAAAATCATTTTCAACAAAGAGAATTACTTTTGTTGTGGAACATTAAGTAGACATTAATATAAGACAGTCTCAAACTACCCATGTGGCACCAAAATCATGTCCTTTTTTGGAGCATCTCAAAATGACCACTTGCGCTAAAATTGCAATTACTTGTAATATATTATTAGTTATATGTTTATATGGCAATGTGTATGTTATATGTTTACTAGCTGAAAACTCGTTTTATTTCTTGATGGAAGTTGAGAAAGAGTTTTAATTAAAACCAATTGTAGATAAACTTCAATATCCTCAACCAAGCTGGCTTTGAAGGGTAAACGCGATGGAAAAAAATATTTATTGCTAAACAAATGACGTGGCAGCTATAAAGTGTATGAGTGCGTGGTACTTGTGGAATGAATCTCAATGCATGAGACCCATGTACTCTATGTTCTGGGATAAAACAAGACGTTTATTCCATATTGCTTTTGATTTCAGGTGTTTTCAGGCAACTATGACCAAAACTCCATCGTGCGACACGTTTTAACCCGTGTCATCTTTACCTACCGTTTTCGTATTCACCCCAAAACTTGGAATAGCTATGCATCACTTCGACTAGAATTTTCTGGTTGTAACTTTGGTGAGTATGGACCTCCATATATATTCTCGGTATGATCTTCTCGATCTGACTCGTAGCCGGATCTACTGAAGATGGCGAGTTTTCTGCGGCTACTCCGCAGAAAATCACATTTAATAAATGTTGTTGGGTTATCCATTTTTTTCGAAGTTTCCGATGAAGCTCTCGGTGGAAGGAATAAAAATCAACTCTAAATCATAAATTATCTAAGATCATGTGTGACAGGGCGACTTAAAACGAGCTAAGCTATACCATAATAGCTTACTTGTAAGAGAAAATGATCGTCACAAAAGGACTCGTGTCAAAGCTAAATATGTAAACGCACTGCCAAACATTTTCCCTCGGTGGTTTATAGAATAAAAAGACGCACCGGTTCCCAAATTCTCGGTAGGGTCTTTTCATCCTAAACCAGCTAGGAAAAAAAGGCTTAGCATGAAAAACATTGTCAAATAGAGAGACAACGGACCCCTAACCTTTTCGACTAGTTTCGATTGAAAATGACAGCGTAGCTAAAAATTAAACATGATAAAGATGTTATACTTTCGACCTTGGCAAGGGAATATACAAACCTTACCGGTATACATACATAAGCACTCCAGCAACCAATGTAGTATTGTTAGATATCTACCAGCAGAATTAATACATGTAATATAGCAAAGCGCTTTAGGACACAAGAATTTCAGCATAAGCTGGAATACAAGTCAAATAAGGCTCAAAATCGCATAGAATTTTGCTTTAACTTCTCTTTTAGCAGGGCCGTAACTAGAGCGTTATTTTTGGGGGGGAGGGGGAGGGTGTATATTCATACATTCGTGTTCTGACGAAATTCGTTTGAAATCAATTGTTATTAGGGTTGACTTCAAAGGATAGAGCAAGTCAATGTTTCACTGTGTCTATATAATGAGCACTTTTGTATGTCGCAAACTAGAAATATTTCTATTTAAAGGTTGTGTTCACCCTTACACTTTGGGCATGGAAAATGGGGAGATTCAGGATTATCAAATCAGTGCATCGAGTTATTGGAATTACGAACATGCTCCGTACTATGGCAGACTTCATTCTAGTACAGGATGGATATCAGAACCGTCAGATGCGGAGATTCATATAACTGTTGACTTCCTCGATACAACAATGTTGTGTGGTATTACAACTCAAGGATATGCAGTGGACAATTTTGTGACCAGCTTCAAAATTTTACTCCAGTTTGGAGATAATCCGTTTAATCCTTATCAAGAGAATGGACATGAAAAGGTAAAGCAATAGCTCAACTCCGTGTTGTTTAGGCGTCTAGATATGTGCGCATTGCCGTCTGTGACACGGGGCTAATAGGTTATAGCTTGAAAGTTATGTTCAAAACTTATGGGTTATTGTTCGTGCTACTGTTTTAGTTTCTGTACGTATTTCCGAAATAAGTTTGTATTTAATGCTGTTGTAGCTTTTAGCCTTAAATATCCTCGATTGGTACCGCTAATATTTTTGACAGAAAGTGATATTTGTTTTAAAATTATATTGGCGCGACGTTTATGGATATACAGTCTTATATATGAAAATATTGTCAAAATAGTACTCACGGATTCCTGAACAAGCTAGTGTAAATGTATAGTTCAACAATGTATTCACAGCTCCCCATTTGTACGGGCTGGTGGGTGATGATGTGGTCACTTTTTTCAAAAGTGTAGGGAAATCTTCATGAATATTACAAAATGAAACACGCTTCTCGATCTTTTTACCAAATTCACAAACTTGACTCGTTTCCCTGGGAAGGTAGGAAGCCACTTTAAATTATGTCCATGCACAATAGGTGGGAAGCCACTTTAAATTATGTCCATGCACAATACACTTTTCCTTCGCGTTTTAGATATTTGATGGAAACTTTGACTCCAACACCACAGTTAGTCACAAATTTCCGTTAATTCTTGTAACGGATAGAATCCGTGTTAATCCAGTTTCCTGGAATGGAACGCAACCTGCGATGAGGCTGGAATTCATTGGTTGTTATGAAGGTAAGGTCTATTGGCATATTGCTTGGCTGTGGAAATTCAATTTTCGTTCAATCGGATGTGTGTTCAGTAGGTTAGAGTAGCTGTAAGTAGAACTGTGAGAGTAGCTGTAAGTAGAACTGTAATTAAACGAGTAACGTTTCGTAACCATACTTGTATGTGTGACCTGTACAATAGTTGTTCAGTTACACTAAGTTTTCTTATTGTTAAGTGGTTACTTATAGACACTTCCCGAATTTATTCTGTGGGCATAAAAAACACTTCTTTTCAATAGGCTTCATACCCCGCCTCGATTTCAAGCTATTGTTTCGTGTGCACTCAAGCAAATTCGGGAAGTGTCTATTTGAATATAATCTTGTCAGTTCGCTTGTCGTTTACTCTCCCGCATTTGTAGATCTTTTTATAGCTATAGACGCCAAACTTCTTATATGAAAACATTTTAGATATTGATGTTTGTGATTCGTCTCCCTGCCAAAATAATGGGCAATGCCATGATTACTTCACCACGTACAACTTTTTCAACTGCACATGCGCAGATGGATACAGTGGTGCACTTTGCGAAACAGGTAATTAAAGATGTCTTGCATTTTTCTTTTCGAAAATTCTTAATTTGATATTGTGCATAATATTTGGGTCAGCGGGCATCTAAAGTTATACTGATGAACCATGCAAAGTGCCTGAGGACAAAGCTGGCTTGCGTGCACTTTGGCTGCAGCTCGTATGACCCCATTCAACCTGGGGCGAATGTCTCTCTAAGTTCTGTAAATATTTTATTGTAGAATGTTTGGATGCAAGACCTCTGGGCATGTCAGGAGGTCAAATTAAGAATGATCAGATCAGTGCGTCTTCCATGTTCGATAATGAGGCTTTCCCATTCGCTGGAAGATTAAATGCAGTGGCAGTTCGAAGAAGTGGTGGCTGGGTGGCTGGAGTGAACGATAGCAATCAATGGTTCCAGGTATATCATCTGTCTTTTTCACGGTAAACTCTGTTTATTGTACCTATACTCAAATTTTTGAGAACAACTTGTTGACAATATTTATCAAGTTATTATTTTTTTCCCGGGTAGACAAGACAGACCTTTGTGATGATGTAAAGTCAGATCTTCCACGTCTTCTTATTGCTCTATTTCCTGAAAATGAAATGTACATTTTCGAAGCTAATGGAATTTAGAAAATACCTGCAGTAGTTTGTTGAATGAATAGTATTGCAAAGTCACTTGTAAAGACAATACAACTTCTTTCGTAGAATTTTTATATCCGTTGGATATAAAAAGATACTATGTTATTACCATATCGCATAAGCTATGTCAAATTTTCTTGCGATGAACAAAGACATTTTTTCTAAGACCCCGTTTACACTGGGGCTAAAGACTCAACGCTAATTCGGGATGTTTTGATATCGGATTCGTTTTACCATTTACACTAATTAACATGAATCCGAAACAAAATTATCACAGATCAATCATGAATCCTGGACTTTTGAATCCGGAAACGTTTTGTAGGATGTTGGTATCCGTTTGAATCCAACAAACTCTTTGTCAACTGTTTCCGTAAAGAATTTGAGAGAACTTGCTCACTTATGGTTTCCAAATGTATTGCCATTAGTCGATCAATTGCTTTTCGGTATAAAATAGATTGTCCGTTAAAGACACCAAAGAATAACAGCCAATGTTTATGTTAAGATCCCCTTGGACAGTCCTTAGAACTATTTACACAGATTATAGTATACATTAAAGATGTAAGTCTATGGCCTGAACGTCATTATGGGAGCACTTCAACCCGACAAATAACAGAATGTGTATTCGCCATAGACGAACGACTAACTCCCACAACAGCTGTAATCATATAGAAGATAGCTTTTGCCAGGAAATGGTAAGACTTGCTGTTTAGGCATTACCATTGGTTTTATTACAGCTGGATAATCATAGTAGCCGGGAAAAACCTGTGGTGCAGGAAACCTGGATGGGGCCAAGACAAATACCAGCAGCTTCCCCACAAAGCTTCTATATTACAAATAAATGATTAAACCATGGGTAATACGGAAAACAGAGTTGACCTTTTAATCAGTTCAGCATGCTTCAAGATATATTTTTTTTTTCGCAGGGAGGCAAACAGAAATGACCTTCTATTTTATTCTATTTTATTATAGTATTTGTTTATTCTGTTTTAATCACTTTCACACGATGGCTTGTGAGTTGTGTTTTTTGGCTAGAATAAAAATAACTTGGCATATTGAAAACATTGTTTTGCCCTGGGGCCGGTTGTATCAAAGGTGTTAAGTGGATAAGTGAAATTTAAAAATCACTTTTACACCTAGTACAGAAACCGAAATTATGTTTTATTACATTCATTTTGAAATCACTGGTGTTTCCTACAATCTGATTGGTTAGAAATAGTGCGATTAATTCCCAAATCGAACATTTTTGAAGCATTAATCGCATCATTTTTAAGCCAATGAAATTAAAGCTCTTTCATCAAGAGAGTCAGCCAGCCAGTTTTAAGTAATACTGACCAATCAAATTAAAGTTGAAAAAAGCACAAAATGTAAGTTTTTTAAGTTTTTAAATGCCCCAAAGTAAACATAGTTCAAAATGGATGATTTCGACTACTCACAGTTTCTGGAAGATGATGAAGAGCTCTTGGAAGCTGCAAACTTGTTAACAGGTAAAAATACATTATTTAACACTATCCAAAAAGAAAAATTTCCATTTAACAGCGATGAATTGTATCCTCTAGAGTGCAATAACAGCAGTACAACTGAACAAACTAAAACCAAAGTTGATGTATCTAGATTCCCAGAAGTTAGCACTGACGATATTGCAGAACTCCGTTCTTTAGCTGTGAATAAAAACACTTCTCGGTCAACAAAACAGTGGTTGAACGTATTTAACAATTGGTGCACATCACGCCGTATCCAAAATGTAAACATCGAGACAATGTCGCCCGTAGAACTTGACAAGCTTTCAGGAAAATTTTACGCTGAAATAAAAAAAACAGGACGGTGAGGACTATGAGCCAGAGTCACTTAAAATTATGCAATGTGCTCTAGAAAGATATCTTAAAGAAAACAGTTACGAAATAAGCATCCTGCTAGGCAGAGAGTTTCGTAAATGGCAAGACATACTGAATGCGAAAGCCATTTTCCTTCGCCAACAAGGGAAGGGGAAGCGACCTAACAAAGCTCAGCCAATAACACCAGTAGAGGAAAGAGCGTTAAGGGGAAAAGTTCAACTTGGCGACTTTAATGCACGGATTTTAAAAAATACAAATTTTTAAAATCTTACCGAGCAGCTTTGTCTACGCGGTCGCCAGGAGCACTACGATTCATACGTAGAAGATTTCATCATTAGACAACAAGAAGATGGTGGCGAAGTCGTGGAATATCGAGAAGGTCCTACTAAAACTCGCAGTGGTGGCGAAGACGAAGATCTACACCGCAGCTTATGTTCAGCACAGACGGCGGAGAAAGAGATCCTGTACGCCTCTTCAAGCTCTGGTTGTCAAAAAGACCCGAAGGCATGAAAGACAACGGGCCGCTTTATCTGTCCGTCATAAATCGCCCTAAATCGCCTCAAGTGTGGTACACGAATGGGCCAGAATACTATTTATAACATCGTCCATGGCTTCTTGTTTGAACACAAATAAGAAGTTGACAAATCACAGTGTGCGAAAAACCCTTGTGTCTAAATTGAAGACCTCCGGGCAAGCGCGTAATGTTATCTGCGAAATAACAGGTCATTCACGAGAATCATCCTTGGACGACTACGACCAAATTGATGAAAATCATTGGCGAAATTTATCACATATTATCAGCGGATATGAAGGGCAAAACAACGATGCTGTAACAACGGTGTCAATTAGCGTGAAACAAAGTACATCCACAGCACCTGCGAACACCCTTGCGAATATCAATCCGGCTTTATCAATTCCACTTCATTTATCCAACACGAATGCCTCCAACAAACTCATCAATGCCCATGAGTATTAATCCTACCGTTCAGCTCAGTAAATTCCCGTCGTTTTTACTCCAGGATCAGTTGGCAGCGTTTAGCCACTGGACACATTCCAACATGCCCATTTCAAATTACACCGGCTGCACCATCAACAACTATTTCAAGTCGCCGCCTTCGACTCCTCGAAAGAAGCCACATCGAAAAGCTTATATGTTAGATTCAGGCGAAGAAGATTGAATGAAGAGTTTCTTGTTAAACCTTTCTTATGATATATAATTGTTGAATCAAACTGAACGTTATAAGTATTTGTTTAAACCGTTGAATTCGAACCGAGTGGTTTGTTTTCCGTTTGTGCGTTGTCACATGACATTAAAATTATGAAAATTATGTAATATATTTAATATATTGTAATATAAGTGTGTTGATATAATTGCCGTGCATTCATTTTTGTCTGATTTCAAAATCAATATAATAAAGTGGAAATACCACTTCGTGTCGTGCAATTTTGGTCTGAAATCAAACTTGTGATTACAAATCGCACCCCCGCTTCGCGGTCGTGCGATTTTGTAATCACACGTTTGATTTCAGACCAAATTACACTCCGCTCAGTGCAATTACCATTATTAATAGAATAAACAGCTAGTTTTATATATAATTGTTCTTCACTGGGCAAATAACTTTAGTTGGTTTGTTTACAACATGCAAACTTGTTTTATATTTTTGACTTATCCACCGTTTAAGCTAAGCTCCTTTGATACAACCGGTCCCAGGTGTTCATTTTCAATATTTTTGGAAACTTTTGTCGTTAATTTTACAAATCGACTGCGCGTTCATCGATATACTGAAGCTTGTACTTTGCAACTCCGAGTGGCGCGCGCAGACTGACAGTTAGCTATGCTTAACTCATTGTGCAAGCCACCATATTTCACGAGTCAGTATAATGTTTGCTTATGCGGCTCAAGCAGAAACCAATTTGAAATAAACAAACTGTGTCAAAATTTAGCTCTAGTAAAATGCCGAATGCCGCTAGAATTAATATTAATTTTTGAAAGCAAAGATTGAAATTTAAGTATTGTTTGAAGAAATAGATTTTCCCTTGTGTATGCAGAAATTTTTTCCACTGGTTTTAATACCGGGATAGAATTTCTTGATATGTGTCAAACACAGATCTTGTGCTTAATATTCCTCAAGATATCTCATGCAGGAAAGCAATCATATTTGGATCGCGCGCATGTCTAAACTGCGTTAAAATATATTCAACTGATTACATAAGGAAAGATTACTCATTAATAATCTCTCTTAGCAAGCCTTATTTATGCCCGTGTTCTACCACAAATGCCAAATTGTGTGCATTAGGTTTTAAACGAAATCTGCAATAAAATTTTGGAATGCCCGGAATACTTACGATACCATATACAGCTAGCGCACATCATGATAATGTAATATCAGATGTGACACTCAACTAGGCGCCATAATCCCCTTCAGATCGGCGTTGGTGTTGTTGAAATATCTGCTGTTCCGTACTCGCGAGATCGCAGAGAAGAAACGCGAGAAACAATTGATCATATCTTATTTGCGCCAAGTGGTCCTCGGTAAATAACGAAGATTGTGGGTTGTCACGTTAAGGAGATGTTGACATGGACGGCAAATTTGCGTTCCCCGCGGCATCTACCGTTGGCCTCGAAGACGAAGTGGTTGCGTGCTGTTGTAGCCGAGAGATTAGAGCATTCTTTTGCCCATGGTCAGGTAGTCCTCTCTCAGTACATTGGCGTCGTAAACTCTCCGTATCACTATTGGCCGCCATTGATCGAGATCGATTATTGCTGTTAGAAATCCCTTTGGCGTTTTTACGACGAACAGGCATTTCGATGAATAATTTGCGTTAAAACTGTTTTTATTGGCCGATCAGATCTGAGCCGTATTCAGAATTCTCATTGGTTGTTTAAGACAACCTGACATGATGTGCACGTGCCTACAGCATGCAAAGAGCGTGATTATTGAGCTGATGTTAAGCAGCGATAGCCTTTGATACATGCGTGAAATATTAAAATAACACCCAACAGAAACATGAGAACTTAGCACAGCCAATATGACAGTGTGCAAACTGTTCGAGGGAGTTCCCTGCAATCATTCGCATTGCTCCATTAACTTTAATTTATAATTTGGGTATTATAAATTGGCTTTAATTTCAACTTTCACAAAATAAGATTGGTAGTATCACAATTGTGCTTTATGTATTGACAGTCGTTGTGTGAGGCTTTGCAGTGAATACGCCGTAAGCCTGAAAGACAAGGAATCCGGATATTTTTACGGATTCGTAAACTTTTGCTCTAGTATAAACTGGGTTTAAAAAGTTCTTTGTATTTTTGTTTGGTGAACAGCAATGTTAGTTTAGTTAAATGCCATGCAAATTTATTATTGCAAAGCTTTCAATCCGTGAGCTTGGATTTTCATGACGCAAAGTTTCTATAATACAGTAGTAAAATTTTGTAACACTGATGAAGGTTCGAGCATACGGATCGGGAGCTTTGCAATGGTAAATTTTGTCGATGTTTCCACAAGACTAAACTTACAAATTTTCATTTCTTGTTTTGTTGTGGACTTATTTCTTCAATTTGGTCCTTATTTTTCGTTGTGAATAATTTACTGACGTCATCATCATTTTCAAATATTTACTGACGTCATCATCATTTTCAACTCTGTGTTTAAGTATTTGAACGCTTTTCTTGTGATGCGTAGTTCTTTTCTTCTGAATGTCTCATTATACCAAGAAGTTTAAATGTTATCGGTGTTTGTTTCAATGATATTACGTACCTGCATATTTTATGCTTCTTGAACGTTTGCCCTGGAATTCAGAAATGCATTTTAGATAGGTTTTGATTTTACTGTTTATTCCTCGGATCTTGCTCGGCGAACTGCATGAACCTTTTTCCCAGCCGCTTAGAATTTCATTAACTTGCCATGTTATCAACATGATGCATACAATTAAGTTCTGTGTTAAACACTGATATAATTTATTATTCAGGTCGATTTCTTGGTCAACGTGACAGTCGCGTCAATACTCACTCAAGGAAGAGATAACTATAGCCACTGGGTTCAAACATATCAAGTGTCGTACAGCAATGATGGAACTAATTTTCATGATTACGAATTGGGCGGAGTGATAGAGGTAGTTCCTAATCTTAAGACATCGTATCTTTTTTCTTGTGTCTTGAGTTGTCCACGATTTATCTTTCATAGTCTTTCCTTAACTTTCCTCCATCTTGCTTTTCCGCTATCACGTTGTTTTTACTGCCTTTTTTGAAACACTTTCTGGCATTAGTCATCCTTAGTCGGTTTTCTCTGATATACCGCGATCACTAACTGCGATAGTGACCCTGAATAAATTATTAGACGAAACTCGCCTAGAAGAAATCTCGACGGTCCAAACACGCTTGTTTATTGTGATTAATGGAATATGTAATTATTAAATTAATAAATACTTACAGCTTCAAATGTTACACGTATAACTGACTGCATATTTTATTTTTATCTATAATCGTGCAAAATACCTCAAAAGCTTACCACTACAGTCTGTTTCATTCAGAAGGATTCCTTGTAGTGGTATGTGGTAAGTTTTTTAGGCATTTGGCACGATTATACATGATTCTTACGAAGCAGATTTTGTACTTAAGATTTGGATATTTGTGTTCTTTGGTAAATAATGCAGTTGCTACAGAAATTTGTTGTGAATTTTGTAGATATTTGATGGAAATTTTGACCGGAATACAGTGGTGAAGAACACCTTATATCCTCGTATTTTTTCACGTTTTATTCGCATTCATCCCAAGACATGTCACAGTATCTGCTCTCTAAGGGTTGAATTCCTTGGATGTTATAAAGGTAAGCGAAATATCATTTGAAACCGTATCTGTTGTGAGTCTTTAAAACAGGGGTAAAGAACTAAAATCCTCATTTTCTAGTTATACCGTCACGTTGCTTGAATCCAATTGCTCTTGGAATGGAAGACGAGCAAATCAAAGACAATCAGATAACTGCATCTTCTGAACTCTTTGATGCGAAGTACGTCAACCGTTCCGCAGCGGCCAATGGTAGAGCGAACGCAACTATATTTTCACACCATAGTGCATGGATAGCATCAGCAGTTGACACGGACATGTGGTTCGAAGTAAATTTCTTATATAACACAACTGTAAAGGAAATTTTGACACAAGGAAGACAACATTACGATCACTGGGTGAAGTTCTACGATATCGCATTCAAAAATGACACGGCGGACGTTTTTCAATTTTATGGGATAGGTGATGGTTTAAGAAACAGGGTAATTACTTTTTTATTCGTCAAAAAGGTTGGACAGGTGATTCTCGGTACTTTTTGGTATCAGGATCTTTTACAATTGCAAAAAACATTTCCTTCTAAATATTCAGAAACTGTTTACGCTTTTTTGTCAACATTACAAGTTCATGAAATGTTGTATACTTGTATGTATTTATCATTGTTGCACCCAACGTTTCCGTTATCCCTGCTAAAATGCTTATAGGATGGCAAAAGGGTATTGTAAGCAACACAAAATCGTATGTCTTTCCAGATATTCAAAGGAAATTCAGATCAAAACACAATTGTTAGCCATACATTATCGCCTGTAATTCGTGTTCAGTTTATCCGAATTCGTCCACTGGACTGCCACGGAGCTTGCGCACTGAGAGCTGAATTCGTTGGCTGTTACGAAGGTAAAATAATTTATTCTAATAAATATTCGTCGAATAATCAACAGGCTGATCACTTTTTGTAAAGGCCCTTCACACTGTGTTTTGGCGCCAACATAATGGTTAGCAATAAAAAAAAACACGCGCATTCATTTAGGTAATCCAAAGTTGTTGTTATTTGCTTGAAAATGTATTTTCGTTTGTTTACATTAAATTTGACAATTTACGTGAAAATTTTTTTCTTGGATGTAATTTTAGTTTTGTTACGGAAAATTTTATCGCCTATTTATGCTGGCTACAGATGTTGCGACCTTTTCATGTTGCAACAACACTCGTCTGAATGGCCAATTGGCAATTTCTGTAAAACAATCCCTTATTTTGGGATCATGTGACTCTCTGTTTTTGTTTTTGTTCGCGTGTTCATTGCTGCAATAAGACATTCAGGCGTGAGTTAAATCGCCACTTATATCTCCTGGCGTGTACGTGGCGCTTACATCTACATAACATGTCATTAACGCAATTTTTACACACATTTTTAGATGCCGATGTTTGTGATCCTTCTCCATGTCATAATAACGCAACCTGTAGCGATCATTTTGATTTTTTCAACTTTTTCAATTGCACGTGTTTAGCAGGATATACAGGAGAACTATGTGAGACAGGTAAAAGTAGCATTTTTGTAGCCTCGTGGTGAGAACCCATTGAATCGTTTTTTTGTGCTGTATATCCACACCTATAGCAGGCTTAATCGGCAAGTTAGATTAAATCGATATCGAGGAAACTAGATTTAGTTTCAAAATGTCACTAGATACAGTTGCTCAACCGTCACCCACCAGCGTGACGGTTGAGCAGGCATTGTAAAGGTCGTAGGTTCGGTACCAGCTATGTTCAGGCATATTTTTTATCTTGCCCGGTGTGGACATACACTTAGAATCACAGCACAAAGATCATATTCAACTGAGTACATGCCACCAGGGCACATTAAAAATCGTGTAAACCAATTTCTACCATGAATTAATTTGCGATTTTCTCTTCGTAAAAGGATGAATGAAAACGTTTAGATTAGGGCATATATCATATACGCTCGGCAGGAAAATCCCTAAAGTGATATTATAAAGAAACTTGGTCACTTGCAATTAAATTGACGGGCTGGTAGCTTTCCGTATGTGTATTAGTGTAAGCCTGGGCAGGAACAATAGTTGAGATCACCGAGCTTTATACCGTAAAGGACTGGGAAAAGGAAGGCACATGAATCTTGGGGGACCGGCAGCTAAGAATATAATTCGCTTCACATTAGTTTCTCACGAGTCCTATTTGGGACATTTATCAAGTTATTCTACAATTTTTTTACTACTTCCATAAGTGCATTTGTTTTTGATATAGTTGTCTCTGGTGATTTTCTTTTAGAAATTGATGAATGTCTTTCTTATCCTTGTCTTAACAATGGAACGTGTAACGATTTCGTTGGGCTATATAATTGCACGTGTACGATAGACTATTATGGAACTAATTGTGAATTTGGTAAGAAAATATCCAATATCACGGTAAATATGTAATATTTACCATCATCCCATATGTGTGATGAAAGCGGGCTTCTGATTGGTTCTCAGCAGGTTAGTTTTTTTCGAACTAACCTGCTTTTTCCGAACTTACCCGCTTTTCTCTTTTATCGATAAAACCGGCTTTCTGATTGGTTACAAAAACCCGAACTGACCTGCTTGTTGCTTACGCTGCCGTCCGCCTCAAACTGCTCAACAACAATGACGAACAAAATTTAGCTGGTTATTAAACCTACACTTTAAAGAACATTTTTGGGCGAAAAATGTCACAGAAACCAAGCAAAAAGAAACGGAAAATTGTAAACTAAAGACAATAGATACCCTGATAAAGAAATATTAAGAGACCAATAAGTTTAAGAAGAGAAAGTGTTAACAAAATACATCGATGGCATCGGCGATTCAGCGTGCCTCGGAAAACAAGACAAGAAGATAAGTTTAGTATGGGATAAAATCCCAACTTACTTGCAGGTTCGGTTGGTTCGGGATTAACGCACCTAGGGGCCAGGCAGCTGTCAGACCCCTCGGTGCGTTAATCCCGAACCAACCTCTCTGCAAGTAAGTTTGTTATAAAGTCGAACCTTCCTAATATTTATACATGTCCCGGCGTTGTCAACGAAATAATACGATACTATTTCCTATTTGTTCATGTAAGTCCCTGCAGTGAGAAATGCAAGAATCTTGGCCCGACTTCAAAAAAGCGTTTTAAAATATATAGGAAGTACATCAATTTCTTGTTTTGTGACCATATAAGACTAAAGCTGTTGCCATACAAGACTATATATTGTTTTCAAAAATATATGAAATTTTTCCAAAGCATTCGTATTACAGCCTGGTTCCAAATACTAAATGTTTAAGTACTATTTAAAACACGAGTATAGGAATGTTTTATATCGCATAAAACACGAAATACAAGTGTTTTAAATGATTTGAAACAACGACCCATTTCCTATCTTTCTGATCAGTTTACTTACGAAAAATTTTTCAAGATAGATGTTTTATGAGGCAAAAGTCAAGGCTTAAATTTTATGCAGACACGCGTGAAAATTTATCGCTTATAAAACCACTGCTACTGCTGTGATCTCCTGTTTGTATTCATGAGTTTGATTTTCTCTGCTTAAACAACGTTAAGCGTGAAAATAACTTTGTCAATTGAAATATTTGGCTAATTTTTGATGCTATTGTGGTATGTGATGTAAAACATTCAGCAGTGTCTGGCGTTTTAAATAGAGTAAAGTGCCCCTGGACCTGTTTTAAATATTATGAAATAAATGAGTAAATAAACTTTGTAACTACTTAGTGTGAACTTTTTTAACAGAGGTGATATGGCCTATAGCCAATTTTTCTGTAACGCCGATATCTGCTCAAGAATTTGGTCAGAACATCTTTGTTATTTGGGATATGGATAAAGGAAGTTACGTCACAGTAGAAGTGTACTATAACGAATTGCTGTGCTGCAACAGAAGTAACATAAACCATGTCGGAAGCTATTGCAACTGTTTGATATCAGATCCCATCTCCTTTGATCCGGACGGTCTTGTCGATTTCCGTGTTTATGCATACAATAACGTTTCGAATGTCACACAAATCTTGGAAGTCGAGGTCCTTAAGATAATTCATAATGCCAAAATTTCTGCGTTGACGAGCTATGCAAGCTGGGGTGTCGGTATGGAAGGAGCAGGCAGCCAACGAAACGTTTTTCCCACAGAATATCCTGTCGAATTGAGTGCTATTTTTGATGGTGGACCAGCTAGCATTATAGACTGGACATTTATCTGTACTGTGAGTTCTGATATTAATGATGAAAATCAAGTAAAATTTTTTAAGACATTTCCAAGCGACATAGCTCAGATGTGTGATATCAATGTGGTTTTAACGAACAACATTAGCACAGACAGTGCATCCACTACTATTGATCTTAAAGAAAGCCTTATTTTCACCAGCTTGACATATGATGGCCCTTTGAAGCCAAACCGTTCAATGACGTTTACTCTTTTGTTCGAAAAATTTGGCCAAGGAACTTGCGTCGTGATAGATATGGGAGACAATAGTTCTCTGCTTGTGTTTGGTGAAACCTCTTGCGAAACCAAAATTGACGCCTCTCAGATTAATCCCAATATCGTGGATGACCCACCTTTGACATTCTCAGAAAGAAATTCGGAAACGTCTATAATTACGATAGAACATGAATACCTTGCTGGAGCTGGTTCGTACCCAGTCAAAATGAGTGCTGCAAATCTTCTTGTCAATGTCACACAAAGTTTGGTCGCTGTAGTTATTCCTTTTGTGTGTAAATATCCGAATGTTACCGTCACAGGTAAGATCATATACAATTTGTACATACGATACATAAAACATTTCCTGCTGTATTATTTTGTTCATTTGTGTTAAGGCCCTGTCACACGGTGCAATTTTTTTTGCAACTTGCAACGCAATTCTACTCTTGAGAGATGTAAATTTGTGACCAGTGTTTGGTATGTTAAAAACATCTCAGCAAACTTTGATGCAAACTTGTATTTGCCAGTTTTACATCTCCCAAGAGTAGAATTACAATGCAAGTTGAAAGTAAAATTGCACCGTGTGACAGGGCCTTTAAGTAAACTGGATTTAAGGTGTGCGAGGAAATGGGTAGGGAATTAATCAATCATATACAATGATCACATATCATTACCCAAGTAATTGAATTATGCTCAATTGGGTTAGGGTAGCGGCTTTATTTTACGAGGGTAACACGTGACATTATTATGGATACTGATAATCTAGTGCCCTATATGCGTTGATTTTAGAGGGGGACGAAAACCGGAGTACCCGGAGAAAAACCCTCGAAGCACAGCAGAGATTAACTGCGAGAACTCAACTTTCATGCAGTATATCAATTACGAAATGTACACCTGAATTAGTTTAACAGTGGTGAGAAGCGCAACGCGCTAACTGCTTGCCCGCGGTTCCCTAGGTTAATCTACAATGATTGGATACATTTATGTTGTTTACCGCCATAAATATCCACCATAATCGCATTTCAGATCTTTCGCTTTGCCTTAAATTGAAAGAAACTCCTTGTATTTGAATATTGCGTAGAAATCCTGCTATCACGGGCATAAACTCAGGAACCCATTAAGTGTACTTGCCATCATCACTTTGAATGTAGGTTTTCTAGATTAAAAAACAAATCTGTTAATCTTTGCTTTATTTATTAACAGGTCTATCTCCTAATGACTCAAACCTGCTAGCAGCTGCTCAAGTATATCGATCTTCTTCCATTTTTCTCTCTACCGAAAACGAAATCTACTGTGAAAAAACAGAACTTCTCAACGTGTCCTGGACTGTCTACAGAATTGAAGACGATCCAGTTATTTTAACCACAACACCACGCATGAAAATTTCAGATTTAAGGAAAATTGTATTCCACACTGGCATTATTTCTCCAGACCTTTCTCTTCCTGAAAGAGATTTACCTTTCGGATACTATGAAATAAGTCCTCGTGTGGAGATGAAAGGTTTGCACGACATTTTTGGAATTGGTACGCTGTATATCCAGATTGTCCAAACTCCGTGGCTTTTTCCTGCTGTTACTACTGGGTCATTTTTTTCCATACCCTTCAAGGAGCTGGTAAGACGCAGAGTAGAATTAAAGGAACTTGATTGATTGATGAGATTTCATTATAGTAATTTATTCATCGATACAGTTTTGGGAGGTTTTAAATAAGACAGTTCTCTCTTGATGTGTTCCAACCTAACGAGTTATTTGCTATGTAATGACACCCATCTTAATAGGTCTTATAAATGAGAACAGAAAGATCGTAACTAGTTTGTAGAAAAATAGTTTTATCACTACTGCTTTGAAAATTATAATACCATTATGAAAATAATATAAGAAGAATGCCTGATTCCTTACACTTTTTTGTTAAATTCAGGGATCACTCAATGCTTCAGCGTCCATAGATCCAGATTTTGACCATACAGACGGAATGAGCTTTGCTTGGTACTGCCGAGACGTGGAAGACGGAGAATTCGAAATATCTCAGTTAGACATGGAACTTCTTGTTAGTCCACCTGATTTTGTGCCAGATCCTGACGTGAGTGACTTAAACCTTACATTTTTAAGTTAACTTTTTGGGTAATTGCATTACTCACGTGTTCGTACTCTTTAGCTTGGGGGATGTTTTGGAACAGGACGTGGTCGATTGAACGATACTGATAAGATTCTTGAACTTGATACTAATGTTATGGTTGAGGATAAAGCGTGAGTAAATTTCTAGTAATTTCTAGTTCAAACAATTTTCCTTACCGCTTTTTCTCTCCTAAAATCTTGCAACAATCATTAAAATATGTCTGCCCTTCAGTTTCCGCTTTATCTCGTGCGAAAAAGGTATATTGTAAGGAGATTGGCTTACTATTACATTTAGCTGGGTACAGAAAGTGTGCATTACCTAATTATATTCATGAATTTTATTTGTTTTTCAGCTATGCACTTTCACTAGTGATATCAACAAACCACGAAGGTTTTGTAGTTAGACGTCAGTTGACCAATGTGTTTTTCCATGTAGCAAAAGGTCTGCCTCCAGGATTGTTTGTAAGGTAAACGAAAGTAACAATAGGTCAGTTTTTGGTGAAAGTTAGTCGCAACATTGAAAAGCTCACCTGTCCTGTGCCTAGTAAGCAATTTGTCGCCACAGTGTCGTCGAAGATTTCGGGATTATTTTTTTTTCAAAAAAAAAACACAGGAACCACTTAAATATTATCTTCAATTTCTAAGAAATGATGTTAGCAGGCTATTGCAACTAATTAATTTATTGCTTCTATAGTGATTAAATATGTTGAACAGAAGTGCTCTAATTGCTGCCTTCCTGATATTTGCTCATGATTGGAAAAACAATTTGAAAATTCATAGTATTAGAATTGTATGCACCTTTATGAAAAGAAGAATGGGTTTTGATTTCCCATAATAATCACTCTAGCAAGTGTTTGGCAAGTGTGGCAATACCGTAAAATTTGAATACAGCAAAATCATAGTGCATGGAGGATATTTCCATAGTGTGAATTTTAAAATTTTTTCCTGTTGCTTTCGCAACTGACGCGACCGGTTTGTGAGTTCATTTGCTTAAAAAACACTACCACCTAGTTATTTTATGTATGCGCATCTTAAGCATCTGCTTCTACCTTTGAAATTTATTGGTGCTTTTTCCCAAAATTCACCAAAGCATTACTCAAATGGATAATTTGAAAATATCTTTTATAATATATCAGTTGATATTTTCTAGTGACTCTAACAGTGAAGACGACTAGTAACATTCATTTAACAGCATAGTAATCCCAATTTACATTAGCGTATCCTATTGTGTAGTGTCAGGGCGCTCTAGAGCACATGTGTTTTAGGGCGCCCTGGTAGTATAAAGAGCCATTTTCATGTAAAAATCTCATTTAGCGTTTTATGTGCCGATCAGACGATATCAGTAGCTATGACGCGTTAAGAGACGTCAATTGCTTGTCATGCAATGAATTTTGTTTTTCATTGGTACATGAAAGAGATTTTGACACTGATAGTGTTAAATAGTCTATTTGTCTTTTATAGTTGTTCTAAGAACTGCGATGTGAAAACCGCTCGTGACGAAAAAAAGATTCTAAAATCTAAGTGTAACACTCGTTGCTATGGTGAACTGGCGTTTACATGGACTTTGTACCTCTACGATGATATAAACGCTCCAGAACCGTACAACCTTTCTCGCTTGCATGAATTTTCTTCGAGCGAGCTGAAAGATATGACGTCAAGCCCCATCGATGGGTTGGAAATTGCTGTAAAGCCAAATGCCCTGCAACCTCAAAGGAAATATATATTGGCTTTCCGAGCGTTTCGACCTAATGGTGTCTTTGGTGAACTGAGATACACTTTACTGACCAATGAGGCACCAGCTGATGGTATGAAATGAAATACTCTTACCTAAATAACCTTTTTTACTACTAATTTTATAGATGGAATAAAAGGGGTTTATATCTTATGTGTTATTGGTTACTCAAATGTATTTCTGATAATCAAGGAATAATAATCAATTCAAAACAGTCTTCCGCCTTCTCCACCACACTTTGTTAGTTAAAATTTAAAGATTACAATAGATGATTGACAGTGCATAACTGAATAATGCTATCAGGTACCTTCCGAAAGCTCGCTCAGTTTGGTACTTTTTGCACGTTGCGCCTCGCTAAAAATTGTTTCACTGTTTCTGCTAAAAAAGTGAATTTGTAGTAGTTACACTTCAAATTAAAGTTTCTGTGTATATTTTCTGGGGCAAAAATCATTTATACCTGATACTATCTTATATCATTCCGTCGTTGTGGTGTACAAAAACATCGAAATGCATTAAAACATACATGCAATGTTCAATGTGCCACGCAAACATTCGATTACCGGTAAAAAGGTGTTTGATGTTAATAATTTGCTTGTCCCAATCTCGCCCGAAAATCTTATTTCAAAGCATACTTTATATAGTAATTGTTTTTTCGCTTGGGTTACTTGATATGTGCCTCACGCACAACCATTTTGATCGACTGAGTAAGATTCTGAACGACGTTACATTACAACGCAATTTTTTTTCAATGAATCAATGATTTTCAACGCTTTTCTAACATTTTTCTATGCATGGCATAATTGTTTTGTGAATTTCTAGGTACCTGTTCCGTTTCACCTTTATCAGGTGTTTCCATGGAAACGAATTTCACTTTCTCATGTGAAAATTGGGTTGATACGGAATCACCATTGATGGTTGAATTTTCCCACGATATCAAAGGAGTACGAACCATATTCTTCTTTCGTCAAATTCCAACAGGGGCAAGAGTTAGTGCAACACTTTGGTTACCAGCTGGGGATGCAGGTAGTGATCATCGCCTGAATGTCAGTGCCACAGTGACAGATAAACTTGGTGGTAAAGCTCGCGAAGACTTCGTAGTCGAGGTGCTTGTTTTTACAGATCATATAATACCATTTTACCGGTTTAAAAACCAAAAAGGTCATCGGGGCCTCGATGTAGTATGAAGCACGAACCGCAACGTTGCTTTTAGAATAAGTTGTTTTCCAGTAGAAACTACGGAATCAAATAGTTTACCTAGATATCGCAAACAGCTACTTTAATCTTTACCTGTTTACCTGAAATCTTCGTTATTCGTAAAAAACTTTAGGTTATCCCGCAGCCAGTCGAAAATATTAACCTCACCGAATTGCAAGGTTTAATATCAGGAGAAGGCAACCTTATGGGACAACTGTTCGAGAGTAATAGTGTTTTAGCAGTGGGTCTGACATCAAATATCGCTTCAACCCTGAACAGTTTGGGAAACACCACGTCGAATGACAGTAGTTCAACGGATACCTCAAAACAGGTAAGGATAATTTGCTATTATAAAGGTTTGAAAATGCTTGCGAAGGTTGCGACAAACCTACTTGGAAAAGTAACTTTGTTTGAATAACTATAGTAAAAATATGGAGCCTGGTTTTGTTTCTTTTCGAGTTATGTATTCCAGAAGGCTATGTTTTATCCAGGCAGAAAGAGTCTGAGTTCAGATTTAGAATTTCAAGTACGTTTTCGCAATAAAAATATCGTTTTCATGAACTCGAAAAAATAATAGTTCCATGTATTTGATGAAAAAAACCGCACTGGGGTGAAAGTATCCGTAAACTTCATTAATGAAAACCAAAGTTGACCGAGTCGACCAATCTTATTCACATGCACGTCAACTTTCAATTGTAGTATCATATAGTACAATATTGTACTCACGAAGACAATGTTTAACATAGTAGGCAAATAAGTAGATTATTAATTACGTCCTGAATGCCGTATTCAAGACTTTATTTACCACTTCATAAAGTGACTGCTTTCAGTGTACGAGCTCATTTTCCGGTAATACTTTACCGGAAGTATGTACGCTACGGGCTAACATTCATGGCAACCCTTCTTCTTTTTTGGTTCATTTGATAATATATTTTACTCTTATCAATGTTCTTCTCGAAGTCCTCTTTGAAGCGTGTTGGAGGCTTTTTTTCTCTGACAGCACATGCTTCGTTCGCGAGGTCTATTCGGCGTCCAATTCTTTCTTTTCTCTTTGAATTTCAGCAATGAAACTTTTTTCTTTTCATGAAACTTTTTTGATATATTCCAATATGGCGGCCAATATTTTGGTTTATGTGCTGCTATAAGCATGAATTTCGGCCAAATAAGTTAAATTCTTCTCAGAATAAGATCAGACCTTATTTGTTAATTTCTGCAGGCATTTTGAAACAAAAGTTTGTTCAAAATACAGTTTTAAAGGCCTTTCAATATAATGCTGACGTCAGCAATAATATTCTTTAAAATGCCGTAACTCGATGAATAATAGACCTATCGACTACAATTTTTTTATTGATGTTCCGAATGACGATATAAAGAACACAACGGAAGTCTAGACTTAAAAACCCTGTATATGGCGTTATGTGTTTCTTGAGTTTTTCTTGCCGACAAATAGACCATACCCATAATGACGTCATTTAGTAGTTAAGCATGTAAAACTATTTGAATATGCCAATATAATTGAATGATTTAAGTAACAAAAACATTATTTGTGAAATAAATATGTTAAATTATTTGTTTCATTTAATGTTCTGGACGAATAAGGACCTAAAAAAATTTAACAACATTGCCATATTTAAATAGTTTTACTCGCTTAACTACTGAATGACGTCATTATGGGCAAGGTCTATTACTTTATAGCCGATCTTGATATCTCTTGCTTTGACCTGATTTTGCTATCTGCTTCCTGTTTCATACGTTGATTGGAGTCGACGTGGTTCTGCCTAACTTTCTTCTTCTTTTCCATGATGGTTTTTCTCTGAGGGTGTTGGTAGGTTTTGTATATTTTGTACGTTCAATTGAAAAGCGGTGATGGGGTGATTTCCATGTGAGATTACTGACCCATAGGGTGCTATTTGTTCACTTATTTAGCTTTTCCGCAAAGACGGGCTCACTACAACAGCTTATACTAATTACTGATGGTCCGTATTGCCTAAACCTCCCTGTATAAAATTGGAAGAAAGATTGATGTCCCGAGGGGAAAGCTTGATGATATTGCTCAAAAAACATGGTGTAACTACGAAGAAATTATCAATAAGTTATGTATTCCTCATTCAAAGCGACAAGTTAAACGTAGGAGTTTTCTTGTTTTGACAGATCCGTACACAGCTTTTCACGACGCTCGCCAGTGCCAATCTCTCGGCTAAAGATACGTCTTCACTAGAACAGATGAGTGCAACAGTTTTGTCGTTGGTACAAGGTTCGGATGATTTGGAACCGGAAAGTCAAGTAAGAATTGCGAGTCGTGCCACAGTATAGGGAATACTAGTAGGGCCACTCAATAGAAGTTTGTGTGTTTGCGTTGCACTGCTGAGTGACCCTACTGTCCATTCTCTATGCTGTGATCGCGCACTCCGATCATAGGTGGCCAAGAAATCGGTGGTTTTTAACCTTATAAAATAGATCAATCTTGTACATAATGTTCCTTTTACAGCTGTCGGAAACTCGCGGAATTGTTTTTTCTCGTGTGGCAGTCGGTCAGTCTCGCGCGACGTTCGTTTAGTATTATATTGATTTAATATATTCCCAAAGTTGGCAACTAAATGTAAATAAATTGTTTTGCAAAACCTATGCTTGGGTCACCCAATCGGCAAATTCGTGATATTTTTGAATTTTTTGCTTTCTCTTATTGGCTCACATATTTTTGCTGCAATTTCAGCCAGGGTTTGTGCTGGACCGACAATTTCTCATTTGGTACTTTACAAGACTAGCTATTTTAGCAGGACCAATGTGTATTGTGTATAGATGCGGTTATGTCAAGATCATGCTTGTTTTTATTTCTACTTTCATAGATGTTATCTATAGCTTTATAAATGAGAATGTTTGGGAATAGTTACTGTATACACTTGTAATTTTATTGACCAATATTGAAGTTCTGGCAAGAACACATAATGAACTTTACCTTATGGGGCTTAGCAAAAAAAACTGTCATAAAAATTGAGTTTTACATGCAGTGGCGTAGCTAGCGTCGATAATTGGAGGGGCGAATATTCATGTATCATGTTTTGCATCATTAATTTCTTTTGAAATCGGTTGTTTTTATGGTCTGTGAACACAAATATATTAATATTCGCCCCTCCAATTATCGAAGCTGGCTACGCCACTGTTTACGTGTACTATTTGTTACAAATACTGCAGCATTTGCAAGTGTCCACCTATCAATTGTTTGTTCTTGGAAATAAGTTGTCAAAAGGAGGGCTATGAAAAGTTTTGAAAGAGACATTGATAAAGGGAAGGGGTTATTTGTATTATTGATGGGAAGCAAAACCCTTTCCATACTATGCTGTTGAAGTGAGCCCTTTGACATTATCTAGTATACGATAGACTGGAAGAATTAACCATGTCCCCACGCAAGGAGGGTAACTTTACTAGCTTTTTTACTCTGCCAAGGATCTATAGATACCAGACGATCACACTTGTCAATGAGAGCATTGTTAGACGGCTCCACTTAAAGTGGGTGGACAGGTTGCAGTAGGTGTTGGATCCAGAGTATCTCTGTTAACCCAGAACAGACAAGGACTCTAAAGCTGAAGTTCTCAACTGATGTATCAAGTAAAATGCCAGGAACTTTATGACCAAATAATAGCATGCTTATCTCATGAAACTTGATGGTTAAATGTCCATTTTTTACTTTAACAAATAGACTTTACCCTATATTTACATACAGGCTATTTGTGCAATAAATATTCCAAACCTAAATCAATATCAGTATAGCATAGATTTATAAAGAGTTATTAGACTGGGATAGCCAAATATGCTTCTACCTTCTCTATTTATTGGATCTTACTATATGGTGTAAGATGTGTACCCAATATAGCTGTTATTCAATCCCTACTGTACCCAGGATGTTATAGGCTTCGGAGCACCATGACAGGAAACACATGAAAGTGCAGCACATGCTTATTCTCAATTTAAAAATTGCATGCATGCCAATTTGATATGATATGGTTTCCACAGGTCTTATAACAGTAACAAGATGCAGTAATATTTATTTGTCCTCGATTGCCCAAGTTTGGTTTTTCAAATGATGACCTTGGGATACGATTTCCCTTTTGTAACCATTTCTGCCCCATGTCAAATCGTATTAGTGGAAATTACCGACATTAACTCTTTCCCGTGTCAATTCTACGCTTTTTGCCATCAGCCCAAATTCAATATAACACTCTGACGTGAATTTCTAAGCTAAGAATATGGATTTTGTTGATAGCCTTGATACTCTTGGTACATTTGTCCAAAGCATTTTGTATTAAATGGTATCATTGTCATTTGGGCCAAGATAAACACTAGTTCTAATGACCTTTCTTGCTTGTTTGCCAAAATTCTCGGCAGTGACACGATGTCATTTTATCGCTATTTTGTACGTTTAAAAATATAGCTCTGTTTACAATCCCGCCAAAAATCCCATGTTGTAAAAAAGTACGACATAAAACAATTTTAGACAATAGAAACACTTAACAAATCAGCATGATATAATAATTAATCGAAATAACCTAAATTTACAGAAATCGAAATGATGTAAAGCTAAATTCTATCGCAATTTAACTCCCCTTCGCCAGTTGTTTATGTTTACAGTCCACTAAATTACTAAACGTTTTGAGAACAACAATTTCCCCTAAATCATGATTTTTTGAATCAAAATTGTTCTGTTTTTCATCCCAGACGATCCAAGTTCACAACTACTACGTTTTATTCGTTTCTGAGCTCCATTCTTTCAAAAAATCGTCGATGATCAGCTAAAATATCGCTCAAAAACGATTTACCTCACGAGCCACGAAGAAAAAACTTCTTATACTACGCTTGCAAAGCATGCTGGTATGGATTTCTATTTGCAAGGAAAATCATGCTTTTTGCGCTTGGCGAGAGATCACCTGGGCCGCCTACGTAATAGATAAAATACGAGCGGCAGATCTGTATGGGGAGTTATGCAGTACTCGGCCACTTAATTGCCAGTTGCTTTTGTTTCGTGCGCGTCCAATATATGAATATTAATCAGGAACATTTTTTAACAAAGTTAATAAATGCATGCTAATTGTACAGCTGTATCAAAGGTTAAGAATACTAATTAGGACATAGCTTTATCAGATTGTTGACCTGTATTGGGGTTTAAAAAGATATCATGTGAGATAAATATGGTTCATTTATTGGGTAATTAGCTTATCAATCATTCATGAATTTTACAATCGAGGTTAAGACATATTGGCGTTTTAGAAATTATCTAACAAGTGCCACAAGATCACATTGATTTATTCAAACTTCAGCATACTGTAGTGTGTTATAATTACTAGTTTTTAAAAAAATATAATTACTAACTACAAGTTTTCATACAATATACGTGATGTTAGCAATAAATTAGGTTGATAGCAAGGTTTAACTAGTCCACATTTCGAATATACATTAACGCAATTTTTGAGGATCTAAGGGTCAGAATCTAGCTGTTCAATGACATATTTTCTGTGTCATTTTGAGCAAAAGTAATTGGATTCGACTTGCACGTGTAGTGTAGCCATCTCGATAATGGGGGCGGGAACAGTATTTATATTCTCGTCATCTGCTATTCATATATAACGACTATAGATGTCCAGATTTCAAATGAATAGTGCAGAAATTGACCAGCCGTTACATATTTCCATTTCAACAACTACGAATAAAATGAGCTGATTGTCAACTTACTAAAACTAGATGAACAGCGTGTCTTCGAACAGCAAAACCCTGCTCTATATATGTGGTTTTTGCCGTTGCCGATATGTTAACACATTATTGCCCGCTGCTTTGCGTTACAATACTGAAGAATATGTGCACAATGGCATGTCAATGTTGGATTCAAAGTCGTGTACAGATAGGAAATGTAGGACGTTATTATAAAATTCCCAGGCTTGCTTAGTTCAAAGCAATCAATGCTGTCACACAGGTCTTAGCCAATTTGAATTTCAAAAATCTGCACTTTTTACGGTATATAGTAAACACAAACCAAATTGAACTTGAATTGCATATGCTGTTTTTTGTAGGGTGCTGCACTTCAAATTACAGAATCGCTAACCAGCAATCTCAAAGCTTTGTCAGATGCAGACAAAGGCTTTTCAAATATCTTGCGTGGAGCTTCCAACCTTGTGGGTGGTATTGGTCAAATGACAACAAGCATTGCAAAGGAGGCTAGCAATACTAGCGCGGAAAACAGTGCTTCGGTAGGTTATATTCAACTTGAGCAAACCTTGTCCATTGGCTAGAGATCTGCCCAGAGATGGAGCACAACGTAGTGCTTTTAGTAGATCCATAAGCAAATCTTCATGAAGTGCCGGCTTTCACTTAGTCCTTTGCTGGATACCCATCCATAAATTATTTTCTCTGAGGAGCTTCGGTACTTTGAAGTGGCCACCAGCATACATGGCCCCAACAACGTAACATGAAAGCCATCAGTTGTTAGTGGTTACATGTTGTTTACGAGCTTAATAACATTAATGAATATTTTGTCAGATGCTAACGCTTGAATTCGAGAGACAACGATTGTGTGGAAATCATGGCGTAATAAATCCTCATTTAAATCGTCTCTTTGTAGGATCAAGTTAAACGTTCCGTCGGATTAGTTGACAATATTCAATCTGTATTGTTGGAAAATCTTGTTGGAAACGAACCACCATTAGATATTGAAACTGACGAGCTATCAATGCAAGTGGAAAAAGTAATGATTAAAGATGCAGCCCAAAAGAGTAATCTCATAAAGGGAGCAAAATTTGCTTCCCCTTCCCCTAGTGCACTGGGCATCGCAAGTAGTAAGTGTTATTTTATGCAGTGCAGACATATGAATACGACTATCATGCAATATACAAACAACTCAGTTATTTGCGGGAATGCGGGAATTTACGCATTGTCACTGGTCACTCCTGACCAATTACAATGCATCAATTCCTGTTTCCTAGTATACAGGGTCCGGATCACGATTTATGTATAACGTATATATCACTGTTTATTATATAGTCGACAGTAAGATACTGAAAATACACCGTAAGATATTTTCCATATCTTCACTAGTGAAGATATCGATCACGTGATCGATCATTTCCCGCCAATAATTTTGTATTTTCAAAATGGCGATGTTTGTAAGAGCAGCGAACCAATTTTCACCTTTGTTTAAAGACAAAAACTACATGTTTGTGCCGAAAAAAAATAGAAATAATACAAGAAAACACTAAAATGATGAACAGGTATTGTTTTAGTTTAAATAATATTGAAATAAAGCCATGTTTTTAGCATTATTGATCAAAAATTAATATTACTGACTTGGGTCTTAAATTGTTTACAACTATATAATAAACAGAACATTACACGGCGGTTTGAAGATAAGAATTTTATCTTCTCGTGGTGAAAACAATATTTTACTCACTCGCTGCGCTCGTTCATAAAATATTGTTTTAACCACTCGAAGATAAAATTCATATCTTCGCACCGCCGTGTAATATCCTCTATATATCAACCAAGTCCTTAGCAACGTGGTAGGAACGGCGGAAAGTGTTTTAAAGTATTCAAGTATTAAATCCGGATTTCATGTAAGTAATTGGTGTGAAAAAGCCATGCTATAGCTATTATTGTGCTCACCAAAGACACTCGCCTGTATTCTGAAACCTTACTGCTCACACTCAATCTGTGGGCGCTCATTCGCAATTAGTGCAATTAATCACTGATCGAGTCTCCACTTGTACCTGCATAGTATAATGCTACACTCTCGCTCCAAATATTGAAAGACACCACTCGCACTCATGCGAAGATTAGATTTTGAGTGAATTGTGAGTGAGAGGCATACGTCCCTTGAGCTACATTTCTTATTTTGGAAAATATGATTACACTCAAGTAGGCTTTGAAGTGCAAATCCACGAGATTTTTTCAAGGGTGCGTGCTTCCTCGTTAAGTGGGCACTCACACTCACACTTAAGTTCCACATGAGTGTACAGTAGATGTATGTCAATTGAGTAGCACTCAAGTTTCAGTGTGAGTAAGATTTTAGAATAGAGACGACAGAGTCAAACAATTTGTTGATTTTCAGAATTTAAGTTATCGTTTAAGTTTCGAACGATTGTTAGAATCTTTGGTACGATCGCTTTGATAATTTGAAAACTTACTATTAGCCGTAGCTATCCCGTTGCTAGGGACTTGGTCGAGGGCTGTACAGAGAAACATTAATCTATTCTGGTCTTCATAGCTCAAGAAATATAATTTAGATTTTAGATAGACATGATGTATTGGTTCCTGCTTCTTAGTGGACTTGCTCTTGAAAAGTTGGGATTTTGATTTTCTTGGAAAAGCGTTTTCGTATAATTTATGATGAAAGTTCTATTTAGGCTAAGTATTTAGGCACAATCAGCAAAATCCCCCCTTGTCCGATATGGTACAGCAACTTAAGAGAATTTGCATGATAACAACTTTGCACTAATTTTTAGTTACACTTTCATCGAGAACATAATATCGAGGCATTTAGTTGCCAGTGCTCGCGGACTGGGGAGGAGGGATACCCCAGTTGTTTATGAAAGACTAATTTTGAGTTTTCCCTAAAACTGATGTAAAAGGTTGACTGGGGTGATGCTTTCTTCCAACAACGAGCTATTCTGTGATTTCTGGAACAATTAAAAATATTTTGCCAGTGTTGCTCAAAGAAATCTTTTAACATATTAAATATTTTGTGGCTAAATGTTCGTCGGTATATAAGACTAAAAGACTACATGGATGCGTACTGCAGTACTGCAAGAATTACTTGGTGAGCGCTGAGACCGTTTCGCCGAGTCATAATGATGTCATGATGACGTCATTGTTCCTAGTCTCTAGTAGCCTTGTTACTAGTAGCCTCATCATTTCATTGCTTCGCAAACTATTACACCGTTAGTTTTCAAGGTTGTACGGTTGTGATGTTGGTGTAATTCAAACAACGAAAGTGTGAAATATTATCACGATGACCTATTTTTTTCAATAGCGCATTTTAACTTGCTTATCTCGTATGTTTATTTAGTTGTTGAAAATGTAAATGATACTATTAATCAACTGCAGCCTGTGGATATCAAGGTATGGTTATAATGATCAAAGAAATAATGCGTATGTTATTATATTGATTACATTTTTTAAGAGTAACATTCCCCGGTCCATGTTACTATCTGCAGAACGTAGTATAATTTATCTCTATACACTTTCATAATTTTTACGACTATGCTTCTGTTACAGATCGCTGTTGTCAAAAAGAATCCATTTAGCTGGGACAACACGAGTGAAAGTATAACTTCCAAAGTTGTGGACATCAAGCTGCAGTCAAATATGAACATTTCAACCTCCAACACCAGTGAGGAATTCGAGATCACGATTCCTCGAGATGCCACGCTGTTTCCAGAGCCGGATTCGTTTTACTTGAAACCAAGTTACGAAAACACTACAGCAAAAACCAAAGAATATTTGAAGTATCATAGGTTTGAACGGAAGAGCAATTTTACGTCAATTAATTTTAAAATGCGACCTGTTGATGTGGGAATACCTTTTCGTGTCTACCTAAAAAAAGAAACAAAACCAGATATTATGAAGAGAGATTTTGACCAGTCATATGAATTGCCAGACCTTGACAGTTGTTTCGCGGGAAATGAGAGCCTGTTTAACTCTTCTGCTGATCAGTCGGAGTCCGATGTAAATACATCCATCCATTTGGATTTACGAAACTGCAAAAGAGATCCTTACACAGTCTTCGTGTCAAACGTTGATTTAAATGGACCTGGACGTTATTGGTTTGGTAGGTCTATTTGAAAATTCAGAAGGCTTCTTCAATTTCTGTAATTTTGACTTCACTTTTGTAGTCTAGGGTATAAATGAATTTGCTGGCCCTTTGCTTCCTTTAATTTTAAATATGTAATAATTTCAGCTGTACAGCACATCAGCCCAATAGACAATGATCAGGATAATGACAGTGGGGATAAAACAGAGTCTCGTCGACGACGTTCAATCTCGTGTGAAGGTGAAAGTGGAGGAAGACGTGTTCGTCGTTCATGCGTTGTTATTCCTCCTCCTCCCCCCAAACCCACTGATCCCCCCAGGGTTGTTCATTTTCAAGTACCAGATAATCTTGGGTTTGATGGGAGGTTCTTTTTTCCTAATCAAACGCCAAACTACAATTTATCAATGTTTGAATCGAGCTGCCTTTATTGGGATGAGGACAACGAAACTTGGACAGGTGAAGGGTGCAAGGTAACAAAACTTTTTATTTTTTTAAGGAAACCATATAGCCATCTTTTATCGTTTTCAATTAATAATCGGTTTTTCTGCCTTTTTCAGGTAGTGCTTGGAACAGATCGAGAACAAATTTTGTGCAAATGTAACCATCTGACATCATTTGGAAGTGATCTCCTTGTTGCACCAAATCCCATTGATTTTGACTCAGTTTTCAACAATTTCGGCAGCCTAGCTGACAATGTAGCTGTACTGGCCTTGATATCAACTATTCTCGGCGTGTATATACTTGGTGTTATTTGGGCGAGACGAGCCGATAAAAGAGACTTATTGATGGTACGTGCATTTTACGTATTCTCCAGTATCTATCTGTCCAGATCATGCACTTCTAATTTAGTTAATCACGTATACCTTACAAGTATTACTGGCATTGAACTATAATACAACTAGGGCGCTACCCAATTACGGACCGTATATGAAATTGAAACTGTTTAAAAGTTACATTTAATACAACATATTCAAGAATTTAGAAAAAATACGAAAACAACTACTATTTGGTAAAAATACGGCAAGTTTCTCTTCAAAGTTTAAGGTGTTTTTCTTGTACGTAAAGCCTTGAATTTTTTACATCAAATATGACTTTTATAGCTTTTGCATTTGGTAAGATCCAATTTTTGACGTTAAGTATTTCAACTCAAACAAACTGAATCGAATTGCCTTCAATTTCTCCTTGAGCTATAATAGGCCATTACAGTAGAGCCGCCTTAACTTTTCAACACAACACAGATTATTGTGGAGAGATTTGCTAGTTTTTGAATTGTACAGGATAGACAGTGCCAAATTGCAATAAAATTGAAAGAAATGTCGCCATTCTTAAGTGAGAGTGGTATAATATGGAAAATTTGTATAAGAACTTGATGGCACCTGCTGCAATAGCAATATTTTGACGATGTCAAAATCGAGTTTGCTTGTTTTTTCCTGTGACGCGAACAAAGTGTTGAAATTAAATTTACTTGACGCAAACATGACATATGATCAGATTATTTGTGCGAAATCTGAATTATGCCATACTTCGCAACTTTTTATTATTTTCTGTAATGTAACAAATGCATGTAACACTACTATACATATGACTATAAACTATGCGACTGTAGCATATCTAAATCTTTCCAGGTTGGTCCAACCATCCTAAAAAACCCAACGGGATCATATCGTTATCTGATTACCACTTACACTGGTAGCAGACAGAGTTCTGGGACCACAGCAAAAGTTGTTTTTAAAATGTCAGGGGATGAAGGCGAAACAACTCCTGTGAGACTCCACGACCGTCACAGACCGTGCTTCGAACGACAACAAGAAAATATGTTTGTTGTTTCATATCCTCAGGGGATTGGTGATCTTAGTTATGTTCAAATTTGGCATGATAACTCAGGTATATGACAAATAGTACATGATTGATGTAAAAATTTATTCGTGCCTAGGTAATGTTAAGTGTCTAAGTATGATACGCATGGCATCTATATGACACAGTCGACCTGAATTACCGTATTTGATGTGCGAGTATGTTACGCTGTATATAAATTTCTAAATTTTCTGACATGTCTTCTTAGGATCTTCACCGTCCTGGTATTTAAGTAGAATCGTGGTGAAAGATCTGCAAACTGAAAAAATATGGTCCCTGCTTTGTGAAAACTGGTTGGCTGTGGAATCTGAAGATGGTAAAGTGTGTCGAATCCTTCCTGTAGCAAACGAAGAAGAGTTGACAAACTTCAGTCAGATATTTTCGGCTCGTGCAGTTAAAGGTCTTGCGGATGGTCATATTTGGTTTTCTATTGTTTCCAGACCTCCAACCAGTAACTTTACTCGTGTTCAACGTCTTTCGTGTGCTCTTTGTCTGTTATGTTGTACCATGATCACAAGTGCCATGTTTTACAACATGGGAGGTCAGGGTCCGAGTCCGTTTGCGATCCACATTGGCTCGCTCGTCGTAGATTTAAAGCCTTTTGTAATTGGCCTGCAAAGCAGCGTTATTATTGTGCCAGTGAATGTTTTACTCGTGCAAATTTTTCGTAATCTCCGACCTAAGAGGAAAAAGGACGATGCGGATGAAGACTGCCAGACACCAAATCCAAACGCAATAAAGATTGTAGATCCAAATCAGCAACAACCGAGAGGGAAACTTCCTTACTTGTTTATCTATGTCGCTTACGCTATTTGCTATCTTGCATCGGCGGCCTCGATATTCTTCACTTTACTTTACAGGTTAGACAAAAATAAATATATTTCCATCATGTCTTTGCACGTGGCCGCACACAGAGGTTTGCATTGAGCCGAGAGTTTGTTAAAGTAGATGAGTGTTTGCTGAGGGTTTGTTAAAGCAGTATCGAGACTATATTTATCAGGATCCAGTTGTCCGAAAACTGGTTTTTTGTGTCACGCTAAATATCAAACCAATCTTTTTGATAATTCTGAAAGGTGAAGTGCGACAAAGCGATATTTGATTTCCCCTCGAACGTTTTGTTAGCCTAGCTGTTTATTCAGATATTTTTCCAGTAAGCTTGTTTAGGTTCTGGAGTAATAACGTGGATGTACTTTTGTTGAATTCAGTTAACAATGCTTATAGCTTATGTAGGTTGAAACAACAAGATTCAACAGCCAGGGTTGCGCAGGGCAAGATTACTTTCTGCTTTTGTCGACGACTGGGGTAATCTCTCAAAGTTACAAGCGTGATATTGTGTCGTTGCGTGTCATTGTGATATTTATCTTTATGCAGTCACTCTCACTGACAATTTTTCACCAATTGACCAACTCCGGGTTTGTCTTCAGCCGCTTGTAAAACATGTTAGCTACTTCTTGAAAGTTAGGGCCTTTTATCTGATGGAGGCTGAAGTTTATTATTAACTGCTTATGACAAATTCTATAATCCCCGAGCCAACGGCGCGAAGCGGCGTACGAGGGTACTATTTCTGCACGGCTATTTACACCCGGGAAAAGGAAAGCATAGCGAAGTCTGAAGTTCATGAAATATCGCGAGCGCGTGGCTCAAGGGTGAGTGGGTGGTCATCACTGATCTCAAAAATATGGCGGACTATATTGCACTACAATATTTTGTATTTTTGCAAAAAGATTTGGCAATTTTCACAACCAACAAAGGGTGGTCATTTCTGATCTCAGGAATACGGCGCACTATCAGGAGTAGCAAACACTTAAGGCATCCAAAAAGGCGAGAAATAAGACGAAAACGACTGCCACAAGACTCTTGAAGAGAGATTAATTCGGGGAAAATACAGAGAAGCGCCAAGAATTGACTATGGCGTGAAACAGGCAAGTTTGTTGATAATGCGTATTTATACTTGTGTTTTAATGCTTTATAAAGGCCGGCGTAGCCGTACTCATCCAGTCTATTCACTGTTTAAATTCCAGAGTAAGTTTATGTTTTGTAAATGCAAGACTGTCTTCTTATTACTAATGTAATTAATAGGTCGTATTTTATACCAAATTTAAGCTTACATTAGGCGTAATAACATACTGATGAAAAATGTTGTGCCATTTAAAAAAAATTGCCAATAAAACAAGGATTAAAGACTGATATTTTGTAATTTTGAAAAATATACAGAAAGAATAACAATTGCCGTATTGCTATGACAACAACCTAATGAAGTACTTCATGTAATTCCGAAAATATAGTTGCATGCTCTTAGTTAGTGGCGAGGGGTTGCTGCATGCATGTATTTCTAGTATAATATGAAGTAATATCAAACACGAACGACAGTGCTTCATCAGGACATCCAAACGCCGAGAAGAGAGTTGAAAATACGACGCGAAGCGAAGTATTTTAGAAGAAATTGGAGGTGTTTGGATAGCTGATAAAACATTGTCGCTCCTGTTTGATGTATCTTCTCAATGAAACAACAACTACGGACTAAACGGTGGAATAAATCGTAAAAATCTATGCTAATTGAGGTCGGGATATCAAAACCTCCGTCACGGCTATGATTTTCGTTGTTTTAACTTTCGTTGTTGATTTTGACAGTGGTACGTGGTACCACGTGGTATATTTAATCAAAATATAGGGAATTTTACCATGACAATGAGTAACTTAACAACAAGACATTTTTTTAAACTTCGGCGACCGCTTTCAAATTCACATCCAAAACATGCATAGTAAACATCCTTTCCTAAATGTATGCTATCTACCTTGATTCGAAGTGTCAAAAGTCCAATAATCCCGCAAACCTACCAAATTGGTCAAAACTTCACACAGAACGAATAGAAGTGCGTGAACGGAAATGAGTGAGCGGAAATGAGTGAACGAAAATGAGTGAACAAGACGATAGCAATATACATAAATTAGTGTACGCAGCCTAGGAAAGCTAAAAATTGTTGTCGTCATCTGGGCCCAGTTGGGTGGTTAAATAACGATTAAGTACAAAATATATCATTCTGATTGGTGGTTTCAATCCCGACCCTAGTTGAAAACCGTATACTTGTAGCCTTGCGAAATTAATAAATATTCTCAGTCAGGAAGTATCCGCAATGAATATGCATAATCAGGGTATGTACTTAAAACATATTTGAAAATTATTTAGAATCATGTCATGCATAAGCGTCAAAGCTTGGTTCACAAAATATCACTTCCTATTGGAGAGAAAATATTTTCGGTTACACAAATGATAACTCATGAGTAATCGCCGGGAAATTATACGGAGCAGGCTTTACAATGTTTGACTAATATTTTACAGCATTCAATGGGGTAAGGAGACGTCAACAGAATGGGTAATTGCCATGGTAACGTCATTCCTTCAATCTGTTTTGCTGCTGCAGCCAGTCAAAGTGGTGCTTCTCGCCGTTGTTTTCGCCTTGTGTATCCGAAAACCTGCTGATCTCGATGACGAGTCTGGCATCTCACTGGCAAAGAAGCGTTCTTTGCTTGACCAGCCAAAACCCGTTGTTGTTTCTTGTACGCAACCTCGCCGAAAACAAAAAAGAAAAAGTTATCTGAGGTAAAAATGATACTTTTGTCGTACTTCATTCTATGCGACTATTTTCGTAAACGTTTGTTGTGATCGCATTGCTTTCCAGCTCCTCGAATATTATGGCTTACGGACTGGTGTAACCTACATTAGCACAGAAGAATTTTCACAGAAGAAGCCCTCCTGCCACATTTTACATGAATGAGACATAGACATATATTTCTACCTTAGCAGAGATACAATTCAAAGCAAGTCAAAAGTTTAGAACGAATCTCACTAATGATAAAATGAATGTACTTAATTGCTGTATTTTCTCTTTCAGTCCACCAGGTCCCACCCAGCTGAAAAAGGCGAGAATAAAGCGCCTGAAAGAGATAAAAATGAATGCTGCTCTAAAAGAAATTTTCGCATTCTTCCTCTTCCTTATTTGTTTGATGGATGTTGCTCAATACCATCGAGATCCGAACACTTACTTACTGAGCAAAACGTTGTATGAAAACTTTGTCGATGTTGATGCGTTTTCTATTCCACTTTACTCGGTAAGTTAACTCCTGAGCATTTTAAAGTGTATAGGTCATTATAGATACCTTAACTTTCCTTGCCTTGCCTTAAATTGTGAAGTGACACCTAACACTAACTGCCTAATTTGTATTTACTTTTCTTTAGATCGTAGATGCAGATTCTTTGTGGATGTGGTCTCGGGAGACACTTGTTCCAGGATTGTACTCACAAGAGTGGTACAATGGCAAGAAAACGGAAAAAGGTTTTCTTGCAAACTTTGAGGATTATCTTGTGGGCGTCCCTCGTGTAAGGCTGATGCGCGTTGAGGCAGGTTAGTTTTTAGTTACATATGTTTAGTTACATAGTTACATATTACACATGTGGAATACGATTAGACACGATTGTTTTCATGTCTACATATGCTCGTGTGCACAGACCACAAACAGCATCAATTTAAAAAGAAATTAATTCTGCAGAACGCGAATATATGAATATCACCCCTTCCTCTCAAGTATCGAGTTTGCGACGCCATTGAGTACATGCCCTGTACTCCCAGACAGGTATTCCTCTGCCATGATCTTGATTTTTAAGAGCAAAATGTTTTACACATTTATGTTTTTTCGGTTAGAATGCAACAGAGCAAAAATCCAAATTCTTTACAACTTTGCTTGAAATCATTAGAACACGTAGTTCATCATTTGTTACTTATAGTATTCGTTCATGAAAAGTATTTAAAAATGGCTTTACGACAACCAGCAGTCTACATGCTCGTAGAGACATTCAAACCGAGTTCGGTTGATGTACGAAACTTGGACAGCGCTATCTGCCGGAAAGTGACTTTTTCAAACTTTCTGAACTTTCGGCATGCTGCATGGTAAAACCCATATTAATCATGCTCGAGTTAAAGTCACTTCTCCTCTCTTGCGAGTCCATCGTTGCTTTTTATGCCTTTCTATGGCAGTTGAAAAACCACTATTCGGTGGTTAGCACTGTTCGCCTTACGTACAAGCGACCCTAGTTGTTTTAAAGTATCTCTACAAATTTCCCTTGTGAATTGCAAATACAATTAGCTATATTATTGTATTGACATTATTGTACTTTCCTGTTGTCATTTATTAGATTCATGCACGGTGTCAAGCTATTTTGAAAACATCATTCCTCATTGTTACGCGCAGTATTCCGTCACAAATGAAGACCATCAAAGCTATAACGTAGGCTGGGATCAACTGGTTAGTACTACCACGAGAAAACGTCGGGAAATCGCTGTTCCAGAAAACGAAAAAGCGTGGCTGGACAGTATAGTTGAAGGTAATAGCGGTGGTCATCGTCGAAAAAGGGCAGTTGATCCAATTCAGAGCGGAAGAAATCGCAGGAGAAAGAACCGTCTCTTGTCTAGTGCACGACCGAAAACATACACAGTTCAAAGCAGTGCTATACTGGCAAATGGACATGTTTTGTCGTGTTTGCAGAGATGGCGCCATCAATCAATGTTAGAGCTACGGGGATTTCCCTACTGGGGAACAATGGCTATGTATAGTGGTAATGGTTATGCAGCCAATCTCGGTTATGATCAAATCACTGCTTATACTGTTATTGCTGATTTGCATTCAAATGGTTGGATCACAAAGCAAACACGCGCTGTTTTTGTAGAATTTACCGTCTACAACGCAAACACGAACTTGTTTGGTATAGTTTCCATTTTCATCGAGTTTCCATCTTCTTCAGGAGCAGTTACCAAGGTTGAGCTGCAAGCAGGGCGATTTTATATACAACTCAATGGAGGCCAAACATTGACGCATATTTTAGTCATATTCTTCATGTTGTATTTTCTTTACAGAGAGGGAAGTCTAATTTACAAACAACGCTGGGCTTATTTCAAAGGTTTTTGGAATTGGATTGAAACTGTTCTTGTTGTTTTCGAATTTTCTCTAATAGTTCTATTTCTGGCACGCTTGTACGAAGTTGATCGAAATTTACTCCAATTACGGGAAAATCCGAACGATTACGTTGGTTTCCAGTATGCTGGCCAGGCAGATGCTGTTATGAGTTACATCCTCGGTCTTCTAGTGTTTTTCTACATTCTAAGATTTTTGCGTCTTTTAAGATTCAACAAAAACTTTTTGATTATTGGTACAACCTTATCTCGGATCAGTGGACCCATTCTCAGTTTCTTTCTACCTTTTTTGGCTGGTTACTTCGCGTTTGGCTTGTTCGCATTTGGCATATTTGGTTCCCATCTTGAAGATTACAGTACGTTTGTGAGAACCATGGTAACTCAGTTCAGTATGACATTGGGTGATTTCGATTTTGAAGCCTTGATGTCTGTCAGTCCAGCATTTGGATCGTTGTATTTCTTCGCTTTCATTGCACTTAATGTAATGGTGCTAATGAACATATTTATAGCAATCATTAATGATTCGTATGCAGAAGTGCAAGAGGAAACTTCTGAGATGGAAAATGAATTTGAGCTTCTGGATTATGTGATGATGAAAATTAGTGAAAAAATGACAAGGTGAATTTTCTTTTTTTTTGTAATTAAAAACCAGGGGTCGGTTGTTTGAAGCCCGTTTAGCTTAAACGGTGGTTAAGCTTAAAATAGAAACCAAGTTTATAGATTCATTCAACTACCAAACTAAAAGTATTGAACCTTAATAGAATGATTATGCTTACAACTACATATTTACTGCAAAATATTTAAGTTAACTGTTTAAAGAGCGATGTAAGAGTGTTATTTAATTTTGACTTATCCACCGTTTACGCTAAACGGGCTTCGAACAACCGGCCCCAAGAGAATGCAAAATTTTATTAATACCAAGAATAGTTTGAGAACTGAATAGGAAACACCATTTCGCGTGTGATATTTCGCGTGCAATTCATCTGCTGAATTGCGTCTAAACCTTGTTGAAAATTCTTACATTAATTTTTTTGTCAAACTCAGTTTATCTTAGTTGTTTTAACATGACGAAAGTGAACTTAATGGAACATACTAAATTGATTAAATGATTCGGTAGTTGTTAGAAACTGTGGAAGGTTCTTGCGCATCTCATACCGCCCATGTTTGGTCGCCATGTTGTTAGTAAGGATACAAGAGCGGAGGTTGTTTAGAATTCTACTACAGCTGAAACATGGTTTTACAGTTAAATAGCAATTTTCCCCGTGTTCTCACGCTGATCGGCTTCGGATTGATAAAATCACACCTATAGCAGGATACTGATTAAAATTTTAAACGCGTTTGTGGTAAACAAACGGGCAAGGTTACAGAAAATCGCGATGAATGGCGGCAGTTAGGAGTGGGCTGAAATTTATACTCATGCTGGAAACTGAAATTGGCGCTATTTTAAGGTTTTGCAGGTTTCCTTTGGTTATAGTACTTGTAAAAGAAAGGTAAGTTATTAAATTTTAGCTGCTAAATGCAATTCAACGCAAATATGAACGCAATTCTATTGAGGCAATGGCAGCGACACAATCACAAATAATGTATGTTTGGTTCTGTACTGTTCTATCTTTACCACAGTAATAGCAGGACTAAATTTGGTTAAGTTCATATGTAAATATATTTGTATTTATATTATTAAGTGCAATTCTAAATTCCAATAAAAATTTCAAGCATGAATGATCAATACAGTATATATACTGAAAATACAAGACGCGACACCTTCAAATACCTTCTGTCCTTTTTGTTTTAGTAGTCCGAAGATCACGGTTAGCAAATTTCAATTGCTATTATTACTCCCAAGAAAAGCTTCAAGGGAGATATACTAGTGGGAATTGTTCACAGTACTGGAACGGCGGAGATTTCTTCTTCAATATGACTTCAGGATATGACCTTAAGATGACAGACAAATACATTGCTTGATTCAAAGACATCCCACATGGAGGCACACGAAAGGACGTTGGCCACATGCACTTTTTTGAGATGGAGTTTTCATTCGTTAGAGTGCATGTAGCTACTTCTTTGTTGTTTTCACAATGAAATATGGCAAGCATTCTATTCTGTAGACACAGATCATATAGTGTAAATTATGAAAAAAAGAGTAACAAATAAATGTATTTTATGATAAAAAATAAAAATAAAGCAAGAAAAATATGTTGATATTGTGGAAGTCAATGTTTTTTCTGTTATTTCACAAGATGAAATTTATCTGTGTAAGTTTAATCAGAAATGTAACAAGGTCGTACAATAAAATAAATTAGTTGAGGGGAAACTCTTGCATTATAACTTAGAGGGTTAGAAACACCATATAGGTTAATGCCACTAATTTTGTTATCATATTGTGTAGTGGTGTATGTTGACAACTTAATCCTTAGTGTTATTGATTTAATCCAATAATTTCGAGCAATTGAATAATTGAGCATTAAATATACCAAGAACGGAACACAACAAGTATGAAGCTGACAATTTTTGAATATGCTTCTCACATTAATGTTATAGCGCTGAACTCTAACCTAGTTGCCTTTGACCATAAAAATCTGAAAGGGTGATGGAGTAAATGAATAATCAGCCTTCTCCAATTGAAGTGCTAGTTTTGCCCTAGCTTGCCTCTCTACTAATTCTCCTCTAGGATTACACATAGGCTATTATATTAGCCCCCTATGAATTAAGCTCGCCCCTCCTCAAGAAGATCTGAAGTAAATAAACTCTCAGCTCGCCTTATGTAATCGCAAAAAGACAGTCACTGTCACCTGCTAATGTCAGCACAACAAGTGGCACTAACATCAGTAACATGCAGGCATATGCGCATTCTGTGTGTAGTACATGTAGCCTGGAGATCTTCACATTTTCAAACTTTTCTCTCATTAAAAAGTAAAATAGTTAGATATTTGGGGGCATTGACAATCAATGGTTTAACACTGTGTGAACAAGAACTAAATTATAAACCTCTCGCTGGACATGTACACAGTAGTTTATACTAGTTTTGATATTTTATTACAATGTTTCCTGATTATCAAACAGCTGTAATATCAAAATATAAAAGTTGTAAATGTTCCATCAGTTTATTCTCTAGACAGCAAGAAGAACACTTTCTTCATAGAAGAATACTTGAAATGTCTGTGACCATGCCAACTTTACCCAAATACCTCGTGCTCCTACCTAACGCATGACATTCGTTGCGATTTTCTGCTTTTTTGCTTGTTTAGTTATTCCAAACACATTCCAAGTTAATCAGTATCCTCCTATATTTGTTATTTTATCCACTCGAAGTTGATCGGCGCAAGAAAACGGAAAACCTTGCCATTTAAGTGTGAGAACCATGTAACAGAATTTTAAACAGTCACCACTTCTCATTTCTTCTCAACAACATGGTGGCCAAACCGAAAGTCGGGTGACTTTAATAGACACTTTGCACCCCTCAGGGAGATTACTGTTCACATATTTAACACTTATTGACTGGGACCGAGGGAAACAGTATGTTTTCTGAACCCTTTCAAATTTCTGTGTTTTTTCTGTATAGGGATAAGCCAGAAACACGTCAAAAGAAAAGAAAAAGAAAAAGAAAAAGACGTGCTAAAAAGGTTGATGATACGAAATTTATTACCACCAATAAATGCTCTGATGAGGCAGACGCGAGGTGTGATGAACTTGAAACAATATGCGGCACTATTCAAACTGGTTTGTTCGAAGATGAGAAAATCGAGATGCGGTTTTGTTCAGTGCCCAAAGAAAAGAGAGATTTGTGCTATCGACTTTTGTGTATGTTTGAAAGCGACTTGGTTGAAGACTGTAAAAGTCCTTTCAATTATACTGACATGTATGCTGAGTATATTTCATTCATGTATATGGATGGAACCCCAATAAGGGATGAAGAGTATGAACTATCAACTGCGGAGCCTCAGTAAAAGATCGAAGCTGATGGGAAAAGGTCAAATCGTGTATTTTTGACCCTAATTTAACTTAATTACCAATGCTAGAATAGATTATTTGTCAATCAAGGTATATTCGTAGTTACACAATCATGTACTACATGGAACATTCTAATTATTTGTAACTCGGTGCAAGTATTTACTGTAATTCAAAATTATAGGCTGTACTATAATTTGATAAATCTGATATTATAATATAATGTTTGCATATTTTGAACGCCTATATATAAAAAATATGGAATAATATTTTTTCCGTTGACTGACAGTTATATTGTAACGCTTGTGAAAATTAGGAAAATTTCGCCTAAGGGGTGGCTTTTCCACACAATCGCTGGTTTTTCCTATTTTCATGCACTTATTTTGATAATTAAAACTGAATTTCAACATGGAAAATGTAACGTTTGTTTAGTATGAAATATTTTAGTTTCGCAAACACGACAATTAAATGAAATATTTTAGTTTCGAAAACACGACAAAAATTAGGTGTAGAATAATTTTTCTTAAATCACATGCATGTACTATTTACGCACTTTGTTATAATATGTTATTAAAATTTTGATAATTTTTAAAAAAGGTTTTTAATGTTTATTGGGATAAAGTATGCATGATTGAAAACTGGAATAGGCTTATTTAGAACGGTAAAACTCTGTTATCCTTACACGGATGTCTGATTAAAATTTTACAGGTGACTGGGACACCTTATCACGTTGACGAGAGTTTTCGAAGTCTCGACACAATATTTTGACCTTATATATGTTTCTCCCATATGTATGATTAAAATCGATCATTCTCGCTCTTGCTGACGCTACGTATAGAAATGTTTAATTTGATCGATTGTTCTGAAATCCAATGGACCAAAGAATCTTGTTGCACTAAAGAGCACAAGAAATCTCTTAGACAGAGAGAGAAGGACGACAAAAAATTGTTTCGTTAGATTGAAAGAAAACCGTCTGACATCAGCTTCGGAAGTAAGAAAAGGAAAAAGAGAGTATGGGGCGTCAAATGTATTTTTATTATTTAGATAAATTACAAAGATATTTTGGATGATATATTTTATTATATCATATAACCAAAATATCAACATTTGGCGCCCCAAAGTAGAATACCGGCAGCTATAGAACACTTAGTCAGCATTTTTCACGGAGCTCTTACCCCTGTGAATTAGTTCCCAGGTCATCCATGTGAGACAGGTGCGCGCGCATGTTGACCGGAAATACTTGTAAAACTAGAAAAAAACTTGTCTAACTGGTTTTTAAGACAATACTATAAAAAAGCGGCCGTCGACGAACGAGATAATCAGAATTATGGAGTGTCTACATGGAAAGCCGGCGTCCTCTTCCAAAACTGAAAATGGTTTATTTTTTACTGTGGGCAAAAGCCTAGCTGTAATTTCTTTTGCTCCCAGAATGATTGCAGTTATTTTGAAAATGCTATTGCAATATGGAGAAATTCGAACTCGTTACAGCCAAGATGCGACGGTCACAAGAAGCTAACTAAAATGTTAATCGTGAAAGACATTTTTAAACCTAGTTTTGGCCGACCATTCTTCGTTTGCTCGGATAAAGAAAAGCCGTGCTCGTTTTGGCAATGGGGTGATGTTGTTAGACCACAGTGCTACCATGGCGTGCAATGTTCAACGAGAAAGGTCAAGAAAGAGGGCGCTAATTTTATACCTGTTCGAAAGGTAAAGACGATTCGTGCGGCTATTTTGAGTGGAGAGATAAAAAAGCAGACGAAGATCCGTTCGAGCCATTTTCCACTGTGTATTTTAGCAACCCTCCTTCGTACGAGTATACGGTTAAGGAGACTGGCAAAAATTTCACAAGCCGTCATGAGGATCGCATCGAAGCTTGCAAGGAGTACTTGTCCCTTAAAACAAAGAAAGAGAACTTGTAAAACAGGTTATGCTAATTATGTCTAGACTATTAAGAAACATTTGGTACAAACCGCGCCATTATTACTTTAGCTGTTCAAGTGAAAAGTCGTGTTTAAAATGTCTGCTCGTGAACGTTTATCCAACTTGACTCTACCTACTGACATTGGTAATGAAGAAAGGTTTTTGAGCCACCGTCAGAAAATAATTGAAGAGAGGCTGATAAAGTGCTATGCGGAAGAAATTGCCTCAGTCATTAACCAACTGGTTGTCGAAAATTGCAACGGCTGCATCATTGATCATCCATCACAAAGACAGCATCCTTGTCTTATGATGGAAAGTGATGAAAGATTGTCAATGTACTTTCATGATGCGTTATCAAAAATATCTGAAGCAAGAGTTATGGAGAACTTTATGAACAGTTTAAACGATATTAAACCAAGGGTGAATGGACTAGAGTTACTGAAGTACACTTGTTATGATTGGCGATCAGTGTTCTGTGCAAACGAGAGACGGTTGCTTAAAAGAGAGACTCTTGAACAATTGTAATATTATATTTTCTTGAATAAAGCTTTTCATTGCAATGTATATCTTCGTTGTTAATTTATTGTGACGTATATGAATAAACATGTTTGTTCATATTCATACATTTGAAAAAGTGGTTTGTCTGGTTTACATGACTTAAAAGAGACGAGATCTACATGATCACGTTAGTCTATTTAGTAAGTGTGCTTGTGAACAGTTTGTCTAAAGAACGTGAAGAGAATTATGGCACACCTGTTTAAGCAATTGTATGAGTGTGAAATTGACTTTGATGCCTTGACTGTTGAGAAACTGATAGATTTTGTGTTCACAGAGATGGTCTATCGTAAGGTTCAACAATTGGAAGAAGATGCTGCACAGGCCAAACAAGATGAGGATTACGGTAGACCTTGGACACGGTTTCGAAAGCGCATTGAGGCCCTCGATGATGAAGAACGCTGGATATACTATGCTGAGCGAGCTCTTGATCTGCTAGACCATGATGTTATGTGGAAAGGTGTCGTTGAAGCTTGCAAGATTTTGAAGTATCCTGAACCGTCAGCGATCCATAGAGATTACTTCGAGGCACTATTCGATATGACATGTTTCGCTTGGCTTCAGAGGTATTCTGAATTCGAGAGAACAATATTTATCAACAATCTAATTGACTATGTTCTATGCATGTGTAAATTAAAATATAACTACATAGTGTAATCTACCAAAGAAATAAATGATTTTAAAACGTACTGTTTTGTTGTTTTTCTTCATTTTACTCGGTCTGCTTGCAAGAGGTAACATGGGAACTTGTCATAGCAAGAGTGATAAAATCAAAAGAGAAAAAAATCGTAGCAGACAGAAAATGTTTAAATTTGGTGTAAGTTTTGGCCGTAACGATTTAAATTTGGAAGGTCACTTTCAAATGGGGTACAACAGTAAAACAATTAAAAACTACGGCCCTATTGACAAGCAGTTAGACCTACCAGGAAATACAACTTAATTCGGCAGTAACTGAACCGAATGATCAATCTACCGAGACAGAAAACTAATTTTTATAACACTGGTACACTTTTTCGTATGTTTCACTAAAAAAGAAGACATGGACCAGTCAACAGTTGATGAGTACTTAAAAAGTGTTTATTATGATCCAAAACGTCCAGGAAGTTTCGGAGGAATTGAAAGTTTATACCGTAAAAGTTTATACCGAAAGTTTATACTTTACATAAACCAGCTCGTCGAAACTTTAGGAGGAATCGTGTAATTGTGGGAGGTATTGACGAAGAGTGGCAAATGGATTTAGCAGACATGCAGTCTTTAAAACAGTATAACGATGAATATAGATATTTGCTCGTCTGTATAGATGTATTCTCTAAGTATGCGTGGATAGTTCCAATCAAGTCAAAAACAGGTCCTGCCATAGTTGAAGCTTTAATGTCATTCTAGCTTCGGGCAGAAAACCCTAAAAGATCATGACAGACCAGGGAACAGAATTTTTCAACAAATCATTTCAAGCATTGTTGAAGAATGAAGATATTTAACTTTTCGATACATTCAACGAGACAAAGGCCTCTATTGTGGAAAGGGTCATTCGTACATTTAAGTCAAAGATGTGGCGTTTCTTTTTTACGGCAAAGAAAACGATGAGATATCTAGAAATGTTACCCGACTTGGTCTATTCTTACAATCATAGTCGACATAGAAGTATAAAGATGAAACCCGCACTTGCCAACATAGAAAATGAGGACGGTGCCTTTCATACGCTATACGATAGCTTTTTTGATAACGTACAACCTGCGTGTAAAGTATAAGTTTAAGGTTGGAGACAAGGTGCGAATAAGTAAACTTAAACGTAAATTTGAGAAATCTTATTTGCCAAACTTTTTTACCGAGATTTGTTGTAAGTAAAAGATTACCAAGAGACCCTCCAGTTTACAAACCAAAAGACTATGACGGGGAGGAACTTAAACAAACGTTTTACGATAAAGAGCTGCAAAAGGTTGTCAAAGACGATGATGTCTACGAGGTGGAAAAAATTCTTAAAAAACGCGGGAGAGGAAGTAAAGTACAATATCTTGTAAAATGGTTAGGTTATCCTAACAAGTTTAATTCATGGGTAAATGCTTCTGAAATAAATGTTTTAAACTCTTGACGGTGTAGTTGTCATGTTAGTCGCTTTACAACGCTGAATACAAAGCTTCAGAAGGGAGATAAAGGGGATACGGCGAATGCAAAAATGTATACATTTTTAAAGCAAAATATTGGTGGAAAGACGTTCTTTCGGTTGCGTAAATGATCACACAGATTAGCATTTGGAATATTATATTTTGTAAAAGTATTAAGACTAGTATTGAATTAGATTTTTATGTCCCGCATAATTTTGCGCGATGAGCAGATATGAGCACCTGCTCATAACTGCTCACGAGCACTTGCTCATACGCTCATACGACCTGATGTAACTCGCCAGGTTAGTATAGCTATATTTTGTTAGCCTTGTACAAGTTTATACGATGAGCAGATGAGCACCTGCTCATAAAGGAGTTATTTGTGTCAACGAATAATAAATTTATTGCCTCCTCTTTAAGTGTGTTTGTTGGATGGGTAGCACGTGACACATATTACAGGGGCATGTGGTTGTGGATATCATCCTAACTTTACGGGGAGGTTATTTATCCCTACGAGGCTTTTCAAACGGCCCATTGTTCATGACGCCTAATGGCACGGCAGTTTCACGTCATTCTTTTACCCAAATTTTGTCCTTAGTTTTTCAACGTTGTGACCTTGATTCGTCCAAATACAAAGGCCACAGCTTTCGTATTGGCGCTGCAACGTTCGCGGCTGAAAATGGGTTTTCTGATGTCCAGATACGAGCTATGGGCCGCTGGAAATCGGATGCTTTTCGAAAATACATTCGCATACCAAGTTTAAGCTTTAGTTCCTTTTAATCTTTTCGAATCGTTGATGGCTGCATAACCATGCGCAGCAAGGCGAGCGGCTTCGTTTTAAATTGTACGGTAATTTTAATGTCTAGCTGTAATTACATCGTATAATGGTTGGTCGTCGTGTAGCCAATGCAGGGGCTAGGCTGGCGACGAGCAGCATAACTGATGATCTAGCGATCTCAAACTGTTAAGTAGCTATAGCATGTATTATCACACTGTCTGCCGATGCAGGGGCTAGGTTGCCAGTTGATAACAAAGTTAGTAGCTAAAAGTCTCCCATTACATTAGTAATGCGTCAAATTCCTGTCTTTAGGACAATGCAGTGCCGTAAGCCTTGCTTTAAGCTAAAGTGTTTCATATTTATATTCCGACGGCAATTTCTCTTCCGATGAGGGTGGGGGTGCCTCCTCTTCAGGGAGGCTTGTGGCGTTTTTAGCACCCCACCTTTTCTGTGCTAAATTCGAATGATTGTTAAATTTAGCTAATTTGTTACTTTTTATTTGAAAATAAATCGGCATGTGCTTTTGCACATAGCCAATATTTCTCCAGAGGTGTCTACATGTTCTATGATTTGCATTTAATGTTCGCACAGAAAACAGAGCTCATCGGAGCCGGAAATTGTTATTGGAAATAGAATTAGTATTTGAAAGAGGAGGCGATAAATGCTCATGAGCACATTCTCATACGCTCATAAGGCCCGATGTTGCCCGATGGCCAGGTCACATATGAAATACACCATTTTTAAATCTGATTGGCTCTCAGTTGTCCAACCAACAGTAAAAAATGTTAAATTTGAGTCGATAAGAGCATACTGCTTGCAACTTTCACAGAGATAAGACTATGGCCAATTTAATGGAGGAGAACTTTTTGCGGTTACATGACTTAAACAAGCGTGTGGCAGAGGCTAGAAAAAGAGTTGGATATTTGAAGAAAAAGAGGACTGCTTTATACCTTCGCAAACGGAGGGTTGACGTACAAACCTGGGTGTTAAACAGTTTGGTAGACGATGCATGCTGCAACCTTAAAGAAATGAGAAGGCTTAGAAACAACCAGGGAAAGCTGTGCCAGAGTTTGTTATGTAGGAAGTTGGCCTTGTCTTTCGCACGTTACATTTACCAAAACGTTTGTGAGAAGGAATTAATAAAACAAACATTATGAAACTTTTAAAAAATAGCTGTAGTATATAAAGGATATATACACCTGTTGGCGTCATTTTATTTGCATGTCCTCAATACATCCACCCCACATCGATGTCACGTCGACTCCAAATAGACCCACATCGACCTCTGGTCAACCTCATATAAGCAAGTGCTCATACCAATAGTTGGGACCTACATACGTAGGCCATAACTGTCAACAGGCATGAGCACTTGCTCACATGCTCATAAAAATACAGTGCTGCTCAACGACAAGGCATTTCTACACAATCAGTTCTTGCGGAATGAGCTGCAAATTTTGCGGGAAAACATTTAATCGAGGTTTCAATCTACGTCAACACGAAAAAGAGTATTGTCCGCTGAAAAGCGAAGGGAGAGAAATGTCAGAAACAGAAAGTCAGACAGTGGACTCAAAGGATGATGCTTCGAGCGTTGCAACTCACGGGTCTGAAAGTCCGATGACAACAGACAGTGAGACGGAAACGGAGGAGGAAGAAGCGGATCCTTGGATGCCTATGGTAGAAGAAGCGATGCAAAAGCATAAGGCGGCTTTTCAGGAAATGAAGATAAATTTGACTCATAGTGGTCTGGATGAGCAAACCGCTGGAGAAACAGCTTACTAACTCTAAAAAAAGGTGTGTTAATTTAACACACCTTTTTGTCCAAATTTTAACACACCTTAAGGTGGGTTTTAAAACACGCCTTAAGGTGTGTTTAACACACCCTAAGTTGGGTTTTACAACACACTTTAAGGTGTGTTTAACACACGTTAAGGAGTGTTAAACACACCTTTAGGTGTGTTACAAAACGCGCCTTAAGGTGTGTTTTCTGCCTGTCCAAATTTTAACACACCTTAAGGTGGGTTTTGTATAAAGGTGTGTTTTCTAGCACACCTTGGTGCGTTTTCAAACACACCTTGGTGGGTTTTGTTACACACCTAGAAAGTGCTTTATATCACACCTTCACAGAAGGTGTGTAATATAACACACCAATTGACATGCTTTTTTACACACCTTTTGAAAAGCACATGATTCAGTTTTACCTGAAGCAAACACACTATATATAGTTATATGAGTACAGATACATGAACTTGTTGAGAATGTATTATCCTTTAACTGATAAATTCATAAATGACACTTTTAATTTCCATTGTATCAGACTAATAACACAAGTTACAGAATATACACAGCACATGCAGTTAGGGAATATATAATAATCACTCAGTCATCAACCTCACTGCAGTTCAAAACAATTTCATTAAAAATAAACAGCACCACAATCATGCTGTGAGGGTAGGACTTGGCAAAGACATATAATACTGAGATCATATCTATCAGAGTACTGACAAGGCCAGTTTTCATACAGTTAGATGCATCTGAGTTTAAGTTTATTTTCTAACAAAAAAGTAATTGGTTAAAACAGCCAAGGAATAAATGGTCCACAAAGTAAATTTTTTTGTTGTTGTTGCTCTAAATAGTTGTTTTTGGCTGTTTTAACCAACAAATTTATGAATAATTCAACCAATTAGTTTTCTGGTTGTGTCACAGACATGTACATCAACCATTCAATGGTCTTGGGTACAGTTAGTATGTTTATTACATATGTCAATAGGTAATCACTACATAATTACTAATTAGTGCAGAGTTCAAAATTTTCATTGTCACACATTTTCAAATAACATGTTCGAATGCTGTTAAACTGCTTACTGGAGTTACTGGTCTGGAATCCCATATTTTCCAAGGCTGAACCATCAATCAAAATATCTTGCATCTAATTGTTGAAGCCTTGCAGCACTTGATTCAACTCTTTTAAACCAAGCCTTGCAGCACTTGATTCAACTCTTTTAAACCAAGCCTTGTATCATTTGCTTTGACTTCGCATGCAAGTTTACCCAAAGCTGTTTCCAGGCAGTTATATGCATGCAATTCAAATTTTGTAGGTCTATAATAAGATAAGTCATAGATTAGGATAAGTATTATATCTTACATAACAAGGTATAACTTAGGCATTCAATTCAATAATACTGTACATGAGGTTATCATAAATCACCCTTCCATGCAAAATATTCTATTATTTGATTTGACAAAAAAACAATGCATTAAAGAAGTATCAGCACTCTTCCTAGTACATTTATCAGAAATGAATAATAAAATAGCAAAGTTTATAATTTTACATTTAATTCAACAGATTTACTAGTAGCACTTTTTCATTGATGAATGGAATTGTTTGGTGTCTAGCAAATTGACATTATAAAATCAAGTACTGTGTAATGTAAGACACTAAGTGTGGAAAAAACATTATGACATAAAGGTTTACTGTTCAACACAAGATGCTCTGCCTCTGAAAGAGCAGTGAGGCTAATTCATGGTAAATTAGGGCAAATTGATATGTAATTTTAGACATTTGCACCTTCCCCCCTAAAACTGATCTAATTTCCTTTACCAACATTTCAATGTCACACAATATTTTATCATTATCATGAATTAAACACTATTTCTTTCCTCCCAGTTATACAGCAAGTTTGATCAGAGGGGTAGGAAGTCTTTATTTGAACGACACAAATCTAAGCAGTATGGTGTCAAACATGTTCAGTGTTAAGGGTTCTTCAGTACCGGTAATAGGATGTTGACAGTAGGCCAATTAGTATCTTTGACTTTACACATCACAGTGCTTACAAGCATTTATGCTTGTAATAATAGGTGATATAAGGTTAAGGATGTAATTCTAATATTTTGTTGAGAAGCATTCCAATAGTTGGCCACATTAAAGCCAAGTCATCATTGCAACCAAAATATTTTACTGCCATTCAAAACTATAAACCCAGAGTAGACTTTTACATGACTATTAATGTAGTTTCAACTGGATAGCCAAAAACTTTTTTACTGAAGCATATTAATGCAGCATAACAAATCTTACAATGAAACAGTTTGAGCACTAATGAAATTGTTTGAACTATGAAAGTTTTAAGTACTCAGGGGCGGATCTAGACTTTTTCCTCAGTAGTTTCCAATTTTTTTATTGTAACATTAGGGCCCCCCCCCTGGAGGACATTTTCCCGACCCCCACTTAAAACAAAAAGTATTCATTGAAACAACAGTGCTTTAATTGAAGATAAATCTATACCTTCATTAACAACATTTGCCACACAAGACCATGCAAATATATATTTAATATTACAAATTTATTCCTGTTGAACTACTGTAGTATTGGAGTAAGTTTGTGATGGACTTGTGTGTTAAATCACTGAATAAGTACAACTGATTTATATCAGAAAAATTCCAAACTTGCCCCTTATTCAATGGAGATTGTTGACAAATGTTACCAGCATATGAACTGTATACAGTTATCTCTTGGTTTTCGCAACATCCACCACCTCAATACCACAGCCTGCCAAAAGATGAGCAAACTTCATTGCAGCTACAGAAATATTGATTAACAATATGAACTACATAAAGTTATACCTGACATCTCAGTCAGTTTCTTTTAAAAATCTTTAATAACAGCAACAACAAGTAATCTAAAAGATGATACAATGAATAATAAATACATGAAAAATGAACACCATTATAATTAAAGATAATTAAACTTTATTGTGAGTAAAATAAAGATTATGTATGTAGCTGTATGGTGTAAAATATATACCTGATATTTCCCTGCTAGACAGCAAGGATCAACAATCAATAGAAGTAAAGAACAGGAAGGAATTCACATAACAACACAGAGTCCATGAGAACAAATGTCAGCAAATAAAGGGAAGCAAATACATGTGTAGCAAATTGATACCAGCTTTTTTGCCTCTGTACTGTTCACTGTCAGTTTAAGGATTAAAAAATCCATACAGTTCATAACTCACAAGTACTCTAGAAACAGCTAGTGAAATAAGAAAAAGCAATGTATCTAATCTTCCAAGACATTTGCCATCCTCATTCTTCTGGGGTGTAGGTTGGAATAAATCAATGAGTTCATTGAGATCCAGCTCAATCTCTGCATGAGTGTCCATGAGTGCTAATCAATTGAGTCTATCATGGCTCATTGTGTTCCTCAAGAAGTTTTTTAGGTTTCGAAGAGTTGAAATAGATCTTTCACAATTACAACTTAAGGATGAAAATGGAATAGTTGCCAATACTTGTAGGACAGCAAAAATATTATAAAACATTCTTTGTCAATGAATTTTATCAAGGCACTACTTAGTCTGTCAGGATACTTCTTCTTTTTCTTTTTTTTCCTTCCACAATCTATGCCCACAGGATTAATTCTGCTTCTAAGCCAGCTATGTTTGTTACTGTATGTCTTGATTGTAGCTCTCACAAAATTCTCTTACATTATTTTTCCAATCCTGGGGTTGTCCAAGCAAAATTGATGGAATTATTGACAATCCTTTATAGCAAATATGTACTTGAGCTTTAAATCTGATGTCAAGTTGTTGAATTGCATGGTCCAAGAACACTCTTGTCAAATTTATCTTGTAATACTGCTTTGGTGCTGCAGCTGGAGCATTGGCCCGACGAATTTGTCCGTTAATAATTACCATTAGCATGGTTGGATCACTTTGAATACTCCCCGCTAATTCAGCTGCTTCTGTATATAGTAAATGATGCGCGCAAAATGATCGTAACTCCAATGTATCAGAAAAAGCACTAGACAAGTATTCTTCTCAGTAATATATCGAACGTAGATCGACCAAAATCATTGAAATCACACTTATTATAACTAGCGTGTGCTAGCGTTCTGTTTGAAGGGAGTGTAGTAAAACCTGAGTAGAACACATCTAACAAAACAGACGACGCAGGGTGGTAGGCTTGGGTATTTATACTTTTCTCGGGGCATATGACAAAACGTGGACTGGACTGGACTGACAAAAGGTGGACTGGACTCGATTGACAAAAGGTGGACTGGACTCGATTAACAAAAGGTGGACTGGACTCGATTGACAAAAGGTGGACTGGACTCGATTGACAAAAGGTGGACTGGACTCGATTGACAAAAGGTGGACTGGACTCGATTGACAAAAGGTGGACTGGACTCGATTGACAAAAGGTGGACTGGACTCGATTGACAAAAGGTGGACTGGACTCGATTAACAAAAGGTGGACTGGACTCGATTGACAAAAGGTGGACTGGACTCAATTGACAAAAGGTGGACTGGACTCGATTGACAAAAGGTGGACTGGACTCGATTGACAAAAGGTGGACTGGTGATGTCACCATATGTCACATCGTGAATTTTCCCGTTTTTTAGCGGGTTTTGCAGGCTAATATTTGTTTCGATGGTTGCAATTTGAATTTGTTACTTCTCATACCAAACATGCGAGAATATATCGAGAATTTGTGAAAATAAACTGCTTTTTCTTGGGACAATTTTGTCATCGATGTAATATTTAATATGGCTCGGTAATTGTACAATCGGGAAGAGGTTTTAGCGAGAAACCAGATGAATTTGTTGCCAATGTCAAAGATGAGTATGAATTTAGTCTGTATGATCAGTCTGTATCACTGCCTGATTTGAGAACAAACTTTCCAGCAATGAAAGAGAACAAGTGGTTTTCCTTGATGGGGACTTGAATGAGGTTAGCATCTCTTATTTTTATGCCTAGTTTCAGAGATATAATGTTTTAGGTGATATTGATATACTGTTATTTGCCAACCATGTTTTAAATGAATCCAAATGAAAGAAATGTGACTTAGTATATAGTAAATATATTGTTGCCCTTTGAGGGTGAACGTTCAGACCATAACAATGAGTGTGATGAAGAGTTTGATTAATTGCAAGGAGGTCTTGTAAGTTGTTATCTGAAGAGTTTTATACAAATTCTATGCGAATCCTCTTTATCAGAGAAATATAACATAATTTTCTGTCATGTAGCTCTCACCAGAGTCAACTACTGCAGATGATAAGCCCAGACCAAGTTGCCAAACAGCAATTAGCAGTAAATCCAAATCACAGACTATCACACAAAAGCCGAAGTGTAATATATTTATCTATATTATTATTGATAATATAGTTTTTATTCCTAAGATAAATAAACAAAACAAGCAGAGCATTGAGTGTAAATAAAGAGTCATCATAAACCCAAAATGGCTGCCATGAATTTTGAATAATTATGTGAATCAGTAAATGTGGAATTACTCTGAATTGACTAATTGAATTGAAACAAAAATGTAGGGATATCTTGTCTATACGTATTGTTAGTCCTTTATAATATTTGTGGCAAAGCCATGACATTCTGAAGTTGGTAAAATTTCTTGAATCTACATAATTGTAATTATTTATCTAATTGTTCATCGGAAAACTCGAACCGACTCCCCCTTTCATAATCTACATTATATATGCTTTCTAAAAATATATAGTTTCCCATACCTATTGTAAGTAATTTGCCTGTTTTTTATGCTTGACATATACTATGTTAATTTCAACAAAAAATTGGCCAAAAAATCAGTAATTTAAGAGTTAAACAATTTAATTTCAAACATAGACTTTGATCTAGGCATGAAGGCTTTTAGAAAGACTGACTAGAAGAAAGTTGCAATTAAATACACGGAATTTTCCAGCAATTTCAGATCACTTTTCCATGTGTAATACAAAACTATATAAAATTGAAAATTGCCATCTTCAAAGAGCTAAATTTTCCTATTTTAAAACAGTTTGCAACCAAACTTTGCAATTTTATTAAACTGCTATTTGTCGTAGAGTTTATAGTTTTTACAGTTTATAAAGCCACCATACATATGACATAATATTGTGCATGAAATTGAATGTTTTAACTGTAAAAACTATAAGCTCTACCACAAATAGCAGTCTTTTACCACAACAGGAAAGAGAATGTTAAAATTAATAAAATTGCAAAGTTTGGTTGCAAACTGTTTTAAAATAGGAAAATTTAGCCCTTTGAAGATGGCAATTTTCAATTTTATATAGTTTTGTATTACGCGTGGAAAAGTGATCTGAAATTGCTCGAAAATTCTGTGTATTTAATTGCAACTTTTTTCTAAAAGTCTTCATGCCTAGATCAACCCTAACCCTAACCCTAACCCTAAAAAAACAGGCAAATTACTTACAATAGGTATGGGAAACTATATATTTTTAGAAAGCATATATAGTGTAGAATATGAAAGGGGGAGTCGGTTCGAGTTTTCCAATGAACAATTAGATAAATAATTACAATTATGTAGATTCAAGAAATTTTACCAGCTTCAGAATGTCATGGCTTTGCCACAAATATTATAAATGACTAACAATACATATAGGCAAGATATCCCTACATTTTTGCTTCAATTCAATTAGTCAATTCAGAGTAATTCCACATTTACTGATTCACATAATTATTCAAAATTCATGGCAGCCATTTTGGGTTTATGATGACTCTTTATTTACACTCAATACTCTGTTTGTTTTGTTTATTTATCTTAGGAATAAAAACTATATTATCAATAATAATATAGATAAATATATTACACTTCGGCTTTTGTGTGATAGTCTGTGATTTGGATTTACTGCTAATTGCTGTTTGAGGGCTTGGTCCGGGCTCATCATCTGCAGTAGTTGACTCTGGTGAGAGCTACATGACAGAAAATTATGTTACATTTCTCTGATAAAGAGGATTTGCATAGAATTTGTATAAAACTCTTCAGATAACAACTTACAAGACCTCCTGGCAATTCATCAAACTCTTCATCATACTCATTGTTATGGTCTGAACGTTCACCCTCAAAGGGCAACCATATATTTACTATATACTATAAAGTCACATTTCTTTCATTTGGATTCATTTAAAACATGGTTGGCAAATAACAGTATATCAATATCACCTAAAAAATATATCCCTGAAACTAGTCATAAAAATAAGAGATGCTAACCTCATTCAAGTCCCCATCAAGGAAAACCACTTGTTCTCTTTCATTGCTGGAAAGTTTGTTCTCAAATCAGGCAGTGATATAGACTGATCATACTCATCTTTGACATTGGCAACAAATTCATCTGGACTCTCGCTAAAACCTCTTCCCGATTGTACAATTACCGAGCCATATTAAATATCACATCGATGACAAAATTGTCCAAAGAAAAAGCAGTTTATTTTAACAAATTCTCGATATATTTTCGGATGTTTGGTATGAGAAGAAAGCAAATTCAAATTAAACAAATATTAGCCTGCAAAACCCGCTAAAAAACGGGAAAATTCACGATGTGACATATGGTGACATCACCAGTCCACCTTTTGTCAATCGAGTCCAGTCCACCTTTTGTCAATCGAGTCCAGTCCACCTTTTGTCAATCGAGTCCAGTCCACCTTTTGTCAATCGAGTCCAGTCCACCTTTTGTCAATCGAGTCCAGTCCACCTTTTGTCAATCGAGTCCAGTCCACCTTTTGTCAGTCCAGTCCAGTCCACGTTTTGTCATATGCCTTTTCTCGGTAGTTTCCTCAGTAGTTTCCGACCAATCAGAGCTCGAGGCTCAGTAGTTTCCAAATGAATCTTGCTGACGCAGTAGTTTCCAAAGGCAAATCTTGCTGACGCAGTAGTTTCCAATCGCCATATATGGAAACCTCAGTAGTTTCCTAATAGTTTCCTTATAAACGCGAGTGTTTCCCACTGGTTCCCAGTTTCCCAGCAGGAAAATGCGATGAAAAGCAGCAAAATTTGCGCGAAATTTTTAAAAATTCGTTCAAAAAATGGCCAGAAATACGATATTTGAGAAGAATATTCTGTATTCTATTTATTTTGGTGAAGATTCTTAAACTGACGGTGGTGATTAAACTTTCTCGTCGAAAAATTCTCAGTAGTTTCCGGAAACTACGGAAACTACCCTAGATCCGCCCCTGGTACTTAAGTAAATAAATGTTAAAAACTCAACAATGTAGAAAGTGGTTAAAGGCCATTAAATTTCCCTGCTTAGATGATCAGTCACCATTGAGTCAGGCTTCAAGCCTTTATGACCACATCATATGATCATAACATGACCCCATCAGGCAATCAAGGCAAGAGACACTATTAAAACCTTGCCAGTCCAAAAAAACAGGTTAACAGAATTGAGCTAAATGCTATGCATCAAGGAAAATAAAGAAAATGAATTTAAATCTATTTATTTCCAAATACTATCGCGCGAAATTCAAATTTTAAATGCAACACGATTCTATTAAAATTATAAACGATGGGAGGAAGTAAACATTTCACGTTAAATTTGCTTTATCCATACAAAAATCAAAACAATGTGCTTACCTGACTTTTACACCTTCCTTTGTGATGTATTGGGAGTTATTTCTTTGACAATATTGGTTAAAATACTGTTTCTTTTGCTATAAACATCACCATTTATAATACAACGTGCAAAAATATGGAGTCAAGTGTGAAGATTCCCGGCACAGATCAGATATATAGAGATTACTTCATGGTTGGTGAGTGCGTACGATTTTTATTCACGAGTTGTGAAGGATCGTTAAACGAACGAGTGAGCGCAGCGAACGAGTGAGTTTAGCGATCCTTCACAACGAGTGAGTAATAAAAATCGTACAAACGAACCGACCATGAAGTAATTTGTTTTTTATATGAGTATAAAGATGAGTGTATAAAGATACGGATATATCTTACTGACAAAAACAAATACTAAAGTAAAATATTAAAATGGAATTTCTTACCATTTATTGCTTTGTTTTCTTGCTGAAAATGAAACCATGAGGTTTATTTCAAGTTAATGAAGCCATGAATGTCGTCGTTATGATTTTAGGTGGTTGTTTTATCAATGAAATTGTCTTAAATCTCTCTTTTCGGTGAGTTAAAAAAATACTTGTAAAATCAGACTCCATGTTTACACTGGCATATGACAAAAGGTGGACTGGACTGGACTGACAAAAGGTGGACTGGACTCAATTGACAAAAGGTGGACTGGACTCGATTGACAAAAGGTGGACTGGACTCGATTGACAAAAGGTGGACTGGACTCGATTGACAAAAGGTGGACTGGACTCGATTGACAAAAGGTGGACTGGACTCGATTGACAAAAGGTGGACTGGACTCGATTGACAAAAGGTGGACTGGACTCGATTGACAAAAGGTGGACTGGACTCGATTGACAAAAGGTGGACTGGACTCGATTGACAAAAGGTGGACTGGTGATGTCACCACATGTCACATCGTGAATTTTCCAAATTTTCCCGTTTTTTAGCGGGTTTTGCAGGCTAATATTTGTTTCGATGGTTGCAATTTGAATTTGCTTTCTTCTCATACCAAACATGCGAAAATATATCGAGAATTTGTGAAAATAAACTGCTTTTTCTTTGGATAATTTTGTCATCGATGTAATATTTAATATGGCTCGGTAATTGCACAATCGGGAAGAGGTTTTAGCGAGAGTCCACATGAATTTGTTGCCAATGTCAAAGATGAGTATGATCAGTCTGTATCACTGCCTGATTTGAGAACAAACTTTCCAGCAATTAAAGAGAACAAGTGGTTTTCCTTGATGGGGACTTGAATGAGGTTAGCATCTCTTATTTTTATGCCTAGTTTCAGAGATATATTTTTTTAGGTGATATTGATATACTGTTATTTGCCAACCATGTTTTAAATGAATCCAAATGAAAGAAATGTGACTTAGTATATAGTAAATATATTGTTGCCCTTTGTCTTTGAGGGTTAACGTTCAGACCATAACAATGAGTGTGATGAAGAGTTTGATGAATTGCCAGGAGGTCTTGTAAGTTGTTATCTGAAAAGTTTTATACAAATTCTATGCCAATCCTCTTTATCAGAGAAATATAACATAATTTTCTGTCATGTAGCTCTCACCAGAGCAGTACTACTGCAGATGATGAGCCCGGACCAAGCCACCAAACAGCAATTAACAGTAAATCCAAATCACGGACTATCACACAAAAGCCGAAGTGTAATATAGTTACCAAACCCTGTAAATTTTATCGATAATATAGTTTTTATTCCTAAGATAAATAAACAAAACAAACAGAGTAGTGAGTGTAAATAAAGAGTCATCATAAACCCAAAATGGCTGCCATGAATTTTGAATAATTATGTGAATCAGTAAATGTGGAATTACTCTGAATTGACTAATTGAATTGAAACAAAAATGTAGGGATATCTTGTCTATATGTATTGTTAGTCATTTATAATATTTGTGGCAAAGCCATGACATTCTGAAGCTGGTAAAATTTCTTGAATCTACATAATTGTAATTATTTATCTAGTTGTTTATCGGAAAACTCGAACCGACTCCCCCTTTCATAATCTACATTATATATGCTTTCTAAAAATATATAGTTTCCCATACCTATTGTAAGTAATTTGCCTGTTTTTTATGCTTGACATATACTATGTTAATTTCAACAAAAAATTGGCCAAAAAAATCAGTAATTTAAGAGTTAAACAATTTAATTTCATAGACTTTGATCTAGGCATGAAGTCGTTTAGAAAGACTGACTAGAAGAAAGTTGCAATTAAATACACGAAATTTTCCAGCAATTTCAGATCACTTTTCCACGCGTAATACAAAACTATATAAAATTGAAAATTGCCATATTCAAAGGGCTAAATTTTCCTATTTTAAAACAGTTTGCAACCAAACTTTGCAATTTTATTAATTTTAACATTCTCTTTCCTGTTGTGGTAAAAGACTGCTATTTGTGGTAGAGCTTATAGTTTTTACAGTTAAAACATTCAATTTCATGCACAATATTATGTCATATGTATGGTCGCTTTATAAACTGTAAAAACTATAAACTCTACGACAAATAGCAGTTTAATAAAATTGCAAAGTTTGGTTGCAAACTGTTGTAAAATAGGAAAATTTAGCCCTTTGAAGATGGCAATTTTCAATTTTATATAGTTTTGTATTACGCATGGAAAAGTGATCTGAAATTGCTGGAAAATTCCGTGTATTTAATTGCAACTTTTTTCTAGTCAGTCTTTCTAAAAGTCTTCATGCCTAGATCAAAGTCTATGTTTAAAATTAAATGGTTTAACTCTTAAATTACTGAATTTTTTGGTCAATTTTTTGTTGAAATTAACATAGTATATGTCAAGCAAAAAAAAACAGGCAAATTACTTACAATAATCCATCTTCAGACTGGAATAAATCTATGTATTGTGAGACCAGAATGTGAATCCTATTTCAGGACTACATGTATTCATGCACCAACTACACGAAGCATGCAATTTAAAGTTTCTACTTAATGCGATAATGCAGTGCCTTTGACTCCCCAGCTATCTCAAAACCAGAGACATAGAGTATGCTCTGGATTTTACATGAGACTCGAGCCCTTGTCACACTCGAAGGCGGGTTAAAGGCCAAAGACACACAAACACATTTTAAGAAAGATTTATTCAAACATTACATACCCATATTTTGAGATAGCTGGGGAGTCAAAGGCACTGCATTATCGCATTAAGTAGAAACTTTAAATTGCATGCTTCGTGTAGTTGGTGCATGAATACATGTAGTCCTGAAATAGGATTCACATTCTGGTCTCACAATACATAGATTTACTTACAATTGGTATGGGAAACTATATATTTTTAGAAAGCATATATAGTGTAGATTATGAAAGGGGGAGTCGGTTCGAGTTTTCCGATGAACAATTAGATAAATAATTACAATTATGTAGATTCAAGAAATTTTACCAGCTTCAGAATGTCATGGCTTTGCCACAAATATTATAGATGACTAACAATACATATAGGCAAGATATCCCCACATTTTTGTTTCAATTCAATTAGTCAATTCAGAGTAATTCCACATTTACTGATTCACATAATTATTCAAAATTCATGGCAGCCATTTTGGGTTTATGATGACTCTTTATTTACACTCAATACGTTTGGCGGCTTGGTCCGGGCTCATCATCTGCAGTAGTTGACTCTGGTGAGAGCTACATGACAGAAAATTATGTTACATTTCTCTGATAAAGAGGATTTGCATAGAATTTGTATAAAACTCTTCAGATAACAACTTACAAGACCTCCTGGCAATTCATCAAACTCTTCATCATACTCATTGTTATGGTCTGAACGTTCACCCTCAAAGGGCAACCATATATTTACTATATACTAAGTCACATTTCTTTCATTTGGATTCATTTAAAACATGGTTGGCAAATAACAGTATATCAATATCACCTAAAAAATATACCCCTGAAACTAGGCATAAAAATAAGAGATGCTAACCTCATTCAAGTCCCCATCAAGGAAAACCACTTGTTCTCTTTCATTGCTGGAAGGTTTGTTCTCAAATCAGGCAGTGATATAGACTGATCATACTGGCAACAAATTCATCTGGACTCTCGCTAAAACCTCTTCCCGATTGTACAATTACCGAGCCATATTAAATATCACATCGATGACAAAATTGTCCAAAGAAAAAGCAGTTTATTTTAACAAATTCTCGATATATTTTCGGATGTTTGGCATGAGAAGAAAGCAAATTCAAATTAAACAAATATTAGCCTGCAAAACCCGCTAAAAAACGGGTCCAGTCCACCTTTTGTCAATCGAGTCCAGTCCACCTTTTGTCAATCGAGTCCAGTCCACCTTTTGTCAATCGAGTCCAGTCCACCTTTTGTCAATCGAGTCCAGTCCACCTTTTGTCAATCGAGTCCAGTCCACCTTTTGTCAATCGAGTCCAGTCCACCTTTTGTCAATCGAGTCCAGTCCACCTTTTGTCAATCGAGTCCAGTCCACCTTTTGTCAATCGAGTCCAGTCCACCTTTTGTCAATCGAGTCCAGTCCACCTTTTGTCAATCGAGTCCAGTCCACCTTTTGTCAATCGAGTCCAGTCCACCTTTTGTTAATCGAGTCCAGTCCACCTTTTGTCAGTCCAGTCCAGTCCACGTTTTGTCATATGCCGTTTACACTAGCCTGCGAGCAGGTGTTGCACGTTCGGGTCAGCCAATCAGAACACTGAACGATGAATTTTCACTGGTGAAAAAACATCGTTCGTCCAATCAAAGGCCGTGAACGATGATTTTTCACCGAGTGAAATTTTATCGTTCTTGATGCCGATTGGCTATTGCTAATTTGGAACGATTATTACGCACAGCCGTATCGATGAATAAATCTCTATACTCATGTAATAAATACAGATAGGGAACTCGCGGGAAATCATGTCCCCACTTTTAATACACATGCGCTATGCTCTGGCAAGTGTAATGCACATTTTTTATTAGGAAAAAGATAGGGAAATGCAAAATTTTGGCAATTAAACGGCGATTTTAGGTGCAATAACCGATCGATCTTTATTTTCTGGACGAATTTTTCTGATAAATGGCACACTGCATGTTCTTAGCCAGAAGGAATTCAACGAATACCCTTTTTAGCGGCGAAAATGAGAAAAGACATCCCGCGGGAGTGAGAATTCTCAGGCAACTGAAGATTCGATTCAGTGCTGAGTACTCTGAACTCAAGACAAGTTGGAATTTGGCAACTTAAAATGTAAGTTTTTTTTGCATCAGCTCATATATATGAAATTATCAATATATTTTTGTGAAGTGCAATGTTGTATCAAAGGGTATTTAAACAGTTTTATAGGTCAAGGACGTGCAAAAACAAAATGAACATCAACATGCACAAACGGTGCCATGGAGCAAGTCATGTAGACTTTAATACTTTATTTAACTTATATGATTCCTCTAGGCTTAGAACAGTGCATTTGTCAATGGTGATTGTGATGCAGCATGCAGAGTTACTGTAAATATGAGTATTAACCTAAACTGTTTTATATTTTATTTTTCTAGATTGCCAATCAATCCTGTTATTCTTTCAGTTACAGTGAATTAGACACAGGATCATACAACTATGCTTAATTTTTTCACTTGATTGTGGAAAACTATTTGATTTTAGTATAAATTTCCAGTAACTGTTGATTTTCCTGCACTCTGATTTGTCAAGATTTACTGTTTCTGAAGTGACAGTCACTGGTCAGTGACTATAGCTTTTTGCTTTTTGTCTGTTTTATGGAGTAATAAATTTGAAGTGAATTTTTACAGAGTTGTGTTGATTATTATTTGTAACCGCAAGGAAATTTATACTAAAACAATTAGTTGCCGAAGGCGAGGTGATTACAAGCCTATATTCACTTCGCCTTCAGCTCAGAGAATATAGACTTGTAATCACCTCGACTTAGGCGACTAATTGTTAATTATTGGAATCCCTACCAATTTTACGTTAGTATATAATCTCTACTAACATTAATAGAGATGCTCCACCCCCTGAGAGTGGGACCTACTAGGCACACTATGGAGCAGGGTTGCCAGATTTCTTGAATAATTAAGCCAAACCATCATTAGTGCTGTCAAAAAAACAAAGAAAACAAGTGGCAAATACAATGAAAAATAAAGAGCATTGTTAAAAGTTTGGCTAATTTATGCATGCAATCTGGCAAACTTGCTACTGAGTGAGATAAGTTCAAAATTTTTCTGTGTAAACACTTGCCTGGCAGTTGCTACAATAGTATTATGTTTATATAATTTTACCTTGCCAGTGTGGCTCAAGAAGTAAACACAAGATTATATAAACATGCTTTCAGACTGTGCTGGTTTAATGAAAGGTTTGAAAAAAGCAGCCCAGCTTCCCATGGAAGAGTTTTGCACTTTAACAGGGCTCCCTTTAAAAAGAAAATTTCTTATCAAAGAAAGGAACAATGCATTTATCCATAGTACTTAAAATTTTATACCCAGATAACTGTAAAAGTAAACATTGGATCATTGGCTGCTTTTTTATTTAATAATAATGAGTTTATATTAGATGTTGAGAATGTAATAATTGATAGTTCATTGGCATTGAACACATATTATATGAATGTGGAATAAATAAACATTTATCAAAACAAACTTTGTATTTTTAAACCTTAATTACACTGTACAGTAGCATCTGTATAATACATTTTTAAATGTACTAATCTCGCATTGCATGTACAAAATTTGTCTTCACAAGATCCTTGCCTGCCTGGACTGTTGGTGTAAACAAAATCCTTGCGTATTTTATCCATTGACTCGGGGAAAACTTGCAAAAAAATCAGAGTGCAAAGATTAATTTAAATACGTCCATGGTTTTTTCTTCAATATCACGAGCGTTGATGTGAAAGTACACGAAAAAAAACACGAAAAAATGGGACAACTTGGTGCTTGGGACTTGGGTGTCGCAACAACAAAGCAAAAAATCCCGATATGGCTTTTTTATACGATACGGTTCTCCTGGGTTGTGCGGCAGAACTTCACAAGCACCGAGATTGTAAAATATGGCCATGCGGTACAAAGTTTATATTGTTTTATTCTTCGTATTTAGCCAATAAATGTACATCTTTTTACATAAAAATAACCACTTACTATCTACCTTTTAAATTTGAATCCCAAAATGAAGATCGGTGGACCAACTTCGCAAAAATATTTATTTTTGTACTTTCGAACGGCGTTTTTCCTATGCTTTTGACTGAAAACGCGACAAACGACACTTGCCAGAGCAATTTGCGTGGCGCGTGGAAATGACGTGGCACGGGGACACAAAAATTGAGGTTATTGAGTGCGAGTTCCCTATCTGTATATCTCTGATCTGTGTTCCCGGTGAGCTTTGCGCGCGTAGTACTACCACTGATCTCTAGAAACAACTGGATAAAAACCTACTTGCCCGCGGAACGAAAAATGAAATAGTTTACATTTTTATCGAGTAAGGAAAAAATAAATGCATAACATTCTTATCTAACTGCTACTGGACAACCGGGCGGCATAGATTTGATGTGTTGTGAGAGATTTAATCATATTTTGGCTAATATTTTTAACACATCCAGATTTGAATATCTAAGAATAAGCTCGATATTCTGAGTCGCCATGATAGGGCGATAAACTGAAGTTAACACCATGTTAATATGATGATGACAAATTATATATCATTTATATGTACCATATGAGATTCTTCATACTTTTGCTTCGTAACATACCAAAAACAAGGTGTGCTTTCTAACACACCTAGCTGTGTTTCTCAAACTTGTGCATGGTGTGTTCCAAAACACACCATGGTGTGTTTTCATCAAAAAGGTGTGTTTCCTAACACAGCTTGTATTTTTCAAAGGTGTGTAATAAAAGGTGTGTAAAAATAGGGTGTGTTTTTGTACACATCTTGGTGCGTTTTCTTACACATATTGATGTGTTTTCCAGCACACTTTGGTGTGTTTTCCAACACACCATGGTGTGTTTTCTGATTATAAGTAAAAGGTGTGTTAAAATTACACACCTTTGTGTGCTTTTGTGCACACCTTGGTGTGTACTAAAACACACCTTGGTGTGTTATTAAACACATCTGTTTTTAGAGTGCTCTAATATTCTGCCTGTGCTTCAAAAGGAATTGAGAAGTATCTATTTGCAGCGTCTCTAATGGATACAACAACTAAAGAAAGATCCAGTGCATAAGAAAATAATGCAAACAAAAGATACTTTCGCGAACGATGATGATTTTGATCCAGAAGAGGCTATGGAAGCAGCGGTTAATAAAAAAAAATTTCTTATTAGCAGACATTTAAAAGACTACAATTTCACTGAGGACAGTGATGATGAACAAGATTATTAACTACATTAATATTTGTCATATTGTTCTCAATAAAATTATATATACATATCCGAGTTTGGTATTATTTTAATATATGGGAGGGTTAATAACTGTCGAGCCATCGGGCCTTATGAGCGTATGAGCATGTGCTCATGAGCAGTTATCAGCAAGTGCTCATCTGCTCATCGCATAAACTTGTACAAGACTAACAAAATATAGCTCTGCTGTCCGTAATACTTACTAAAATAAAATATTCCAAACGTTAATTTGTGTGTTAATTAATGCAACCAAAGAAACGTCTTTTCGACAATATTTTGCTATAAAAATGTATACATTTTCGTATTTATCATACACCCTTTATTTCCTTTTTGATGATGAAGATCATTAACTACATAAATATCTATCAAATTGTTCTTAGTAACATTTTATATAAATATCGGAGTTTGGTATTATTTTAATATGTGGGAGGGTTATGTCGGGCCATCGGGCCTTATGAGCGTATGAGCATGTGCTCATGAGCAGTTATGAGCAGATGCTCATGAGCAGTCATGAGCAGGTGCTTATTTGCTCATCACATAAACTTTTACAAGACTAACAAAATATAGCTATACTAACCTGGCGAGTCACGTCGCGTAAAATTGCTTCCCGTAGCTCAACAGTTTAAAAAAAATTAAAAACATTTCTTAAGTTGTACCTCCAGTATTTCCAAACTGTGTCTTAGTTTGCGTGACACTGTAACAATATAGACCCAAACCAATGATCCCAAACCAATGGATGAAAAATCATAGTTTAAACGTTTACTGTATTGCTACAGATGTAAGACTTGTTAAATCAAGACAATCTACACTAAAACTCGGCATTGCGTCATTTGCGTGAGTGCTCACCGTTAGTCATTGTATAATTAGCTGAATGCAATTGTCATCAGACTCTTCTTTGTACATACAATTAATACACGTTTGTCTCAAAGTTCATTCGTAAAGTACACAGGTGATTATTTTAAAGTAAAACCAGAATCCACAGAAGTTTCAGGGAGGTCGGTAAAATTTCTGCTTTCACAAAACTGAGGTTTGATATTGTGCATGTTTTATATCTCGTTCATATTGGCCACACTGCAGTATTGAAAGATTTTAATGACCACCAGGCCGTCTATCAAAGCATATATATGTATGTTATACTGAATATATATATATATATATATATATATATATATATATATATATATATATATATATATATATATATATATATATATATACATACACGTTGTTCTTCTTGACAATCAGAGTGCTCGATACGAGATAGCAGAGCAATATTTATTTGACTCTTCTAAAGAATTTTACAACTATCGGTAAATCGTTACACGGTGTTTCATGCCTTTAGGCAATCATCAGACGACTGATTACATTCAATTATAGTTCTGGAATTTATAGTCCACTACGTGGTTACGTTGGAAGATTAATTATAATGTCATTAAGAGTCATTAAGCGTTAATTGTCTGGGGGTTTTTCTTTAAGATTGCAAAGAAGGAATTTGTTTTGATGGCGACAGTTCGAAAGAATTTCCGATCTTTTGTTCAGTAGGTTTCCTTGTTCATGGAAAATTATGTGGTATTTTTCTGAAAGGCAAAGCTGGCATGTTCTTGTTCCATTTTTGTAGGGCGGTGATATGTCTAAAATTGACCACGAGACATCTATTTCATCGATGCTTTTGTCCTTTAAGTTCCATATATACTTCGATAGTTCTGTGCTGTTTGCTTTACTCCGGTGGCGTAGTGAATTGCGATGTTTGTAGAACCTGTCTTTGAATGTTCGTTCTGTGAGTCCTATGTAGCATTTTCTTTCGCTGTTTTTCGTGTTTGTCACTTGGGCTAGATAAACCACGTTTTCCGTCTGGCAATTTCCTTGGAGTGGGCAGGAATCTTTTACTCTGCAGTTGCATTCTGCAGTCGTGTTACTAGGTTGGTTTTCTAGGATCTTTTTGTTGTGACTGTTGATGATACTGGCTGCGCTGGGGGTGCATCCGTAGCTGACTTTTACATTGTTCCTGTTGAGATCTTGTGCAGCTTGTGCCCTGGGGGAAAGTGCTTGTCTAACAGCTGTAGGAAGTTTCTTGCTATATTGGTTTTCACGTTCATACTGTAAGGGGGGTTGAACCAGAGTATCTTCCGCTTCCGCTGTCTCACACGGATGACCTGGGAACTAATTCACAGGGGTAAGAGCTCCGTGAAAAATGCTGACTAAGTGTTCTATAGCTGCACGTATTCTACTCCCCAACATACGTGTTTCACGCGTTTCATGCAAATACGTTTACAGGGTATGAAACGTACATGTAAAATGATAAATAACGAACAGCAGGTAGTTCAGTAGTGATTTCAACCTCGATCCCAGGGCCTTTTCTTGAATTGGAGAAGGAAAAGTCCCTGGCATCGGCTGGTCTATTTTGTAATCCCATTGGCTCATTCAAACTGTTAATTAAATCATTTAAGAGTATGATTTATTCATAAAATACAACTGAAGAGAGATTTAAATCATTTAAACCCTTTGCGTAGTTTGTTTATGTAGCTTTAAATCACTTATTCGGCTGACTCTTAACACTCTTCGTATAAAGTCATATACGTAGAATATCCGTATGCTTCATTATCGGAATTTGATGAAGGTATGGAGACAACTTATGCAAGTTATCAGCTCACACACGGCAATCTTCTAAACAAGTTTTAACTGTATTATACCTACTAAGCACTTACTCTACCAGGTTTAACATATTACTTTATTTCATTGAGCATTGTAGTGTCATATATACAGCCTAAGATGTAGAGCCAGCTATAGTCCGTAGAAGGTTGCTTTTATAGGAAGTTATTTACCTTAAAGCTAGCTGTATTGCATAGAACGTTTAAAAATTACTTCTCTGATTTATTATTTATGCAAACACTCACAGAGACCACAGAAATTAACATATTCTTACACCCAGATATTCTGGGTGTCATGTGACCAGCCGATGCCAGGGCCTTTTCCCTTCCCTGATTTAAGAAAAGGCCCTGGGATCGAGGTTGTAGTTGTTTACCTGTCTTCGATCGGGCGAGGATATAAATTCAGTGTGCGCTAGCAGCCTAGCACTACATCGATTGACGGAATAGCATCAGCTACAAGCTTTCTTGTCAAACCTTCTTCGTCTTTTCAAAGTGGGTCGAGCATGTCAATACATAGGCGTAGATAGCGCGAAATTCGGTCAGTGCTTTAATCACTAATCTGTTTCTCTGCTGCCTTCGTTTGCGGTCTTTTTCATTAGAAGGGGAACCGTGCAAAGATATGCCTTTTGTATAATGTGTATTGACGATGCTTGCACGACCTGTGCCGCCAGCAACACAAGAGCTACATTTTCGTGAAGGGTTACCATAAACACATGGAACAAAGAACTGTGTCATGGTTATGACGTCACAGCTCGACTTCAATTTTCGCATGAAAAGTGTCAAATTTCGTGACTTTGAAAATCTGTAGAAAAAAACTTTAAAAAGGTTTTCAAATTTAAAATTAGCGCAATAATCTATATCAAAACGAGTAAAAATTTTGAGATCAGCACTTAAAGACTGGTCATCACTGGTCATCATAAGTACTACATATTCATAGTTTCTTATATTCATAACTTGTTTTGTTTTAAGTTTTGAACTAACAAAAACTCTATTAAATATAGTCTATATTAATGTAGGTTAGGGGACTAAAATAAAAAGCCTTCAGAGGTTTCTGGTAGTCTCCTAGCCCTATCTTGTAATTATAATCGAAAAGAGAAATAATGTAATTAGCTGTAACGGGTGAAATGAATAAATTGGAAATTGAAATTGAAAATCACTACGCGCGACCTAAGCATAAGTAACATAAAACAAACCGGATATTGTTTATTTGAGCGCACCAGGGGGCACGTAACACCGTCTATGTAATATTATAGCTACTGTAGTCAAGATGGCATCGGGATTAAACTTCGAATAAAAGTCATTCATATGTATTCATTATTTAGAGATGAAATATGTCGTGTATTAAAGGTTCTTGTATATCTAACTTAACAGATGATGGCAAACATAAACGCAAAGAAATCCCCAAACATAGTATGATACGCCTTTAGTTTATACTACAAATGATGGTTTCGAAATGGTACAAAATCTATGGCAGTTATCATCAAGAGTTGGAGCAATATAAAACATGACAACACGGAAAATATACGCTTGGATACTTATAGCATATTTAATTTCCAAATTAGCTTTGAACAAGCACGAGCTGCGGCAATTTGCCTATTTTGAATTTAAATTTGCCACACGCAGTTCTCCTCCAAAATTCAAATATTTGGTAACAAATTTTTGGTAACAAATTTTTTGTAACAACTAGTAAATTACCGAGCTACATGTCCTTTTGGACTTTTGGACGAGGGAATCTAACTATTTTGAAATTATAGCAGACCGCGAGATTGCGTAATATAATTACATACGCAAAATGAAATTTTAAATTTTAACATTGAATTTTCGAACAATTTTTTACTGTATAGATAGTAAGATTATAGTATCACAAATGTATAACAACATGTTCTTTGGGGACAAATACGCTAAAAATAGAAATATTTGGCTTTTCTGACTAAATTTATACCGATTCACACCCTGTTAAGGTAAAAATGTGGGAATCAGGGACTAATTAAAATTCTATTATAAGGATATGTCCTCAATTAATCTTTTGCCAAGTGTTCTTGTGCTTATGTCGATGGTTATTTCCAAACTTCACTGCATTTCTTTGTTTTGTCTTTTGCTCTATAGCTTGTGCACTGATATCACTAGTGAGATCCAGGTTTTAGTAAGCAGCATGTGTCTCCACTGTTTCTTGTTCATATAAATTAGTGTTCTGTAAGATTGCGTTGTGTATAAGTCTCTACGACAATCGCGAACAACAGGCGGAGGTTCTTTGACATAAATGCAAAAAATAGACAATCTGCTACAATTCAATGTTTATATTCTACCAAAACGACAATATATAATCTATACTAAGTTACCTGCAAGGTAGGGAATGCTGCGTTGCCTTAATTATTTTATAGGTTATTGGAAAATGACATTTATGCAACCCAAAATATATTCAGTGGGATTCTAGTGTGCATTATTAGCCTGCCAGTACATTACTTTGCTTGACTCAGTTTGTCTGCCAGAAGATATCATGTTTCAGACTGGCTTAAGCATAAGGGGTCAAAAGGGGTCAACGTTGAACGAAGTCGAAAGGCAAATGCTTTATCGATAAGGAATATTTTTTTACAGCTACAGTGAACTCTGGAATATTTAGTTGTAGAATAATTATGTTTGTTGGAAATATTTTCTGGAACACAAACACTCGAAATTTAAAACTGTCATAATTCCACGGCAAATAATGTCGCGTGAACAGCACATGCGTTTTAGAACATAACATGAATATGTTATGCAGCGTCTCTGTTCAACTGTGGTTTGTTAACTTCGATTACAGTTGACTATTAGGACAAATGGTAATGTTGGAAAATTATTATCGACAAAAAAAAACGCGCTTTAATACAATTTCACAGACGTGATACTATCAAATAGAATGTATATTAAAATTCCCTTGCAATTTAATACGAGATTTAACTTGTCGTGCGAATAACAAACTCGTTTTAAATTGTAGTTAGTACTTGACTATTAACGCAAACAGCAGACTTCAAAAATGAATATATTCAGAAAAACAAATTGTCTTCCTCTCGCATATATAATTTAACCTTGATAAGGCATTTGCTTTTGAGTTATGACCACTGGATAGTGCATCGTAATACAAAATACAAACAAAATTGAAGCCCGAAACGTACACGTCATATTTTGAGAGCGGCGGCCATGTACATATAAGTGCCCCACTCAAGAATTAAATCAACGTAGTTTCTTTTAGAAAACTGATCTTTCGGAAGCTTTTGCCTTAAAACGTAAAACTTTTGTTTCAAAACGTAAGCTATTTGTCCTGTAGTAGAAATCTATAGCATTCGATGCTCAAGTGGGACCATTTAAGCTATTTGTCCTGTAGTAGAAATCTATAGCATTCGATGCTCAAGTGGGGCCATTCAACATGGCCGCAAGTCTAAAAATATGACGTACTTCTGGCTTCAAAACCCAACAATAGATGCGCTATCGAGCTTTATGCTTTTGACTAACTACGATTTTTTAAACAGCCAGTCTGAAACATGATATCTTCTGAACACAAGACAAAATTGGTGACGAAACACAGGTGAGTAAAGCTGTTCTGCGCATTCCCGAACGCACATGACCATAATGCACTGCGGTAAACATGGTTTGAGATAAATTCTCCCCTACATATACACAAATTAGGTCTGCTGCTTCGCTCGCTCGCTTTAGGTTCGCTCGCTCCGCAGCAACTATATTACACTATGAAAGCATGCATACAAGTCTGCCTGATTTGTCCAATCAAGCGCGATTATACAAAACTGAGGTGCTATGTTATAGTAGGTTATTAAATTACAACTATAATTGGATGCGAGTAAATTAACATATTGATATGTGCAATGTTTAATCTATAAGAAGTGCGTTTAAATGTCTTACTGTTTGTCGCTATTCCGCGACAAAGCTAGGGAAGGGTTCCATCAGTTTGAAACATTGGATGACATCAAAGTAAACCACGGAATTTCCCAACGTTTGTTGTTTCAATTAGCGTAACGGCAGTCTTAAGATCTCTCTCATTTTTTCGCTTGTATTTGTTCTACGCTTATTTTCGTGTTTAGTTACCTTCGAAACGGGAAAGAACAAGTCTTTAGACGTCTTTTGGGTGTAATTTTGTGGGAAAATAATGTGTGATTTGTGTGTCCTTTTTCGTTTGTTTATGCGCTATTTGTTGAGATTTATATTGGAAATTAGCTTCGCGCGCAGGGTATGATGAAGGAAACTGGAAATTAGACCTTCTGCGCATGCGCAGGTCAACGAAATCAGTTACCGCAAAATTCAAACTCTTTGTTAAATTTGGCGCATTTCATACTAATTTTATGTATATTTAGGGCGATTTAAGTATGTCAAAATGAGCGCAATGTTCTGGGTTTTGCATGTGTTTACTAGCTCATAAACAAATCATTTGGTGCCTGCTAAAGATGATTGTGAAGGGCAGTCTGACTCTGACTCAAATGCAAGCATTATTATTATAGTGTCGATCGTCGAACAGTTGTATATAGTGATTTTTATTGTACACTACATGTACATTTAGATATTCTAACTCATTGTAATCGAACGTTATGTCAGTTTTAAATTTTACTTCACTGTGTATAGTTATATAATACTTATATATGTGTCCATTGTGATTACCGTTTATTTTCATGATATACACTATAGTCATTAAGTCATAGTTCACAATACAAACGAGTAGAGGGTCAAAACCTACTTGACTTCAATTTTATAAAATACATTGTAAAATTGAGAGGATAACGCGCTCAGCTGAACCGGTCTAGCGCTCGAAGCGTGCGCTTTGGTCTTTAATAAAGCCATACTGCTTCAATGGCGCGTTACTAATTGACAAAAAGCGACTGGGTACCAGAGTGAGCAAATGTTATTTACACAAGCGGGAAGTTTGTTATATTTGGAAAGCCATATAGGAGCGTCTAAATTACTACATGACACCAGCAATCCTTCCAAATATATTGAGACTTGTATATAAATCTATTAAGGGGGTCCACTACTAAGAAATCATGGTTTTTCATTTCTAATGCTATCAGACTATAGTTTAACTATGTTGTCACGCCTTCTTCCCTGACTTGAAAAATATGTTGTTAAATATGTAGTCTCAAATTCAAATTAGCTGCGAATTTCATTACCGTGTATTCCCATGGGTATACAGAGAACAGATTGTGATTTTAATAGTACACAGTACGTAAACCAATTCTGACAATTCTTGCACGGCTAAAATTATGCATTTTAACTTCCACTGGGAATTAGATTTTGTTTTAGAACAACGTCTGTCAAATTGCAAGAATGCAATGCTGCTAGTTTGAATTTCAATAGTATCAGGTTTTTTTACTCATCCTGTACTGTGTACTTAGTCACGATCTGTTCTCTGTATACGTATGGGAATACTTAAAGTTCCGTAACGAAATTCGCGGCTAATTTGGATTTGAAAGGGCATCAGATTTTTTTTACTCACCCTGTACTGTATAGCACGATGATATTATGGCAATCAGCCTATTTGAATTAATAGTTCCACTTGGTTTCAGCTTAAAACGTAAAAGACAAAGGAAAAACTCGCTTCGCGTGAAAATATAGGGCAGTGGAAAACGGCTTTATTTGGCAATATATTTAGTCATTTTGCGAATGCATGTATTGATAATAAAGAGACTTGATATTTTGCATGCTACAGAATTTATTGAACACATTATGTTTATATCAATGTTGTAGTAATTTAAATGAGCGCTAGTGTTATGAAAGGTTGAAAGAATTGTATGAAGGGTTATATTTTATGAACTGCAGTTTTACACACGAGGTCGTTTCCGACCGTTTTCACAACAGTCAAAATGTAAACGATATATGGACTACAAAAATTCTCATCGCATGAAGTTTCTAGTTTTTGTCCAGAGACAAGGTATATGTTGGTTTTCACTAAATTACGCTGGGAGCTTTGGAGATAATCTGGAACGAAGATGCTTGGAATTGACACAATGTGCACGTACACTTCATTTTATTTCATTTCAGTAATTCACTTATACGACTGTTGTGAACGTCGAAAATAATTTATCCTTAGTCTATTTGCTCTGCCAAAATTTCAATTCTTGTACAATTTTGGCGGCTCGTTTATCAGTGCTCTGGCGCCTCCAAAAATCCTTGCTGGGGAGGTCATCTGCCTCTGTCAGCACGTTACTAATAGGACCACATATTTACTTCAGCCGATGTTGCAAGCCTGGCCGTATACCACTATAATTGACGCATCAATAAGTTTGAACTGTGACTGTTCAACAGATAGTATACCCGCAGTTAATAAAACCCGCAGCTTTCTTCTACCGGTATGCCTATAACAGTGGCTGTTCCCAAATGACAGTATAGCCATAAAGATGTAAGCCTATTAGTCCAGGACCTGTATAGGAGTTTGTATGCATTTCATTTGCCACAAGTAATTCAACTGTTTTAGGGTAAAATGACCATGCCGGTCAACATGGCATATGTGCCAAAACCTGAATCCGGGGCGAAAGTCCTCAAAATGACTCCGCCTTGAAACGGCAGTGTCGACATAGCTCTAACCTCAGACCAATGCAAGCAACAGCATTTCTGAAGTGCCTATAGTGTTTAGAAAAGTTGCTTATGGGGGTGGTTATTAGAAGCAAAACATTGCCTAACTATAATATTTTCCAAGAAAATCACCACTCAACATGCTAGGTCAGCAGCTAATTATGCATAAAATCATTAAAATTGCTGGCAGAAATTAAATTTTCATATTTCCTAAAAAAAATTATTATAACATGAAAAACCATGTTCAATTGTATCCAATTCTTGCAGATTTCAAAAGGATTGACATTATCTTGTTGATATACAAGGCACTGTATTTCACTTACCCCCCGCAAAAACACGATTTCAGCCATATTTTCCGTCTTGTTTGCTTTTTTATCGCCGACCAGCCGAAGTCTCACACAATTCTTGCACTTTTCCGTAATCACAGATGACTAAAGAAAAATTCAGCCCAGTTTCGACTTGTTCTGAGCCTGTGCCATCTACTTTATCTCCGATTTTCCATCCTCGACAATTAGCCAAAATTGCCGCCATTACGAAGTCTTGCCGCTTTTCTGTCCAATAAATGTGACTTCTTCGTCTTTGTGTGTATTTATACTATGTAATCCAACAATACTTTATACTATTGAATTTCTGAAGGTCATTTTGTTAAATTTGATCAAATTTCAATATAAAAATCCACCCACATAAAATCGAGTCTCTTCGAGCTTCAAAATAATTTGAAAGTCACGCGCAATCGTCACGAAAATTCCTCGTGGGCGACCATACCGGAGGGAGTGAATATTTTCACGAATGCGTTTGCATGTTTATATTTGCGTATTATTTTGTTTTTAAGCTTTAACTACAAGAAAATCTGACAGTTATGCATTTCTCCCATGTTTATTTTGAGGGCTATGCCAGTGCAGATACGTACGTTTCAATTTTAAAATCTTAGTGGGCTAATAGTGGCTTTTAGTGGCTTAAACGCTTAGTTATTTTACACTTTGGCATAATAAAAATCGCCCTTTAAATAAAAATGGGGAAATGCGTAAGTCTGTCTGATTTTCTTTTAGTTGAAGCTTAAAAACAAAACAATACGCAAATATACATGAACATAGAATAATATGAAATGTTTACTTGGCTTGCTGTGGAAACGAGCAAACGTATTCGTGAAAATATTCACTCCCCCGGTATGATCGCCCACGAGGAATTTTCGTGATGATTGCCCGTGACTTTCAAAATATTTCGAAGCTTGAAGACACTCGATTTTATGTGGGTGGATTTTTATATTGAAAATTGATAGAAGTTTACAAAATCACCTTTAGAAATTCAGTAGTATAAAGTGCTGTTGGATTACTTAATATAAATACACATAAGGACGAAGAAGTCACATTTATCGGACACAAAAGCGACAAGACTTCGTAATGGCGGCAATTTTGGCTAATTGTCGAGGATACAAAATCGAGGATAAAGTAGACAGCACAGTCTCAGAACAAGTCGAAAATGGGATGAGTTGTTCTTTAGTCATCTGTGATTATGGGAAAGTACAAGAATTGTATGAGACTTCCGCTACTCGGCGATAAAAAAGCGAACAAGATGGAAAATATGGCTGGAATCGTGTTTTTGCGGGGGGTAAGTGAAATACAATGTCTTGTATATCAACAAAATAGGGTCAATCCTTTTGAAATCTGTAAGAATTTGATTCAATTGAATATGGTTTTTCATGTTATAATAATTTTTTTAGGAAATATGAAAATTTAATTTCTGCCAGCAATTTTAGTGATTTTATGCATAATTAGCTGCTGACCAGGCATGTTGAATGATGATTTTCTTGGAAAATATTACAGTTAGGCAATATTTTGCTTCTAATAACCACCCCTATAAACAACCCTTCTAAACATTATAGGCACTTCAGAAAGGCCGTTGCTCGCATTGGTCTGAGGTTAGAGCTATGTCGACACTGCCGTTTCAAGGCGGAGTCATTTTGAGGACTTTCGCCCCGGATTCGGGTTTTGGCACATATGCCATGTTGATCGGCATGGTCGTTTTACCCTAAAACAGTTGAGATTACTTGTGGCAAATGAAATGCATACAAACTCCTATACAGGTCCTGGACTATATATGTAATAAGTAAATCACCTCTTGAATCCAGTTCATATAATTTTTGCATGCGGATTTTTTACAATGCTTCCAAATATAAGATTAGAAGATTCGTATGCATTGAAAATTTCAAATATATCGTGAGTCAAATTGGTTTTGACTTTTGACCTGATAAGTATGCAATAAGCATAGGACCATTACAAATGGAATATGACGTTTCGAGCGATGGTTTCACATCGCGAAGTTAAAGTGACGACTGTATTGTTGGTTGAATGTTCGATTAATACTGCATGATCGAAGTTTGCACGCTGGAGTGTGATGTTCTTTTATTTGCACGATCGGGAAAAGCGTTAGCGCGTTAAAATCTTTGTCATGACTCAAAATTTTTATACATGTCTGTTTGTTACCCTCAGACTCATTAGAAACATTGTTGAAGATAGTGCTTGTTAGCGTACGATAGAAAAAAAATTCGTGTCGATATACAGTTATATCAACACTAGTGGAAAAATTTGCCAAAAACAAGAAATTGGATGTGAGCACAATTTTTAGTTTTTCCAATTTTTACACGGTTGATATGGCTGTATATGAATAGGGAAAAGTGTTTTATACATATTTATTTTAAAACATTGCACAAAAATATAAAATAAATTTAACAGAAAAGAAGCAAAAAATTTTCCGTGTTGACATTGAATTATATCAATATGGCTATTAGTCAATGGGGACGTTCAGAATTTAAAAATGTATATTATAGCATGTTATTGGCAAATGCGATTGCAAAAACGGGCAGCATCGACCTAGGAGGGGACCACAATATATAGTTTAAAAAATTATCTGATTGTACTAATATAATATAATACTGTAGGATCTACAGCGCATTTGTGCACGTATCTTTCAAAATTTGCTGCTAGATGATTAAGTGTGTGTTTAACATAATATGTTGTTTTTAAGAAACATCTGTTTTCATTCATGATATAATTTGTTGAACAGCCAAAACAATCGGGAAATTTATTTTGTAAAATTTCCGAACCAATCGTTTCGTAGCATTTTTAACGGCGAGCCCATTAAGCGCAATTATGGTTGATCCCTTCAATATTTTAAGCGCTTATTTCCCACTGCTGATGATCATTCAAGCATGATGGCGAAGTACTACGTGAGAGTGTTTGCTTCTTCATTGGCCGTGTTGGTAAGTTTTTTGTATTGATGTGTGAGTGTGTACGCGCAAAATTCGTTCTAAAGGTATGCCACAGTACAACCAAGAATTCCAATTCGACAATCTCGTTTTCTTATGCAATTTACACGCATTTAATTATTTTCAGTTTTTTTAAGCCAAGGTTAAGTTCTTTAGATTCATATTTACTTGAATTTAGATTTCTTTCGATCCTATGATATACATATATTGCTTTACCATACTTCTGGGGCCATTTGTTCAAAAGCAGGTTAACTTAACGCTGTGTTAACTCAGAATTCAAAGCAAATTTTCCTAATGCTTATTGGTATACTTGAGAATGTGTTTTGATCAACGTTTTCTTTTTCCAAGTTTTAAAAGAAAGGGATACATTGAAATACACAAACGAAAACAGTGGGTTGAATTTAACCCACGGTTAGCTCTAACCGAGCCTTGAACAACTGCATGGCCTCTAGAAAACAATAATTCTAAATCATAGATTATAGACAAATTGTGGTCTGCATGCATGAATGTTTAAATTGTTTCCTTATCTTGAGCCGGTTCCTTAAAACTCTAGTCTAATACAGTTGCAAACATTAAAAAAATCGAACGGAATGAAATTGCCGAAATTCCTTCAGCACTTACGTTACGCAACCTAGGCGTTGTATCAACGTCGCCACTTTCACCTGATTTAATACATCTCAAAATGTATCGCCACGTTCCGTAGCAACTTTGAAGTCAAATTAATCTTAAACTCGATAAAATAGTTGTATATTTATTGTGGTTCTGAACATATGCACGGTCTTTTAAATGAAAATTGAATTTAGAACTGCAGATTAACTTTGTGTGAGAGCATTGGAAATGCCAGTATTGTTATACACCAAGCTGAACATGTTTTTTACATGAGGTATTGCAAACCATATCTGAGTATATAGAGATTAGTTACAACAATAACGAATATTGTCTAACTTGGGATAGTTAATTAATATGATGTCTCCATGGAGTTTGTATATATATATATATATATAAAGAGCATGCCCTAGATAGTTGTTAGTATAATGAGTTTTTTTTGTTATACCATGGATTTTAGACTGTGATAGGACGTAATATATTTGGAAAAAAGGTTAATTATCACTGGATCGTTAGGTCATTGCACAATGTGCATGTTGAGCTAACGTTTCGTAATGTTACTTCGGTCACAGAAATTTTCTTTGCCAGAATAAAAAAGATCGTTTCCATGTCAACGAGAAGTACAAACACGAGTCAACTAAGTTAATAATAAATGCTGTGCGTAGGGTGTTTAAGATCGACAATTGACATGATTGTATGAATATATCTTTTCGCAATTTTGAAAGGAAACCGATAAAAATTATAAATGTTGTCTAAAAAATGGAATCCAATTTCCAAACGTGTTTAAGTGTAAAATAAGTGGTGAACACAATAAATTTTATAGTAAACAATTAAGTTTCCAGCTGTTGAATGACACAACTTAAATTTTGTACAATGAGACGAAATGAGGGAATACGGGTTGAATGTAAAACCGTACAAAAGAAGAAGGGACTAACTAACCACGGCCATTTCAAAAGCTCATTTGTTGATAGCTGATTATTAGAATTTAAAACGTATAAACTGTAACGAAATTTTTATACAGTTGGATGAAACGCTTTGGCAACAAATTTCTTTATCCTGAAGTGAGCTGGACATCTTGATAATAGCAATATGCAAGAGAGGTAAATGCAATTATGCAAAGTAGTCTTGGTTGTTATTGGCTTGTACACACGTATAAGGTAAGATAGCACAACATTAATATTACACCAAGCTTTTCAAAGACTCAACCAATACGAATCTCCTTTAAACAACCACTGAAGAATTTTTACAAAAATTGTTCATTCAACTTAGATTCACTTATTTATTCTTATCCTTATTGTAAAATAATTGTGTCATTCAATAGTTGAAAGTCTGGTCCTTTCTAATAAAAAAAACTGCGTTTACGCCTTAACTTTAGCCATCGTGTCACACCTGGAGTCCAGCGAGAATTACATGAATCATAAGCAAGGCCATATAGACTAAGAATCCATATCATGCTGTTTTGAAAAGAGCTAATTTGCAGCAGATTGTGAAATTTAATTCATCTGACTGCAGTTAAATATTTGCTCACTGCTACTTGACAATGATATTTAAACACATATGCGGCGTCTTTGACCCAATGAGGATGGGTTAATCTTGTTTAGCGAGTGCAACGAGAATGAACAAAATGAATTTTAACAGCAATCATTGCATGAAACTTTTTAGGTAAATATACTACAAATACAACACAATGAATGTTTGTATATATAACAATGTATAAACAATGCATCATTATATTTAAGCGTATTTTCAGTGCATTTTTTGCTTTTGTTTGTGACAGATATTATGCTGAATATTTAATTATATGGAATAATTCACGAGTCATAGGCAAAGTAATATCGTTATTAATGACGAATATTTCCAAAGACAATCCGAAGAATTTCTAGAGGAGATAAAAGAACGAGAGCTTTAGCAGATGAGTTCATGTTTGTGAAAGGTCTGCTTTATACATCGTATTTTAATCACGTCGAATACAATTTAAATGGCTAACCTCATTATCTATTATTTGAATTGCATTCAATGCGACTGAAATGAGACGTATAAAACAGGCCAAAACAGGTCGAAGATGCTAAAAAAGCATAAAGACTTCTATAACTCAAAGAAAGGGAACTCGATTGGAAGGCATAATGCACTTAGAAATTAAGTTCAATATACCGAGCGGCGTTTTGAAAAAGCTTTATTTCACATGACCTATTATTTATAGGTATTGCAAACCATCTCCATATGTCACAACAATAACAAATATTATCTTACTTGGGTTAATTACAACATGAATACGCGCAAAGAATAAGATTAAGATGCCTCTATGAAGTTTGTAGATATAGAGCATGCATTAGATAATTGTTAGCATAATTAGTTTTTTATACCATGGATGAATCTGAGACTATTTTCTCTATCAATGCAACATGAGGCAATGAATTTGGCAAAAGGTTAATAATTACTGGATCATTGGAATTCATGCTGTTTGTGTCACTTTTTCGATTCATTTTTGACATTTAAATTGAAGATTTTTTTAAGAGTTTCTCTGAATTATTTCTTAATTGATCGTATTTATGGCGTACAAAATTAAAATGAATTTCATTTTCTATTTCGTGACAGTTAGATTCTACACGTTCTTTTCGATTCTTTCTTCATTGGTGGTATTTTGTTGTCGTCCGTGTTCAATTTCTAGCTTGTGCATGGTTTCTTGTCCGAAACTGGATAAAAGTTTTTCTTACTGTTTGCGTTTTTTTTATGAAAAATAGACTATGGTTTAATTTTATACTCGGATTTAAATGAAGATAGAAATGCCAGTTCTAAGCAGTTAGTTACTTTTTGTTGCAAGAATTTTTCTTTCATTTTGTTTACGATAGTTGCGGTGTTTTAAAAAAATTGTTTCATTTGGGTAATATGCATGCCTTCAGTGTATCCACTGTAACTGAGGAGTACGTACGATTGTTTTTTATTCTTATAATGATATTTGGACAAATCTAAGGATTGCTTAACGATTGAGACGTCAGATAATTGTGAAATATATTTGAGATAATTGTTTGCAATTTTCTTGATTATTAATAAGTAGGGGTATTTACCAAGTTCTCCTCTGCAAGCCACATTAGCCGCTTGATATATCTTGCTAGATATAGCTTGCAGAGTCTTCGATGAACCCTTTCTGTTTCCAAGTTTTCCAATTTATTTAGATTTTTTTCGTAAGCCATTCAGACGTTAGTGACGTCATAAGTGAAAGGAAGAGAAGCGCCTAAGTTGCATTTTGTAGTAATAAGCCGTATTCTCTACCTGTAAAATATGCTTAAAACATATTTTCGCATGCCACATGTCATGACTACTTGAAAACAACACAAATCTATAGTTTTTAATTACTGAATACGAATTTGGTTGTTTACATCTCCAAAAACCTGCAGTTTTTTCGCAAAAACCTTCGAAAATTCGACATATTATTTAATATTTTTTCCTGTCTGCCATCTTGTTTTTTTTAAGTAATCCGCTGAAAATCGCGGGCTCGCTTTTAAGCATGGCTGCCATGCCACGCAGTCGCTGTTTAATGCATTTCAAAGGCGAGGAAGGGCCATTAACTGCTTTTTCAGAGACTTCATTTTCGAAATTCTTGCATTGCCATGCCCTTTGGCTATCACTTAAAGACAAACAGAGAGAAATAGCACAGAAAACGTCAGCTATAGTCAATAGCATCAAGTCTTGCGATGGACCCACTTGTCCCATTAACTTACAGTACCATCGGGGCTGTTATTCCAAATTTACCAACGTCGGTCTCATTAAACGCATCCAAAATAGGAAAAGTAAGATAGAATCAACAAATGATCCCGAGGATGATCTCAATGAGCCAGCTTCCGAAGAACTACCTGTCAGCCGAAAATTGCTAAGATCCAATACGAGTGTTAAATGTACACCCAGTACGAAAAATCAAGCGATTTTGCCTCCTATTTGCATCATCTGCGAACAGGAAAAGTCATACATCACCGATTCGGTAAGTACTGTTCAAGAATGGAAAGTATTTGCTTTATAATCGCCAGCAATAAATGACACAGAATGATAAAATACGATTGCTTTTATTTTTATATGTTACAGAGAACAAGAAAACGTACACAGGATAAGCTGGTTTCTGCCGAAACCGTCGATGGTGGAAAGCTTCATGAGGCGGCCACCCGGAGAGAAGACCAAAGAATTTTAGTTAATATTCAAGACAAAGACTGTATTGCGTTGGAAGTAAAGTATCACTAAAAGTGCTATAAGAACTACACATCTTTTCTGTTTAATGCCCCACAAAAAGAACCTGCGGCCGATGACTATGCTAATGGTAAATGTTCATACATCAAGTCGTTCGGTGAACTGTGGAAATTTGTCCAGCATGAAAATCATAGAAAGTCATGGCGTATTTTATTTGAATATACTGAAAGCTAAATTTGTCAAGATTGTACGTGAGGTCGAGAATGAGGATGCCTCTAGTTATCGAACATCCCGACTTAAGAAACGTTTACAAGAACGATTTCCGCATCTAATTTTTCACACCCCAAGCGTACGGGGTAAGGGCGAGATTGTTTATGCAGCGGAACTCTGTAAAGAGGATGCCGCCGAGATGATCTTAAACATTAAAGAACTTAGTGATCTCGAGACAACAGAGGATGAAGCAGAAGCTAGTGAAGAAAACCACGATATACCTGTGATGGAGAGCTCCAGTACTAGTAGGATGCCATTAAGAGATTACTATATCATTGCCTTAGAACTTAGGGAGCACATTCGGGATTATGTTTCTCCTTGGTACAAAGATTGGCCTCCTATGGCTTCTGATATTACGGGTGATAGTGTCAAGAAAGTCGTTTCTCCATTACTCTTCAACTTCATCGCGTGGATTCTTGGATATTCAGACGATCCTGAAGATTCCCAATATGTTGACATGGAAGAAATCCATAGAGTTAAGCTGTTCTCGATATGCTAGGATATGATTTACAATAGCTCCAAAGGAAAGACGCAGACGCCAAAGTTCCTTGCTCTATCGATCGCTGCTAGACAGATGTCTGGTTGCTCAAGCCTTATTAACGTTCTTAATGGTCTTGGACATTCGGTACCTCTGTCATCTACTATGGCGTATGATACTGCAATCGCAAAAGTCAATATTGACACTTCTACGATTATACCTCGAGAATTTGTCCCAAATGAGGCTGTCAACTTAGTATTTGACAACATTGAGTTTGGCGAAGAGATCAAAAAGCAAACTCATGTCACCAACGGGATAATAACGCAAAAGATAACGTCAGCGGATGAGCCTACAGTAAGACCACAAACTAGAGCGACCATCAAGAAAACGCAGCGATCCGTTAAAGCACCTCATTCTGTCATAACACTATTCAGTATCGGTAAAAAGGAAACGCCCCAGTTCCACAAGGGAAGTGCTAACACAGCTACTAATGCGTCTGTTAAAATGGCGGAGAGGCTAGACCTAGTCTATGTATTAGTAAAGTCGCTAAAGCCTGACCAAGACGAACTCCTTCTCCCTCCGTGGACAGGTTTCAATACCTTACTCTACCAAGATGACATTCCCGACGTTTCAAGGGTTGGTTACCTCCCGGTGATTGATCGGTCGCCGACGCAATATTCAACTATAAATGCCATACTGAAAAGCAGCACTGAAATTGCAGACTAGCTGAACCTAAGGTAAATATTGTGCATAAGGTAAATATACGTTGAGTAACGTATAACAACACTTGGCACACTGCTCAATGGAAACCAGGGCATATTATATATATATATATATATATATATATATATATATATATATATATATATATATATATATATATATATATATATATATATATATATATATATATATATATATATATATATATATATATATATATATATATTGTATCTGTTTTATCAAGGTACGCTACATTGGTCTTTGATGAATCTGAGTACGCTAAAGTCCAGCAGATCAGATGGAAAAATATCCACTATTACAATAGATTTCTCGTGCGCCTTGCGAAGTTTCAAGCTGTAATGTCTTTTGTTTTTGCAATCGCAAAGATTTTTGAAGATGGAGGCCTGAAGGTATGGCTTATGATGTAATAATTGCTGATTCCGAGCAATAACAGCTATATAGCTGCGCACATTTTTAATAGCCATTTACATCAAGCCCAAACGCATTAATGCAAGATATTGTTTATTCAAGGATGTTTTCATTGAGTCCGGTTTGATCAGTGAGGGTTCGATCAAAGGTGTGTTATCAGGCAAGCATTACAACAGATCTATGTATTGCCATAAAGTCATATATGAAGCTCTACAACAACTACACTTCAGCGAGTTTATTGAGACTTTGGACGAAGCATCACAAGAAAATGTTTGCTCGTTAATAACAGCTATGAAAGACGCATTTCAAGAAGGACGTTTGAAAGATTTTACCCAATGTAAAGATTTCGAAGAACTGATCACGAAATACGAGACGTTCGTTGCAGAGTCGTCAGCCAAATCAAGGACTTTTCCATACTGGAGTATTTACATTAAGATGATAGGTAATGGATTTTGATACGCGATGTACTTTATCTTTTATCAAAAGTAAATCTTTTGTTCAATTCTGCTAAAAAATGATTGAGGTTTTCTGTAACTCACAAACTGAACTTTAAAACACTTTCATCAGTATTTTTTGTCTTTATTTATTTTTAAGGGATGCTTCTAATGTTTATCAGAGCCACCAGAATAATTGACTGGGATCTCCATTTACAAGCATTCAGATCGATGATTCCATGGTATTTTGCATGCGATAAAGTGAATTACTCCCAATACGGCTCTGTATATTGGCTAGAAATGACATCAGTAGAAACAACACACCCAGGCTAGTTCCAGATGCATACATATGCATTGTGTAAATGCGCTGTGAAAAATAACTTTATTGTAGCTCATTTGGCCAATTGATTATTTTTTTGTTATTCATAGGAATCCTTTCAGATCTTTCCTCGAATTTTTCCGTACAACGTCAGAATGACTATGCGTTTTCCGCTGTGGCTTGTGACCAAACGATCGAGCAAACAGTGAACTAGGATTCTAAGACGAAAGGTGGTCTTGTTGGCTTTTCTACGAATCGTGTGTCGGTCCACAGATGGCTGCTATCTCAGTCTGAAAGAGCTGCGATAAGTAGAAAATGCAAAGATATGGCTTGTATGAACTGCAAGGCGAGGTATGACCATAGTATAGAAAAGTTGTGATATAGATGGCACGTACGTTCTTTTGTAATTATAAAGAATGTACAAGCAAGTTATAATCGTGTGTAGAAAGTTTGTGTTCTACACGATCATAACAAATAGTTTGAAACTGTACAGCTTTGGAAATGGAGGTGTGAGAACTTAACATTTTCACTAAAATTTGATATATCTTTAGGATAAGAAAGGATCTAGACGTAACCAAGTCATTGAGCCATGACAAATCAGTAAGCGATGTGATGTCCACCATATCCACAATGGCAAATCCTTTCAATGTTGATCAAACCAGTTTTGTATGCATAAGTAGTGAAGTAGTGGTGTTGTGCCAGACGACAGTATTGCTGATGATTTACTGGGAGCCGAACGACTTGGAGAGAGCCAGTTTTCTGAATTCTGCGAGACGAATCTCTTTAGTGACAGCCCAGATATTTTTGCAAAGATTTCGCTGAATAAGCTGAGAACATTCGCGTCGAAGAAACTGACAGCGAAAGACAGCAAAGGTAAGGAGATAGTTACGAAATCAAGCAGAAATCTTTTTGCTAAATTGCTAGTGCTGTCAAAAACGCGTGAAATCAACCTAAAAGAGTTGTTTTCGTACAGCCTTAGCGACTACCCACTCTCACTCGTAATAGTCGGCCGGCCAAGTTTTGAAATACATCGTTTGATGGCAACTTTGTGTTAGAATAGTACATTCGCGATATTTGTCTTTGTATTGCTTGTGTGATATAGGTTTGGGGTGTTACCAAGTCTAATTCGGGATTTTTATGGGAAAAATCGAGAGACTGTGGCTATCTACTATTAAATTGTATTACAGCAAAAAATGTAAAATTTTATATTTAACAATAGTAAAAACGACTGCTAGCATCAGAAAGATCAGAAAAAACTGCATACAAGACTCTTAAACCGTTTTTTTATTCTCCAAATAGTTTTCAAGTTATTTGTTCTCAAACCCTCATTTTTAAGCTAGTTATATTGCGCGATTTCGGGTCAATTTTCCCCTTTAAAACACAAATAACACGAAAACTATTTGAAGGATAAAAAACTGTTTAAGAGTCTTATATGCAGGTTTTTGTACTCTTTCTGATGATGCCAGTCGTTTTTTCTTATCGTTGAGCACGAAATTTCATATTTTTTACTGTAATACAATTTAATAGTAGATAGTCACAATCTCTCGATTTCCCCCATAAAAATCCCGAATCAGCCTTGGTAACAACCCAAACCTTGCTAACTAGACTATAACCTATATCTTTCCACTTGTTACCGACTTCTAACACGAAGTTGCCATCAAGCTATTTTAGAAGCACTTTTTGATATCGTGGCCGGCCGACTATAACTGTATCGGGCAGCCTGGTGAAGACCTCAAAGACTAAGATGTTTGAAATTCTGGAGCCCTTCGCTGGTGACCTAGTAGTTTACATGGAGAACCTGGGAGATGGAAATGCTTTAGTGATGGTTGCTATGGCTGTTTTGCAAGTGCTCACGGGCAAATGGAAGACGTTTGGAGAATTTGCTGATGCAACGTTCGCATACCTCGTGAAACTTGCAGGACATTGGAAAGCCACAAGATTACATTTTGTTGCCGACAGGTACCCTGAGTTGAGCATTAAGAACACAGAAAGAGCACGAAGAGGCAACGTCCAAGGTAAAAATAAAAAAAACTAACTAGAAGATAACGATTAAGTCATCATTTTAAAGATAAACATGTTTTTAACTTTTTTTAAGGTGTGCAAACTATCCAGATATTCAATAAAGATCAAAGCGTGCCCAAGCAATGGAAAAAATTCATGAGTTCTGGGAAGAACAAAGAGTCGCTGATGGTATTTTTGGTGCTCAGTAGTTTGCCATGTATGTACATCACTTCCAGGTCCAAATGCATTCTATTGACCCCAGGCGTGTCACCGAATGACCCCATCGTTGCACAAGAGATTCCTGAACTAACGAGTGATCGCGAGGAAGCAGATACTCGTGTACTTCTCCATTCAAAGCATGCAGCTGGATCACATGAACGAATCATTATTAAGACTCCAGACACCGATGTTTTTGTCCTGTGCACTACAAAGCAAAAAGCGATTGCCAAAGACATGTTTCTTATGACCGGGACCGGTAACAGGTTCCGCCTCATTGATGTATCAGCCGTCTCTGATGGGCTAGGAGAGGACCTATGCAGACTTTTTCCAGGATTTCATGCCTTCACAGCTAGTTATTAGTACAGTATTGAAAAGCTAGTGATTGACGGAAATATTTCATTTATTTGGGTTTTTGATAGGTTGTGATTCCACAAGCGCCTTTCATGGTAAATGTAAAGGGAAGCCCTGGAAGACATTGCAAGAAAACCCAGAGTTTATTGAGAGTTTCTCTTCGCTTGGTAGATGGTCTGATGTACCAGAAGATCTGGTTATATCTCTAAATAGATTTGTTTGCTTACTTTATGGTGATAAAATGTCTACAGGTGTCGATGACTGCAGGTATGTATTTGTTCTGATCCTTTCTATATTATCAATATATCTTATTTTTATGTAGATTTGACCTATATAAATAATTTCTCTGCCGTAGGTACACACTATTTGCGTCAGGCAAGTGTTCTGATGACAGCCTCCCCCCAAATTCAGATAACTTACTGAAGCACATTGAACGTGCCAACTACCAAGCCACTGCGTGGAATCGGTGCTTGTCTCCACTGATGAACCTACCGCCTCCTGTGTGTGGATGGAAGATAGTGGACGGCCGACTCGAAATTGTTTGGATGACTCGTCCGTCTGCGCCCGATTCATTGATTGAATGTGTATCTTGCAAATGCAAGACCGGGTGCAAAACACAGCGATGCTCTTGCCGAAAGTCTGAGTTACAATGCACGGATGTTTGTGGATGCTCGGACTTTAGCAACATTTGTGAAGGTGAAGATAGCGAAGGAGAAGGATCGTACGCGTGTAGTAATTTCTCAGATGATGATGAAGATAGCGACTGTGACGAATGGATGTAATAATTTTCAAAGTAACCAGCAAAAACAGACGGCGCGCGTGTGACTTACCATTTGCCTAAAGGTTGGATACCGGCATGGCATGTCAAACAGTTGGTTAGACGAACGCATTGTATATACTAGGCGCATTCAAACAAGAACAAAAAGTTCAAAGATTTTCTGGCCATGGGAAATGAGTTTCGGTACGGCTCATGAATTTCTGAAATCATTTTTTGCATCTTGGATATGTTTTTTCACTGTAGAATCACGATTCACTATTCATCATTCGCTTTCTTTTATGAAAAATGGGTTTTCCCTCGTGAAACATCTTAAGAAATCATTGCAGATGAACTAAACTGTTCATAAAATCACTCTACGTTATAAGATCTTCGAAAAATTACCCTTTAATATCCGTAAATTAGCAAAATAAGTTCACATGTGCCCGCGATTTTCATCGGTTTACTTATAAAATCAAGATGGCGGACTGGGGAAAATATTAAGAAATTTGTCGAATTTTCGAAGGTTTTTGCGAAAAAACTGCAGGTTTTTGGAGATGTAAACAACCAAATTCGTATACAGTAAGTAAAAAATAATAGATTTATGTAGTTTTGAAGTAGTCATGACACGTGACATCTCAAACTGAACGATAATTGACCACAGAATACGGCCTTACATAAATTATACAGTTTTTCAGCGTTTCGCAATGGTATTTTCACTTTCTTTACCTATATTTCTTTCGGGTAACTGAGATTTTCAACCGAAAATCAAGTTCTGTTCTATTTGTTGATTTTAAGACGCTATATAACAGTAAGCGATAAACGTACTATTTCAAAGTGTTGCATTTGAAAGTCAACATAAAGGATAGACTTCCAGCTTGTTTTTGAACTCCGTGAGTAATCTCATTGCTTCAATGTAGACAGATCAATGTAGATGACTGCATGTTTTCTGCGGTGAAACAAGGAAGCGCAATAAAATTCGTTCATGCTACTCATAAAGCATAGGTTATTTGTATTTGCCTTATCACTATATAGGGATGTGCGTAAGACACGTGCGTGTCATGTGGTACAAAATAGGAAAGAACCAATAGCTAAGAAACATTCAAACAGGTTTAGGTATGTATAAACATTATAATGCATTTCCGACAAATAATTTTATACATTTTAATATGATGCAGATGTAGCTACCATGGAATTCTTGTTGTGAACTTATGGACTAGGTTGCATGATTAGTGTACATAGAATAATGAATAGTTTAACGATTCAATATTGATTTAATACATTACCAATAAATTTAGTACCTGAAGAGGGGGTCTCTACTGCTTAAAAAAGCACACTTTAAATTCTCGCTTAATCTTTAAACTCTCATAGCTAACTATGAACGCTCGAAAATGACAACTGTTCACTTCAGAATCAAATTACTGATCGAGGAACGCCTTTTTGAATTACGTTACCAGTTAAAGTGAATCAAGTATAATGATATATCAAGTATAACCAAATGTAATTAGAAATAAAGATTAATTCAAAGACTATCAGAGACAATCGTCAAATACGCCATGACGAAACTTTGTGCAACTTATGACGGACACAACATCAATATGGCGGATCAATGAGAATTTTGGAAGCCTGTAAAATCGGTTTGAATTGGCCAATTTTAATTCTGTTTGTAGAAGCATCTCAGATGTCGCTCTTTGACCAAGCGAAAAGTAGCAAAGTTCATTACTTCGTTGATTTTACTGAACTGGCATATAAGAATAGAATTAATAATAGAAAATTATCCTCTGCGTCTGTATATGTTGTGGAAATGTTGATATTATACATGGTCATAAAACCCTGCACTCTTGGTGAAATTCTAGGAAAATCTGACAATCAATGAACTATATTCTCATAAAAAATATTCCAAAAGAAAACAAATAGCCAAGCGGGAAAAGGTAGATAGATAGATAGATAACTTTATTTAAACACGCTGACCTCGTCAACCGAAGCTGATTTCCACGAGGGGCGTGTATATGTGCATGTACAATATCATAACAAAATTTACTAAAGCTATTTACAATAATAATATATAGGTAAAGTGAGGTATAGGTAAAAATGTTTGACGAGGAACTTGTTAGGAAGTAAAATAATAATAGTACGTAAGGAGACAGTCTATTTACAGGCATAGTATATACGTATACAGTACTTGATTTTAACTATCAATGTCGGTAGCGATTTTCGTTCGAAAGGAAGAAAGGGATTTGCTTTCTTCAATTTCCCTTGGAATGGAAGCTTTTGCCTTACTGGCGGAATAGTTCGTGAGACTGTACTGGATGTATTTTCCAGATAGGTTTGAGGGAGGGGGAGGGAGTTGAAATTTTTAAGATTACTAAAAAAAGAGCAGTAAAAATATATATAAAAAGTTTTCAATATGAGTTGGAAAGAGGTAGAAAAAAATATTTGATGCTTAGCTCATTTGAACATCAGTCGTTTGATTCGAGAATTGCAACATGAATTACAGAATTACAAAAATACCGGTGAAAGGTAATTAAGGCATTGAACTTCTAATAATTGGAAATCGGCACATGGATATATGCAATATATAGTTGATTGAACCAAGTGACCTTTCCACAAAAATTTAAGTGCTCTTGTCATCTTTTTCACCGTTGTCTAAATAGGTTGTAATAATACTTTTTCCATTTCTAGGTTCTTCTCTTATTGTGTACGAAAAATGTCAGGCCGGAGACAGGTATGACTTGGGCTACTTGTAAGAAAATTAAATGAGGCGAGAAATTTAGGAGAGAGGCATAGATCAAATTGCTTAATTGCGCATTTTTAAATAACTACCTTATTCTATGGCGCGACGATTTCGTCCTTATATTTAATGTTCATAAAAATTTATATTTATTCAAATAATTTAAATACTGTCTATATTGGTTCAAAAATTATTTGTGGTATTCTTGATTAAATATGCAACTTTGTTATTCAATTATGTCCTTATTAAACATTCAAATATGTCATAACTTTATATTATTGATAAAACTGTGATGACACAAGGTATACGAAGTGAAATTCGTAAGTCTTCCGTGATTGTAACCATTCAAACATTACCTGATGATGATTGTAGCTCCTTCAGTCTCCTAGCAGGCATATATATATACACCCCGCTAGGTTATACAATTTTTCATGTTTATGAATCTATGAACACTAATAATGAACACTAATGATTTTAACATTTACCGTAGTACCTCACCCCACTGACCATTTTTCTCACACAAAACATTGGTCATGTTTTCCTTTTGCATTTCCTGGTGGTTAAAAGCTTTGATACATTAACTATAATAACACACAGATCTCGACCAATGAAAATCCAAAATGAACTCTGATATGATTATTGTTTCGAAATATTAAACGTAGAAAGATGTCCTCGTAATTAAATGTCTTTAGTTTATTGGATCTTTTTACGTTTAAAGCATATTTTGCCTGACTTAGGGGAAAGGGTGTTGGAACTTTTAAACTAGTTCAATTTCTGGTGACCCACGTTGTAGCAGATTATGTATATTTTTTAATTTCTTCGGATCTGGTGAACCAAATAACAAGGGTTTGGAAAACAAGCTCACGGACGCTTTCTAACCCAGTATGAACAGCTCTACGGATTGTGAGCTGTGACAGAATGTTGGAAATAGGCAAATATGCTGTTGTGGCAACATTGTTCCATTGTTCCTAACACTTTTAACTAGTAAATGTGCGGGACTGAGTAGACATCAGGAAAACAGTCGAGATAAATTAAACAATTCGCACTTAGAAGGAGAACACACTAGTAAATTTTATTAAAAATATACAAGTTTTGTTGCATATTTTTAATTTTGTAAAAAAATTTTACAATAGTAAAGTAATTAACACAACGCACGCCTGGGCCGCCTGTGGTGCACCACTCAGGGAAATCTGAATCTTCAAATACATTATGAATATAAACACACAATGTCAAAAACTACTAGGGAGATGCGAAGCATCATGGGGCGAGCCCGAGCGGGATATGGCGGTATCTCGATCCTGCTTAGTGACAGCATATTCAGCAAAAACGCGTCGATTTCAAAATGCTCTAGAAAGTGAATGTGGATGAAAACGCCATTCGTGAAAGATATTGTCTTGGCGTTAACAGTCGAAAACCGAGACTTTCAAAAATGGTGGATACGGCAGCTGTACCGATTGCTACTCTTTTGCAAGTCTTAAGTCAGTTGCTATAGACACGCAAAAAGCACGCTATACAAACTTTTACCTGTAGATCCGCTTTCCGTGTCCTACAGACCCGTAGGGTTGGTTTTGACAGGTGAAACGTGACGAATTCGCGACAAATTGTAAAGAATTCGCTTTAAATCGCTGTAGCTTCTTCAATATTTAATATTTTTCGCTCAAAAGCGGCAGATATGTTAAGGAAACGATAGCGATTCATTCGGTGGTATTTTGAGGAAACACAATGCAGGATAGCAAAGACTTTCGAGGTAAAACGTCAAAATAATTTGTATATTAAAATTAATATTTCCAATGTCAACATAGTAAACGCACTGTATTTTAGATTTCGCTGTATTTTTTTTTGCTTTTTAACTTTTTCCAACGAAACTTGGCTTAAAACGTAGAGAAAACGGCAACGGTGTTTTTGGTGGCATTTTCAGAAATATCTGTATTTTCCCGGCTAAGATATCGCTGTATATTGGGCCCGCTACTAGGCCCGATAGGCAGAAATGCGATGTCTTAAACAGGCCTAAATTCATTGAACTCATATTTATTGTATTTCTTCGATCAACTAGCAACTTACGTCTTGCGAAGTGGAAAGCGATGCAAGATGACGCTAAAGTTTATTTCGTAGTTCACGGCAAGCTGACAACCACTGCTGACAACAATCTGGGAGAAGTTCGGATGGCAGAATTACCCGATAGGATTTTAATCACTGTAGCAAAGTGCCGTGTACGTACGCACCATAATGCATTGCGCTTCAGCACGGTAAGCCACCAAACAGTGGGGCTCGCTCAGGCTCGCCCCAATAAAAAGACATATCCAAACCCAAAAGCATACATTATAGAAGTCTAACTTGATGAATAAGCGTCCTATATACAACCAAGCAAGGTTATCGAATATTTTTAACGAGACGTAAATTCGCTTGTTTATGTAATTTTACGGTTGCGCCCTATAACAGTAAAATATTTCCCGAAAAATTTTCCTTGTATTGCACGCAATTCATGTATATGTAATTCAGTGTAAAACATCGACGTCACAGTGGGATCAAATATATTACTACATCACGATGGATTTGCGATGCATCGCTGAATGCATCGGTCTCGAGTCCTTTTCCGCGTCAAATCTAGTTTCGTGCGGAGATCCACTTTAGCTCGGGGAAATGAAGTAGCCGAAAATGCCTTTAGTCCGCTGAGCAATGTAACGCGTGCAGGTTGCGGGTGCTTTCATCGGTGCAGTGTACTGATCTAGATTCAAGGGGCAACGCATCTCATTTACAAATCCAGTGAAGGTTGGACAGCTACTCACAAAGCATCATAGGTAACGAACGTCTAATCTAACGTGCGCTCTCATTAAGGCGTTAACTGTTAAGACGTAAACATCTCCCAGGAAAACAAAATGCAGGGTTTTGAATGACAAGCTAGCGGGTCAAGCTACGATACTTCATCAATACAGTCTAATTACTGTATTGTTGTGATCCACACTGTGATTTTTGCTCTAATTTTCCACGTTTAATGTTTTCAAAGTTCGATGGGCCAAATTGCTACAACTAGTACAAGTCCAATATTTCAGGTCGGTTTATATTTTAATATTAAGATATATACTTTGATTTCAGAACTAGTTTTCTACTTTAATTTGCCTAAATTTATATGAGCAGAGAATATCCACTCTATAAGAAATGTACCACATATTTCCTCTTAAAATGTTGAGTGAAAGAGTCCCAAACTATTCGAATGTTGGATTATTATGGCTAAACATATCGTGTTTTTTTTAAAACACAAAATTTTAGAAGCTGCACTCAGAAATCCTATTTAGGCAATTAGATTCATTCTGAAATGTGACATATATTATTTCATTCTGATCGAAATGGGACCACAGGCGGCCTAGTTCAGTGTGTAGTTTCATATAGAGATCAGTAGCGAGCGGTAGCGTATTGTTTTACATATATAATATAAAACAATACGCTACCGCTTGCTACTGATCTCTATATGAAACTACACACTGAACTGGGCCGCCTATGATGGGACATATATTTTTTGCAAGAAAAATGCAATAGGTGCAAAATTGCTATTAACCACAGTGATGGCATTGAAAGTGATAAAGACCACAGTCAAGCTATCTGTTGTAAATCAGTAAACTACACTCAATTTTTGCTTTTTTGATCGGTATTTTTGTCTTAATTCGTCTCCAGTTTTTGAACAAATATATTTCAAAATGTACGAAATGTACGAAGTGTTCTTCAAAAGCGCATGTTGCATGTCAACAGCAGCAAGTGCTGAGGAGTCTGAAAAAGAAATGTCGAGTCCTAAAAGAATGCGAAATGAATCCGACGACGCAACGACAACAATATCCAATGAAAATGTTTCCAGTTCATCAGACGACAGCAAATGTTTCGGAGAGACTGAAGGCTCTAATGAAGGCAAAAGTTCCGAAGAGATGAACGACTCTCACGAAGATACCGATCCCTCGAGAGTACTAATACACGAGGCTGCAGCGGAACTTCGTACAAAGCACAATGAACTTGTACAAAGTTTTGAAAATGGTGGATTCGATAAATTTGACGCAAAGAAGCAAGCCTTTTCCAGAGCATCGAAAAGAAATGGGAAATGTTTATTAAAATCGCCTGCAATGGATGTTGCAACTGAAAAGGTATCACGTGCATACAAAAATAATGAAAACCAGGGATGCATTCGTTGAACATGATAAGTTTGAACATGGAATGTACATAAGACTGCTGCTCTCTGGAGTCAGGCTTCTGTAGGATGTTTTAAACGGGCCTTTTATATAAGGACCTTTCATTAATTTGAATTAATCTATAAATATTTTGGACATTGTTAGCATATTTTACAACATATAATTATTGCTTACATTTTTTGGGCCATAAGTTTGTCAGTAGTGTCGCTTACTGCTACGTGTTTACCCTGTTTAAATAAAGTTTAGCAATCAATCAATCAATTAATGTTTCACGCTAATGCGATTATCGAGCGATTGTCAGCTACTAATATTCTAACCTACTAATATTGGTTAGAATATTAGTAGTTGACAGTCGTTTAACAGTCGCATTAGCGTGAAACTCCAAGTAGCGAGTTGTAAACATTATTACGATATATATTTATATTTATTTATTCATTCAATCAATATCGTAATAATGTTTACAAATCGCTACTGGGAGTTTAACGCTAATGCGATTATCAAGGGTGTATCAAAAACATGTCCCAAATACAAATTCGCTTCCTAAATTGGATAGTTGGAAAATTGCGGATACCAACAGCAACCAACGGCTAATCAGTCTATCTCAGTCAATATCTCAGTCAATTTTGTTTTCATATGTTCAATTTTGTAAGCAGGGGGCTCAAAATGCTTATTTTGAGGTAGCTTGCGTGCTAAAATGCAAAACGAAAAATGATTTTTTTTGCGTTGCTGGCAAATATGGATTGTTGTTATTAATCTGTAAATATTTTAGAAAAAAATAATGCGTATAGTAAATACCGACGCGCGACCCTTAAAGATTTATTTTTTCCAACTCGCAATGTTTTAAAAATAAGTAATTGATTTTAACTTTGTCTTTATGTTGAATCATGTGTTCAATTTATGCACGTGCTCACTGTTACTTAAGATCAGCAAAATGAAAAGTACTGGAGTTTTACGGGTCGCGCGTTGGTATTTACAACGTATCATTTTTTCTAAATTTTTGCAGGTTAATAAAAACATTCTACAGTTGCTGGCGGCACGAAAAAAATCATTTCTCATTTGAAATTTTGCGTGCAAGCCACTTGAAATATACAATGATGAGAGTTCATTCTGGATTTTCTTTGGTCGAGATGTGTGCGTTAACCCATTTCACTTCTCCACCAAATTGCATTCTGCCAATTTTGTCCTGTTTAAGCCCAGCAAGCGAAGCTTCAGCTTGATAATGAAATCCTCAGAGATTTTGATACGAATTCACCTATAATTAAAATAGCTTACTTACACGGCGTTTAATTTTTCGGGTATTCGTCATCAAATGAATTAATTAAGATGCGTACAGCCGATGTTAGTGGCAACAATTTTTACTGTACTGAGGGTTGTACTAGATGACCAACAAACGCCTCTTTATATTTCATCTGACGAAGACATAATTATTCAAATGTGCAGTTCCGGCATTGGAGAAATTTAAACTTCGAACTCTAACAAATGTATCTCAGGGGCGGATCTAGACTTTTTCCTCAGTAGTTTCCAATTTTTTTATTGTAACATTAGGGCCCCCCCCCTGGAGGACATTTTCCCGACCCCCACTTAAAACAAAAAGTATTCATTGAAACAACAGTGCTTTAATTGAAGATAAATCTATACCTTCATTAACAACATTTGCCACACAAGACCATGCAAATATATATTTAATATTACAAATTTATTCCTGTTGAACTACTGTAGTATTGGAGTAAGTTTGTGATGGACTTGTGTGTTAAATCACTGAATAAGTACAACTGATTTATATCAGAAAAATTCCAAACTTGCCCCTTATTCAATGGAGATTGTTGACAAATGTTACCAGCATATGAACTGTATACAGTTATCTCTTGGTTTTCGCAACATCCACCACCTCAATACCACAGCCTGCCAAAAGATGAGCAAACTTCATTGCAGCTACAGAAATATTGATTAACAATATGAACTACATAAAGTTATACCTGACATCTCAGTCAGTTTCTTTTAAAAATCTTTAATAACAGCAACAACAAGTAATCTAAAAGATGATACAATGAATAATAAATACATGAAAAATGAACACCATTATAATTAAAGATAATTAAACTTTATTGTGAGTAAAATAAAGATTATGTATGTAGCTGTATGGTGTAAAATATATACCTGATATTTCCCTGCTAGACAGCAAGGATCAACAATCAATAGAAGTAAAGAACAGGAAGGAATTCACATAACAACACAGAGTCCATGAGAACAAATGTCAGCAAATAAAGGGAAGCAAATACATGTGTAGCAAATTGATACCAGCTTTTTTGCCTCTGTACTGTTCACTGTCAGTTTAAGGATTAAAAAATCCATACAGTTCATAACTCACAAGTACTCTAGAAACAGCTAGTGAAATAAGAAAAAGCAATGTATCTAATCTTCCAAGACATTTGCCATCCTCATTCTTCTGGGGTGTAGGTTGGAATAAATCAATGAGTTCATTGAGATCCAGCTCAATCTCTGCATGAGTGTCCATGAGTGCTAATCAATTGAGTCTATCATGGCTCATTGTGTTCCTCAAGAAGTTTTTTAGGTTTCGAAGAGTTGAAATAGATCTTTCACAATTACAACTTAAGGATGAAAATGGAATAGTTGCCAATACTTGTAGGACAGCAAAAATATTATAAAACATTCTTTGTCAATGAATTTTATCAAGGCACTACTTAGTCTGTCAGGATACTTCTTCTTTTTCTTTTTTTTCCTTCCACAATCTATGCCCACAGGATTAATTCTGCTTCTAAGCCAGCTATGTTTGTTACTGTATGTCTTGATTGTAGCTCTCACAAAATTCTCTTACATTATTTTTCCAATCCTGGGGTTGTCCAAGCAAAATTGATGGAATTATTGACAATCCTTTATAGCAAATATGTACTTGAGCTTTAAATCTGATGTCAAGTTGTTGAATTGCATGGTCCAAGAACACTCTTGTCAAATTTATCTTGTAATACTGCTTTGGTGCTGCAGCTGGAGCATTGGCCCGACGAATTTGTCCGTTAATAATTACCATTAGCATGGTTGGATCACTTTGAATACTCCCCGCTAATTCAGCTGCTTCTGTATATAGTAAATGATGCGCGCAAAATGATCGTAACTCCAATGTATCAGAAAAAGCACTAGACAAGTATTCTTCTCAGTAATATATCGAACGTAGATCGACCAAAATCATTGAAATCACACTTATTATAACTAGCGTGTGCTAGCGTTCTGTTTGAAGGGAGTGTAGTAAAACCTGAGTAGAACACATCTAACAAAACAGACGACGCAGGGTGGTAGGCTTGGGTATTTATACTTTTCTCGGTAGTTTCCTCAGTAGTTTCCGACCAATCAGAGCTCGAGGCTCAGTAGTTTCCAAATGAATCTTGCTGACGCAGTAGTTTCCAAAGGCAAATCTTGCTGACGCAGTAGTTTCCAATCGCCATATATGGAAACCTCAGTAGTTTCCTAATAGTTTCCTTATAAACGCGAGTGTTTCCCACTGGTTCCCAGTTTCCCAGCAGGAAAATGCGATGAAAAGCAGCAAAATTTGCGCGAAATTTTTAAAAATTCGTTCAAAAAATGGCCAGAAATACGATATTTGAGAAGAATATTCTGTATTCTATTTATTTTGGTGAAGATTCTTAAACTGACGGTGGTGATTAAACTTTCTCGTCGAAAAATTCTCAGTAGTTTCCGGAAACTACGGAAACTACCCTAGATCCGCCCCTGGTATCTGGCACTACTCCGACCATGAAATAAGATCATGAAACGTCGTCACCTGATACAACTCTCCAGTCCGTACTGCAAAAATGTCACCACAAACTTGGATCGAACATTCTCCAAGAAGGGGGCCACTACTTTTTTTTTGTTTCTAATGCTATCAGACTTTAGCTTAACTATGTCGTTACGTACTGGACATGAAAAATTTTGTTAGGTGTTATTGTTGCTATGGTTACCAAAATGGTCTTCTCGGCTTAAGGGGGTCCACTATTAAAAAAATTTTTTTCTAGTTTCCAGTTCAATCAGAGTACAGTTCTAATATGTTGTTATGGCTTCCCTGATTTAAAAATACATTGTTGATTGTTTATTGTTGATTGTTGGAGTGCCTTCTCTGCTTAAATTTGCGCAATTTTGTATGCATGATTTCGAGAGAAATGTGAACGATAGAACTTGAAACAACTTTTTGTTGATTACCCAAGACAATGTCTAGGGTGTAAACTACAATGGGTACAATTATAGAATACCTGGCCACCTATAGATACATGACTGATTGGCTGCCTGGCTACATGGCTACATTGTAAAATTAAAAAGGCCCGCATTTAAGGCCCGCATTTAAAAAGGCTCCGCATGGAGAAATTAAAGTTAATGAGGGTAAAGGTTAGGGTAATGGTTAGAATTGGAGTAAGGGTTAGGGTAGGGGAAAGGGTTAGGGTAGCCACGTAGCAATGTAGCCACGTAGCCAGATAGCCATGTAGCCACATAGCTATGTAGCCATGTAGCCACTTAGCCATGTAGCCACGTAGCCATGTAACCACTTAGCCATTACTTAGCAATGAAGCCACGTAGCGATGGAAGCATGTAGCCACGTGGTGATCTACGAAGCTTTTATAAACTGGCCAGGTATTACAGAATTACTCCCAACAATGTAAAACGCCTCTAAAATCGAAGATTATATTTTAGAATGTTGAAACTGTCAACTTGAAATTGCAATATCTTTTCCAAATTGTAGTTATATTCGTTCATTTTTGTTCATATCGGGCAAAGTTTGCTGAATTTCTCCGTTTATAAATACTTTTTGTGTTTAAAATTCTGGAAATGTTTAGAGATGTCTACAAGGTTTGAAAATTCATAAATTTGGAATTCTTTACTAGTGGTCCTCCTTAAATTTAAGCAATTTTGTACGCCTGATTTTGAAAGAATTATAAATGATAGAAACATGAAACAACTTTTTGTTCATTACCAAAGACATTGTCCAGGATTATATCATAACAATGCAAAAAGTACCTCCGATATCGACGACTATATTTTTGAGAATTAAAGGTGTGCATTCAATATTTCAAAATCTTTCCTAAATTATAGAAAAGGTCGTTAATTTTTGGTTTATCTCCTAAGGAAGGGATGTTACCAAATGATTTGAAAGTTTAACATTTGAATATTGAGTATCTGTCCTGTTATTGCGTTTGAATTGTGGAAAATTGGCCTTTTCAACAGCCTAAGGAAATAGCCTAATGTTTCTTTTGCATGTATCCTATACAAGACAATGCAACGGAACCATAAAGCACCCGACGAAGTCCATTAAAGGCTCATTATGTTAAGGTTACGCTAAAATCACTGTTTTACCCTAACAAGGTATACATTTTGCTCAATTTCTCCGTTTTTAAATATTTTTTGTGTTTCAAATTCTGGAAATGTCTAGAGAACGCCGCGAACAATTTCTTCTTCAAAAATTGATAAATTTGGAAATTATTTAGTAGAGTATAAAGTACGAACTATTAACAAAATTTATTTCTTGGGACTGAGAGAATTTAATGACCATGGAAAAGGTGACTTTTCTTCAAATTTGTTGCCCGGATGTTGTTTTTTCTAGCTGACAATTATTTAACAATTTTTTAAGGTTGTACAGAAAGTAATTCATATGCACTTGGGATGCAACGTTTCTCTATTCTGTGGTCACAAATGTCTGCTTCATCACAACGGCGAGATTACCTCGAGGCGAGATTACATTTTGTGTACTCCTGGATGCCTACAGACGATGATAGTGATCCATGGTTACAGGTTGATTTTGCAATTACTTTGGATCTTTTGAAGTTAACAATACAAGGCGCACCAAATGCCGAGCTATTCGTGAAAAGCTTCACAGTTACCTATGCTAATTCAAGCGGGATATTTCAAAACCTTACCAGCGGCAGTATATTGAAGGTAAAAATTAATCAACAGTTTCATATTATTGGCTATTTTGTTAAAAAAACCCAGATTGGGCGTAATATTGAGGAAATTACAAGTATACGGATTCGTTTGTTACCGCAAACATTTTGGTGCGATTACAAAACATTACTCGTCCACATGTATCCAGATTTGTCGTGTTTTTGACCGTCCAGGCGTAACCGAAATTTGATACTACTCTGGAGTCGCTTATGAGCATGCGTTAGTAGCCATTTTGTAAACCGTTTTCAAACGTTTACAGCTACAATGTGCGTTTTAAATTGAAATCTTCGCGTTATATATACATGGGTTGTAGTAGGCTGGTAAACATTTTTGTACGGTGTCCGCTGAGCATTGGAGTCCGCACAAGTGGGAGAAAAATGATATTTTGTCTTCTAAATGATTGGTTACTAGTTGTAGTATGGTGGAACCTTACATTAGAACGTGCGAATAAATTCATGCAAGGTAAACTTGCCTATACTGGTGCAAAAATCTTGTCACAAGAGCTATATTTACATAAGTATATTGTTTTGCTTCATTACTCCACTATAGTGAGTCGCCCTAAACATTAATTCGGTGGCCCTATTAGCAATTTCTTTGGGGGGAGGTGGAGGGGGGGGGGGACACGAGTCATCGCCATCACTTTTTACACAGGGGCCAGAAATAAATGATTGACTTTCGTTGGAATGCTTCGATGCGGTTGCTAGCCGGCGCCACCTTTTGATTGAAGCTATTAGTAAAGCAAGGAACATTGGAACACGGAACAACGGAACAGCAAAGTTTCGGAACACTGGAACAGAAAAATTCTTAATTTGGTACAAATTCTTAAATCACTTGTCGGGGGGGGCGGGTTATCCGTCGAATAATTGTTATGTTGCAGGTCGATCGTAGAACGTGGAGACCAGTACGACGCAGGACACATGGAAATGGATCATCGCAAAAGGTACTTTAACGCTCTAAATTATAAACCATCAAGGATTCTTTATTCAAAAAATAAGCTTTACGTGTGTGCATATTACATGAAATGTTTTAAAACTCATTTAGATATTGTGATGTATGTCGCATACATTACTACATCACTCCCCCCTTTGTTTTTTAAACAAAACTCAACGTCTTTTTACTCTTATGATATAAGATTTGAGGGCACTACATTGCCATATCTATTTATTGGTCGTTGTCCTTTCATAGATCTTCGTGGTGTCGTCTCATGTTCTTCCAGTTCTAGCTCATGACCCATATGGTTGATTTAATAATCACTTTCTTCTTCAGCACATTTCATTAGTTTGAAATGAGACATGTTACGCATAATGGTGCGTCTGTCGCTTCTGCTACCACAGTTGGTCATTTTCTCTTGATTGCTGTAAATTTCTCTGGATTAAGCCTTGTTGACAGTTACTGGCTGGCTTTTGTTGACATATGACATTATCTCCTTTGATGTTGGATGGTTTTGCACGCTTTTTGCATCATAGTACTTTTTATTACTGTTCTTTCTCTTGTCAATATTCGCTTTCGCTTTCTTATGTTTGTCTATAACCTTCGTCGTCGTTAGCTCAGGCAGAGTCCCATGTATTTTCCGATTGAACAATAACTCGCATGAAGAAACTCTCTTTGTAGCGTGCGGTATTGACCGATAGTTTAGCGAGAATCTTTGAAGTTTTTCTCTCCAGTATTTCAATTCTATATAATGTGGCTGTTTTTATCCCTTTTCCTATAGGCCATTACTATAAATTAAAAATTGCTTCTTGTCACCGTTGCGCGTTGATATAAAAATTAATTTTATGTATGGGAACATCAGCTAACCCACTATCTACTGTATATCTTATTTTTACGCGCCTGTAGCACGTCAAAATAACACAAGCACTGGCTAAACCACGCTGATGTAGGCTGTCTTCAGCATAAAATTAGTCAGGTAATGTTATTTGCTCGCAGTTTCTTAATTGAAAGTAAAATGTTGAAAACCTCTATAATCAATCTGCGCAAGACTTCTTTCTATCGTCTTGGCAGGTTAACTACACTACCAGTTACAAAGATGATCGAGATATCGAGATAGTCAGATTTGTTCTTTTGCACGCGGCCAGGTATAGCTTTAAGTGATCCATGAAAATGCTTCCTGTTTAGTGTCATTACCTTACTGCGGGTGTTTACAAAGGCAGAGCAAAAATACCATTACCAGTAATTTGGAATTTGATTAATAAATTAAACTACGTCTGCAGTGCAGTGCATCAAAGTTATCTTATTTCTTCGAAAATGTCATATCTATTTATTAATATTCATTTTGGTCACGATATATCCGAGATATTAGTAGTGCAATGCTGGAATGTGTACATACAATCCATACTCCAACACTACATAAGCTGTAGAAAATGAGAGGTGCATGTGCTTACAGTATATAGAATATAAAATCCGATAAGATATAATCCGATATAGTTCAGTTTATTTTTCTACTTGGGCGAGAATAGTACAAATACCCAGTGGTGATCCGTCAACGATCAGTAAACTTCTTTTGGCGGTGTCAAAATAGGCTATTGCAAGGGCTTGGGTCAGTTTCTTCTTAATTTTCTGAAATGCTCTTCGATGACCATTGTTCCAGTTGAAAATGTGCTTCTTCTTCATGAGTTCTCCAATGAAGGTGGGCTAGATAATTCAAGTAGTTTTCCACGGCTTCATCGTGCAACTTTCTCGTTTTCCCGTAGATAATCTGCAATATTTTTTACACCCTGAATGTTGCTTAAATTTCGTTGAAGGATATTCTGAAAGATCTGAGATGCACTGTTCGTACCATAGTTCAACCGTTTATGACGAAATAGACCCTCGTGAGTACAAAATGTGGTAATTTAGCGACTTTTCTCTTGGTGATACGCTTGTTTCAAGTCTGTTTTGGAAAAGTATTTTAATTGATACATTCAGTTCGGCTTTGAAATCCGAGAGTGTTGGAATTACGTGTCGTTCACGGTTAATCGCTTTGTTAGCTACTCTCATATCAACGCAGATCGGTCACAGACCTAGTCTTTGATGATGTCTTCGTCAACCAATCTTTTGAATTCTTTTAATGCATGTTTTCTCAGATGGTATGGTATTCACGTCCGTGGCTGACTGTCGGGCTTAACTTCTTCATTAATGTGCAATTGACTTGTTAGGTGTTTATGTGACGCGCTAATTCATAAACAATTAGTTTTGGCTACCATGTACCGGGTTCTCTGAGATTAGGTCACGTGAAAAATATTTTTTTTATACTTCTACGTTATGCAATAAATTCCGATCAAAAACATATTTCGCGTTGAAGAACGGGTAACATAATTTGGAGCCTTCGGAGAGATCTCGAAAGACTTCGAGAGAATATTGGAACAATAAATACAACATTATTCGTTACAATGAACGCGAATTAAATATAAATATCGTCGCTGAAAATCCAAGATGGCGGAAGAAAAGTTTGAAGAACTCGACTTAAAGATTGAGGAATCCGTACTTTCCTTAGATATTAATGAACTTGCTACACTGGCTAATAAGTTAGCACTTAAACAGGAAGATATTGAAGGTAAAAGTCGACGTGTTTTATCGAAATTAGTGAGGAAAACTATTGATACAAATGTGGATAAATACGAGAGTTTTCAAAAGAAAGTTGAGTATCTAGAAAAGTTACAAGAGACTCTGAATATAGAGCCCCCGCTACTGGAAGAACCAGAGGCGAATGTTGATGATACTACTGGAAGTGTTGTTGAGTTTCAAAGTACAATATCGAAAGAGACTGTCTCAAAAGTTGACAAAGTTGCTAGTGGTAACCAGTCCTTTTGTAGTTTATCGTAGAGAGTTGAAGATTGTTGGCATAGTAGGGCCGGAGAGCCAGAAAGACAGATTGTCTTTTGTCAGCTTAACTCGTCAAGTGGAGTCTGCGAAAGCTAAAGGTCATACTGAAAGTAAAGTGATTGAAGCTGTTATCAAAGCAATTAGCCCAACACTGAAGCTCAGATCTTATGTGGAAACAATGGAAGGACTAACATTAAAGAAACTTCTCAAGATACTAAAAGCACACTATAAACAAAAGAGTGCTACAGAGTTGTATCATGAACTGACAATCTTGTGTCAAGAACCAAAAGAAAGCGCTGAAGATTTTTTAATACGAGCTCTTGATTTACGACAACAAGTGTTGTTTACCTCCCGTGTAATGGAAGGAGATGTCAAATACTCACAAGAATTGGTCCAAGCTGTTTTATTGAGAACATTAGAGACTGGGATCAAGAGTGAGACTATTTGCACGAAGTTGAGACCTTTGCTAAAGAGACCCAATATTACTGATCAAGAATTGATTACTGCTGTTGGAGATGCAATGTCTGAAGAGACAGAGAGATTTAATAAACTAAGTTTGTCATCACGTAAACAATCCGTCAAAGTCAATTCCTCTAGTTATGACAATACCACCCAAGAACAAAATCCTTCCAAGGTGGTACAATGTGGAGAGAAAGTCAAGCGTTACACATTAATGATGACATTAGAGGCAGTCAAAACTGATATAGCTAGTATCAAAAGTACGATGGCTGCAAATAACTGCCAAATTAAATCTGGAAATGATATGAAGAGCAGAGACCATCCTGTCCAAATTGTAAAGCAAATGGAGGGGAGAATTGTAGTCATTGTTATGTATGTGGTTCAGGGGAGCATTTTGCAAGGGGATGTAAACGAAGATCGAGAGACGGGCGAGGACTCCTTCTGAGGGACAGGAAGTAATCCAAGATAGCAACAAGTCCCATTTATGTGGAAACTGTGGTAAGTCACCAAACGGTACAAGTATCCTTAGATGTATTCGGTGCAAAACAGTCTACTATTGTTCCAAAAAGTGCCAATCAGCACACTGGAAGGACCATGAACCTCTTTGTAGTGCAATTGTAAATATGGCTACAAAAGAAGCAAAAGAAGAGAAAGAGTGGTTAGAACAGGGACAATATGTAAGTCATTTGACGCCTGCACACCAAAACACTGTTATAAAACTAGTTGGTAAACGGTGTCTGATGAAGTGTTTAATTGAGAATGTACCAACTGAAGTATTGTGGGATACGGGCGCCCAGGTTTCAATAGCCTCGCATGAATGGGTAACGAGAAACTTTCCCGATATCAAGGTTAATCCAGTTGAGGATTTAATAGAGAACAATTTAGATCTCAAAGCAGCAATGGCTTACCTATCCCACACAAAGGTTTTGTAGAAGTAAGGTTTCAACCACTGAACTCACAAAATAGACAAGAGGTTTTACTGCCTCTGTTAGTTGCAACTGATCGCCTCGATCACCCCATAATTGGGTAGAACGTTATTGAAGAATTATTCAAATACCTAGCTGACAGTGGGTGTAGCACGGAACAAAATGACATTATGTCATCAATGGCAGCAAGTTTTTCCACTGTTAAACCTAACAACATTGAAACTCTTGTTAAATTTCAGAAATCAGCATAGTGAACTTTGCTCAGTTAAGACAATAAAACACGACGTCCTAATTCCAAATGGAAAAACAATGAGTGTTACTTGTAAAGCAAACACACGGTCCAATAAAACAAGTAAACTTCCAGTTTTGTTTGAACCAGATCCTGAACAACCATGGCCCACCGGTCTTGATATCAACGAGACATTGACAAATATAAACGGTGGCGTCTCTTCCCGAGTTGTCATCCAAGTTAGAAATTCAACTGATCATGACATTGTTCTCCCTAAAAGGACGATACTCGGACAGTTGCAATTGGTGAAATCAGTTACACCTGTTGAAGTCAAGGAAAAGTGTAATAAAGAGGCTCAAGTTTCGGAAGTTTGTGAAGCACCAACCGCTGAGAACAATTCGAACAGTGATAGTTCAAAAACCCATCCTCTGAATGAGTGGTTACCGAAAGTTGACTTGAGCAGTCTGACTGCAGAACAAAAATTAATCGCTCAACAAATGCTTCGTGAAGAGTCTGATTGTTTTTCTCGAGATGATGAGGATATTGGTTGTTGTGAATAACTTAAAATGAAGATTAACTTAACAGATAATATCCCAGTTCAAAAAAGTTATAATGCAATACCAAAGCCCTTATATCCGGAAGTGAAACAGTATATTGAAGACCTTCTAAACCGCAAGTTCATACGTCGATCTAAATCGGCCTATTCATCTCCTATCGTTTGCGTTAGAAAGAAGGACGGTATTTTACGGTTATGTGTGGATTACAGAGAACTCAATAGACGGACTATCGCGGATCGGCATCCTTTACCAAAAGTCCAGACAACACTCGAGAACCTTGGAGGTAATTCGTGGTTTTCCCTTTTAGACCAGGGGAAAGCATACCATCAGGGATTTGTAGAGATCACTGATCAACACAAGACAGCCTTCATAACCCCATGGGGCTTATACGAATGGGTAAGAATTCCGTTTGGGTTAAACAATGCGCCTGCGGAGTTCCAGCGGTTCATGGAGTCGTGCTTGGAGGGACTTCGAGATAACATATGCTTACCATACTTAGACGATGTAATAGTCTTCAGTAAGACTTTCAACGAACATGTTGAGCATTTAAGAACTGTTATAAAACGCCTACGAGATCATGGTGTAAAACTAAAGCCTAGGAAATGTAATCTGTTCCGGCGAGAAGTCCAATGTCTTGGTCGAGTTGTGTCAGAATACGGATATAAAATGGATCCAACTAAAATACAAGCAGTTCTATCGCTGAAGAATAAAGAACCAAAGACGGTTGGCGAAGTTCGTCATTTGCTGGGTTTATTGGCATACTATAGAAGATATATTCGGGATTTTTCTCGAGTTGCAAAACCTTTATATTATTTGATCTCCTACAACGATTGAATGAACCCAACAGCAATAAGTCAAAAATACCTCAAGTACCATCTTCCCAAACTGTCTCATGGACTAACGAACATGGCGTAGTATTGAATCAACTTTTGGAACGTCTTACCACGGCACCAATTCTGGCGTACCCGGATTACAACAAGCCGTTTGTGTTGCATACGGACGCGTCTCAGGAAGGACTTGGTGCGATCCTGTACCAAGAACAAAACGGGGAGATGCGGGTTATCGGTTATGGTTCGCGAAGCTTGACTCCCGCTGAGAGAAATTACTATTTACACTCAGGAAAACTCGAATTTTTAGCTTTAAAGTGGGCGGTGTGCGAACAATACCGCGATTATCTATATTACGCCAAGTCGTTCACGATATTCACAGATAATAACCCGTTGACATATGTGTTAACATCAGCAAAATTAAATGCAACTGGACATCGTTGGGTTGCAGAATTTAGCTGACTATAATTTCACGATCAAGTATAGACCTGGAGTGGCAAATAAAGACGCGGATGCTTTATCGAGAATGCCGATGGATATAGAAGAGTATATGAAATCGTGCACTAAAGAAACCTCACAAGAGCACATAAAAGCGTGTATGAAAGGAATCCATGCACAAGAGCCTTGGATTTCAGCAATTACGGCAAACCTTGAGGTACTGAATGGGAACGAGTTTATACCTGAATTAGGTGCATCACGGAAACTGGATTTCAAGGAATTGGTTCGAGCTCAAGATAATGATCCTGCCATCGGAAAAATCCGCATGTTTGTAGCAACAAACAAATTTCCAACAAAAGAAGAACAAAGTCGGTTAACACCAGACGCAAAACGTTGTTGAGAGAATGGAAAAGATTAGAAATAGGAACTGACGGTATATTAAGGAGAAAACGCGGACCAGTTATGCAGTTAGTGTTGCCACATTGTTATCGAACCACAGTATATAAAGAGCTTCATCAAAATATGGGTCACCTTAGGTCTGAGAGAGTAGTTGAGCTTGCAAGAGAGAGATTCTTCTGGCCACATATGCAAAAGAACATTACACATTTCGTGACCAAAGAATGTAGCTGTGTGAAACAACGAGCACCACTGAGGAAAACACGTGCACCATTGCAAAGTATAACCACACATGCACCACTTGAACTGGTCTCTATAGATTTCCTCCACTTAGAACGAAGCACTGGCGGCTACGAGTATATTCTCGTAGTCGTTGACCACTTCACTCGCTTCGCGCAAACGTATCCAACCAGGAATAAACAAGCTAGAACGGCATCGGATAAATTGTACAACGAGTTTTTTCTCAAATACGGATTTCCAAGTCGGATTCTACATGATCAGGGACGTGAATTTGAGAATAAATTGTTTCACCAGCTGGAAAAGTCGTGTGGGATTATTCGGTCTAGAACGACGCCGTATCACCCACAAGGCAACGGTAAGGCAGAAAGGTTTAATCGAACGCTTTTGTCCATGCTAAAGACCTTGCCAGAGAATCAGAAGAGTCGTTGGGATCAACACGAGATTGATGTCCAATACCGGCAATCTGAGTCCGATGGACAAATCCATCAGACAAGTTTTACGATGGATCCGATGGAGTTCTTTTTTTAAAATACACAGTCACGTGACAAACATACTTATACATTACGTAATAAATGCAAATATTATAACTATGTAATCTACACAATATTCAGTAAGCTTAGTAACATATATGTAAACATGCTAAACGCTTACTTTGCTGAAAGTATCTAAGTATGTATTAGGCATAGAAAATAGAAACTCTAGGTCCCTTAGATGGTCCGATAGATCCATCGGACAAAAAATGACGTCCTCACAAGCTAGGTTTAATTCAATTAGAGATGTCCGTATGCAGCCTGCCTGGGGATTGCCCTAACCTAACGAAAGTCAGATTGTCCGATGGATGCATCGGACAAGCGTGTTTTCCGTCGGACAAAAAATTATCCGATGGAGAAAAAATGACGTCATCACAAGCTAGGTTTAATTATTCAATTAGGGATGTCCGCATATTTCCTGCCTGGTGATTGCCCTGACCTCGTGAAAGTCAGATAGTCCGATGGATCCGATGGATCCATCGGACAAGCTTGTTTTCCATCGGACAAAAAATTATCCGATAGGGAAAAAATGACGTCATAACAAGCTAGGTTTAATTCTATTAGAGACTTGTGCAAGCCGACTCCCTGGTGATTGCCCTAACCTAAGAAAAGTCAGATTGTCCGATGGATCCGATGGATCCATCGGACAAGCGAGTTTACTATAGGACAAATAATTTTCCGATGGACATTTAAAACTTCATGTTATAAATATGCATTAAGACAATTGTTACTTGTATGCGCAGCTATAAAGTGAACCCGTATCTAAGCATATTTTACACAATTATATATGTGGCGATAAACCCGTATTCTATATAAGTAACTTAATTGAATGTGTATTTATTATATCTGTTTGACTCGTTCTCTGAAAAACCTTTATTAAGAACAAAGTAATATGAATTGTGAGAATTGTTATATTTGTATACACAACTATAAAGTGAATTGTGTGTGTAAGTGGCGATAAATCCGTATTCAAAGTATGTTTCAGTACAGCAATATGGTATATTTACATATTTATAAATATAGCTGTCAAGCCAGGTCGGACAAGCGCGTTTGCTACAGGACAAATAATTATCTGATGCCCCATGGACATTTAATACGGACTTCAACATGGACTTCATATTTTAAGTATAAATTGCGACAATTGTTATTTGTATGCGTAGCGGGTAAACCCGTATCAAAGCATATTTACATTTATACTTTTGGCGATAAGCCCGCGTATTCTATAAGTATGTTTATATACACAGCTATAGAGTGAATCCGTATCTGTATGAATTCATTTGTTTGCGTTGGAAAGATATGTTTATAGGACTTTAATTCATGTTTTATTAATGTACGTGGCCATGAACCCGTATCCTATGTATGTTTAGAAACATATAGCTATATAAATATTACTTGCATGCATGAGTTTTGATATGTGCTTGCTCGTTCTCTGAAAAGTGCCATACTGAACGTATATTTAAACTAGGTTAATAACATACGTTTTAGTTCAATGCTCAATCCTCTGTTCTTTTAAAATATCAATACTTATTAATGTTAGTTATAAGCACGTAAGGTATATGTTTAGGTTCACTTCGTTTTTTAAGAACCCTGCATCAAATTATTTTCTCGCAAGTGTTACTTAACAATGCTCATTAACTGGGCCTGTGCATGTACGTGGCGAAAAAACCTCCTTATTCCAAGCATGTTTATAGAAATATAGCTATATATAAATGTTACCTCTGTATGTATTCATATCTGTTTGACTCGTTCTCTGAAAAACCCTTATCAAGAACAAAGTAATATGAATTGTGAGAATTGTTATATTTGTATACACAACTATAAAGTGAACTGTGTATGTAAGGGACCGTTCATTATTTATACCTCAGGGGGGCACCGAAGAGAAATTGGGTGGGTAACTGATTTTTGAAACCTCTAAAAGGTTGGGTGAAAAAAAAGACCAATGAGAATACGAGAACATACTACAATGAATAATAATAGCTAATAAACGAACGCAGTTAATATCATATACACGAAAAACGCAATGACAAAAACAAATAAAACAGTCATTTCGAGTTAAGTTTATAAAGGCAGCTTTAAAATCTTGGATTTCTATTAGAGGTTGGGTAAAAAAAATTTGAACACCCAGAGCGGTTGGGTAATTTTTTTATATATACTTTTTTTAATTTCTCTTCGGTGCCCCCCTGAGGTATAAATAATGAACGGTCCCTAAGTGGCGATAAATCCGTATTCAAAGTATGTTTCAGTACAGCAATCTGGCATATTTACATATTTATAAATATATATGGACATATCGTAGCCAGGTTTAAACATAATTTAAAATGCAACGTTCTCTGACTAAATATTTTATTAAAAACAGGCTTTCGACTACCTAACTGTAGCCGTCGACGGGTGAAGCGGAATGAAACTATTTACAAGTTGTGCGATGAAATGCGCCTACTAGGAAGTAATTAGCAATTACATGTTTTGCGAACAAGCGTAGCATATTGTTTTGGAAGCGGCTAAGAGTTATTGTCAGAATTAGTTATTACAGCTGTATGCCAAGATTCTAATGTTTTTCGTGTCCGATAGTTACCACTATCTATTACTTTTCCATTATTAAAGTCAATTCTATGATCAAGCTCCCATGCATGCCTAGCTATGTTTGAGCCTTTTTTACAGTTCTTTACACTTCTAATATGTTCCTTTTTTCGCGTTTCGAAAGATGTTCCTGTTTCACCAACATACGACCAAGGACAATCAGAACAAGGTATATTATAATATAGACAACATTGGTGCGTTGCTCAGGTGCGATTTGTTGTTTGGGGGAAGGAAACATTCTTTGTAGGGTTTTCAATGGCTTAGTCGCCACTCTGATGTTTTGTTTTTGTAAAATACGTCGTAGTGCGTCGGTTATTCCACTTATGTAGGGTAAAGTGACATATCCACTTGGTTTATCGATATCATCAAAACGTTTGAAGAATTGTCCAACAAGCTCATCAGGCGATGGCACGATGGTGTTAGGAGTCGAATCTCTTAAGATTTGCTTGACAACTTTGTCAGGATAGCGGTTACATTTAAGAGTTGTTCTTGTGTGGTTGAGTTCGTCTTGCTCGCTAGCGTGTGTGCTTGGTAATGTTAGTGCTCTGTGTATAAGAGTTCTAGCTGCGCTAATTTTGTGTTTAATGTCATGGTGTGAGTTAAAATCAAGATATCTGTGTGTGTGTGTAGGTTTCCTAAGTACATCAATTTTGAGGTTGTTACCATGTCGTGTTATAAGTGTATCTAAAAGGGGATTTTGTTGTCCAGTTCAAGTTCAATAGTTAAAGAAATATTAGGGTCAATGTTGTTTAAAGAGTTGAGGAAACTAGTAATAACCGTCTTTTTAATTATGGAAAAACTGTCGTCAAACAAAGCGTTTCCATGATTTTGGTTTTGTTTGTGTCGTTTCAATAGCAATATTTTCAATGACTCCATGCATATGTTAGCCACAACCGGACTAACTGGGCTACCCATAGCACAGCCATGAATTTGTTTGTAAGTCACGTCGTTATAAATAAAATAGTTGTTGGAAAGTGTAAAATCTAATAGTTAAATAATGTCGTCAATGGTGAGATTAGTGCGTAAGGCTAAGCCTAAGGTGTCGTCCTGTTCGAGTTTTGTCCGTATGTAATGGCAAGTTTTTTGGACAGGAATAGCGGTAAATAAGGAAACGACTTCGAATGATACCATAGTCTCATCATCATCAATCTTCATGCTACTTATCTCTCGTGCAAATTGAGTAGAGTTCTGAACAGAGTTATTATTCATGTTCTGGATTGGGTAGAGTATTTCTGTGAGATATTTCGAGGTGTTGTAAAGAGGTGAACCAATGCAATTCACAATAGGTCGTAACGGGTAGCCTTCTTTGTGGTATTTTTAACATCAAATCGCACCTGAGCAACGCACCAATGTTGCCTATAATATACCTTGTTCTGATTGTCCTTGGTCGTATGTTGGTGAAACAGGGAGATCTTTCGAAACGCGAAAAAAGGAACATATTAGAAGTGTAAAGAACTGTAAAAAAGGCTCAAACATAGCTAAGCATGCATGGGATCTTGATCATAGAATTGACTTTAGTAATGGAAAAGTAATAGATTGTGGTAACTATCGGACACGAAAAACATTAGAATCTTGGCATACAGCTGTAATAACTAATTCTGACAATAACTCTAATTAAGCCGCTTCCAAAACAACATGCTACGCTTGTTCGCAAAACATCTAATCGCTAATTACTTCCTACTTGATATCGCATTTCATCGCACAACTTGTAAATAGTTTCATTCCGCTTTAACCCGTCGAAGGCTACAGTTAGGTAGCCCAAAACTCGTTTTTAATAAAATATTTAGTCAGAGGACGCTGCATTTTAAATTTGTAAATGTAGCTGTCAAGCCAGGTCGGACAAGCGCGTTTGCTACAGGACAAATAATTATCTGATGCTCCATGGACATTTAATATGGACTTTAACATGGACTTCATATTTTAAGTATAAATTGCGACAATTGTTATTTGTATACGTAGCCGGTAAACCCGTATCAAAGTATATTTACATTTATACATTTGGCGATAAGCCCGTATTCTATAAGTTATATACACAGCTATAAAGTGAATCCGTATCTGAGATGTATCATTTATATACAGCTATATTTCTATAAAATGCTTGGAATAAGGAGGTTTTTTCGCCACGTACATGCACAGGGCCAGGGCAAATTAACTATAATGTACGTTGCCATTGGCAAGTCATAGCTATTTTGAATTGGGAGCGTACTTTGATATAGGTTATTCAAAGAACGAGGTGAACGTATAGATATATGCTTACATAAACATTAATAAATATAAAGTTAAATCTTCAAATAAGAAAACATTCACCATTGAACCAAATACACTATTAAACCTAATCAATTTATAACTAAATTATACTTTGTTTTTGGTAACGGCGTTTTTCAGAGAACGAGTCAACAAATGTATAAATGTAAATATGCTTTGATACGGGTTTACCGGCTACGCATACAAATAACAATTGTCGCAGTTTATACTTAAAATATATGAAGTCCATGCTAAAGTCCATATTGAATGTCCATGGGGCATCAGATAATTATTTGTCCTGTAGCAAACGCACTTGTCCAACCTGGCTTGACAGCTATATTTATAAATATGTAAATATACCATATTGCTGTACTGAAACATACTTTGAATACGGATTTATCGCCACTTACATACACAATTCACTTTATAGTTGTGTATACAAATATAACAATTCTCACAATTCATATTAGTTTGCTCTTGATAAGGGTTTTTCAGAGAACGAGTCAAACAGATATAATAAATACACATTCAATTAAGTTACTTATATAGAATACGGGTTTATCGGCACATATATAATTGCATGAAATATGCTTAGATACGGGTTCGCTTTACAGCTGCGCATACAAGTAACAATTGTCTTAATTCATATTTATAATATGAAGTTTTAAATGTCCATCGGAAAATTATTTGTCCTATAGTAAACTCGCTTGTCCGATGGATCCATCGGATCCATCGGATCCATCGGACAATCTGAGTTTAACTGATATCTGCTTCCCATGAGTCATGACGTCATTTATTTTCCATCGGAAAAATACTTCTCCGACCGAATATACGTTTGTCCGATGGATCCATCTGAACCATCGGAAAGTAGATTTGTCCATCGGAGTCAGATTGCCAGTATTGGACATATATGCGTTTCGAAAGCTGTGCATGCGTATAATTGCACAAGAAATGATGCCACCAACTTTTCGCCATTTTTCTTGCTTTTCGGCCGTTCCCCACGATTACCAATAGATATGATGTTCGGTCAGAACAAAGTTGCAGACACACTCAATCACAGAGATTACTCCGAAAAGTGGTCGAGTCAGATGAACGATGCGTACACCCTTGCTAGCAAACACGCTGTTAAGAACAGTTTAAAAGGGAAAAGAAACTATGGCAAAGGTGCGCGGTATTCAATATTGAAACCAGGAGATCGTGTGCTAGTAAGAAACTTGAGTGAACGTGGAGGCCCAGGGAAGTTGAGAGCACATTGGGAGGAAGACATTCAAGTTGTTGTAAGCCGTATGCCCGACAGTCCGGTGTACGAAGTGAAACCTGAGAGGAAAGACGGTAGGAAGCGGTTACTCCATCGGAATCTATTACTTCCATGTGACTTTTTACCATTAACACCAGAACCACAGGTCAAATCCCCCACGAAACGCATTCGGAAGAGAGAAAGGAGTACAACAGAGCCCATACACAGTTTGGAACAGTGTGAAAGTGACAGTGATGAGCCTGAAGTTGTAATTTATGTATCACCAGAATCTGTAAATCGAGACGAACCCGAAAACGACGCTCCGGAAGAAAATAGGGTGAGTGACCAAAACGAATCTGGCAGTAACTCGGATAACGAAAGATCAGAAATCCCAGCAGCCGTGAACACTCAGGAGCCTAACCTGGATGAACTGTTGGATGGACAAGTGCAGAGTGAAGAACAAGTACAGTATGTAGATGAACCCCCACCCTTACCACCCACGAGACGAAGTACGCGAGTGCGGTCGGCGCCAAACCCTTTAACTTATAATCAACTTGGAAAGCCAGAACGTTTTTTTCTGCAGTTAAGGCGACATCAACGTTTCAACCAGCTAATCAAATGCCATGGTTTCCACCACCACCACCACCTGGACTATCTGCACGTGCATCAGTTGTACAACCACCATGGTTTCCACCACCACCACCACCTGGACTATCTACACCAGCATAAGTTGTACAACCACCATGGTTTCCTCCGTGGACCTTCCCTTTCCATCAATCCTTCTACCCTCTGATGAACTACCAATGTCCATGTTGTTTAACATTTATCACTAGTTGCTAAGTTTCTACTAACTTTAGGGATTTTACGCTTTTCTACGTTAAGTAGATACTTACTACCGAAAAAAATAGCCTGCTAGGACGCAGAAGTATTCAAGAGTCGTTGCATAGAGAAATAGATAACGTTAAGACAATAGTAGATTCAGATGTTGTTTGCCTGGCCAGCAAATAACTCGGAAAAGAAACTATAGGACTCGAACAATAGTTATTTTAAATCTTTTTGGATTTTGTTAGCATTGTTAATGTTAGGAACACTCTTTTTAGGAGGGGAGTGTGTGACGCGCTAATTCATAAACAATTAGTTTTGGGTACGCTGTACCGGGTTCTCTGAGATTAGGTCACGTGGAAAAACACATGTATGTGTGTCTTTTGTATATCTTTTTTATATTTCTACGTTATATATGCAATAAATTCCGATCAAAAACATGTAGTATTTCGCGTTGAAGAACGGGTAACATTTAGTTTGCCTTCTCGGACAAAAGCGAATATTTTCGTTGTACTTTTAGATAGTTTAACACTCGACTGAAGGCGGTAGTATGTTTTGGAGTCGATAACATCCACTGTCATACATGTGTCAACAATGTAATTGATTTCCGCGCGTTGATACATACGATTGTTTTTCGTCTTTAAGATGCCTTTATTTTTGACTGAATAAGTGTAATTTTCTTCTGAATTGGACTCGGTGGGCGAATCTGGACATTTCTTGACTGTTCGTGCATGATTTCTTCGTCCCCCACGCTTCGTGTCGTGCTTTGAGAAGTTAGTATTCAACTGTTCGGTCGGCTGAGACTGTTCGTGAGGTAAAGGAAACCCCTAGGCCTGTTTTTCTTTCTTTCGGCATACTCGAGCGAAATGACCAAGTATTTCACACGAATTACATGTTGAGGGCAATCTAGGTGTGCGTTTGTAAATCCACAATTATAACATTTAAAGTTTTTCTGGGTTTTCTCGAGTATAAACTCAACTGTGCATCTTTAATTTTTTCTTTTTCTCCACTTGCTTGTGTATTACTAGTCTCGGATTTCCTACCGTCTATCAACATATCTTTGAGTGATTAATCATTTTCTTTGGTAGCCTTTTTACATGATCTTGATGAGGTATTTCAAATTCAACTTCCGCGAATTCACAGTGGTTTGAAAGTTGTCTCAAACGTGTGTGATATTCGTCAATGATTTCGTTGTCTTGTTGAGTTGCTTTCCTGAACATATATGTTTGGTAAATTCGATTATTCCCCCGTTCCAAGTGTTTGGTAAGTGCTTTGGTAAGTTTAAGTGCTTGTACAGCCTTATCAAAATCTTTTTCATCTCCTGTGTCTGTTAATGTCTTGATTATTTCAGGAACCTCAGGTCCTGCTTGGTGTAAAAGAAGAGCTCTTTTTCGACTAGGGTCTTTTATGTTCGAAGCAATTATCTATTTATGTGAAGTATCTATTTATGAAACACTTATTTACGTTTTACAATGAGTCATTCTTCGCTATATGCATCGAGGTCCTGGCTCTCACATGTCCTGTTCCTATTCGCGCCTTTTCGCATACATTATTACAGGGGGCATTCGGCAAGCGAGTCATCGATATAAAATTCAAATAAAAAGTCTAAAAATCGCTCCATTATCGCATAATTTGACAAGTTGGGCACATGAGAGGTAGCCGTCTGAAGGGGGTCTAAGTAAGAATGAGGAATTCTGATATAAAACCTAAACTCTATATTTCATTTGAATTATAATTTGATTTCTAAAGAAGCATTGCCGAATGGCAGGCCGCAGTCTGCAAATGTGGACTGATGTCTTAGTACTTCTGGTTCTTTGCTACGCTATGTCTACAATATACATTTAGACTATTTACTAATACATGCAGATTTCTTGCTATTTATAACTTATAAAAATACATTCAGGTGAGGGTCTTGAGTTTTGCTTTAAACGCATTAACAATATCAGAATTTTTAATTGCACTTGGTAGATTATTCCACGTCACTGCACCTCTATAGCTAAAGGCCTTTTTCAGGTAGTTTGCTTGGTGGTAGGAAATCATGTTTGGCTTGTCTCGTTTGGTGTTTATGTACCCCACTCGTTTTTTGGAACATATTACTTAAGGAAGAGGGGACCATTTCCTGTCTAACTTTGTACATTAGTGTATTTAGTTGATGATTTCTTCTCGTCTCAATGTTAGGCAAACCAAGTTGGTTAAGTAGGTTTACAGCTCGAACTTCGTATTCACTCTTTGTGATGATACGATTAACAGCTCTATTTTGTAATCGCTGAAGTTTATTACAAAGTGTGGTACCGAGACCTCCCCAAACCTGGGAACCATAATCAAACCATGGTTGTACTAAAGTTTGATAAATGTTAGTCAATATTTTTATGTCAAAGAAACCCCGGGAAGATGATTGGATTGGCAGATTCACGTCGTTATCCTGTTAAAACGCTAGAAAATCTTGTAAAGTACCTTCACCAAAATCTAGATACTATATCCCAGAGGCTCAGAGATTACTCGCTCATAGACAACATGTATCGCGCACATGTTTTAACAGTTTGTCATTGCCTGAAATGTGCATAACAAAAAAGTCAAGGACACAATCTAGAATACCGTGACAAATAACAGATTTTAACAGATGAGAGCAAACTTGGAAAGCTTGTGTTCCATGATTGACTTGTGATGAAATAATTATCAAAGGATAAATTCCCCCAGCAAGTGATTTTAGAATTTGTACCAAATTAAGTATTTTTGCTGTTCCGATGTCCCGGAATTTTGCTGTTCCGGTGTTCTGCCCTTCCTGGTTTTACTAACTGCCTTTTATCGATATTTTGAATGACAATTATTTTTTAGTAAGCCATTTTTTGACCAAAAGCTTAATATTTTTTAACCCTGACATTCGTGTTTTCGTAGTTTTAATTCAATGAATGCAACTCCGGCTCATGGTCTAACATTTACTGGCCAAGAAGTTACACTCTAGCGATCTTTGCACCAGCTGTTATGTCCACCTTGCGTAAGAGCGTTCAAAAATTTTGCTCAAATTTTAAAAAAGTCAATGTCAACAAACCCTTGCAACAAAGCTTATAAGAAATTATTCAAATCTGATAAAAGCCCCTGACGAAAAAAAAGACACATGGAGATGATATGTGAAACACATGTCAGTCACTTGTGATTCACATGTGGATTTATGTTTATTTCAAACCACATCTGTTCACATGTGACCATACGTGATTAAAACGTGCTCACAGGTAATTCACATGCAGAATTTATATTAGTATCAACTTCATTGCCGTTTGTTACTCTACAGTTTTTAGTTAATTTCTTGCTACTTTACCAGTTTCCGATTATCTACAGCTTCTGCATGTATACAAACTTCTGTATATTTCTAATCAGCACCTACAGTGTGTCCCCAAAAAAGGGTACCCTTTGAAGTCAAGCACCAGTGCAGAACGTTCGAATTTGAATGTTTTAACTCCACATAATGAGTAGTGGCGCGGCCAGCTCAAAATAAAGATCTCGCTGCAGCGAATCATCAATGAAGTCACGAGTGAGCTACTGTCATGTAACATTTCAGAAATTATTATTGTGAATGAATTGTTATTAACGAGATGAAAACTTCACAAACTGACGAGCTCACATAGCATGGTCAGCATTAAAGCCTGCCGTACACAAGAGCTATCGGTTGAGCAAAAGTTACTCACGCCTGTTAGCTCAGGCGATAGCCCACTCTGTGCGGGTGGATTTTGCTGAGTTTCATGCTTCATGCATCCTTTTTTGCGTATCAAACATGTTTGAAGTAGTAAGACACCTGTATATGTCTAAAGAGGTCACCACATTATGTGGATATCTCCCTAGAACATTAGGTATGAACATAAGTTATATGTCTAAAGGAAGTGGGCCACCACTTATTCAGATTTGTTAGGTAAACAAGTTTGTGGCTGTACACAATCTTGGAAGGAATATTAAGTGGTGAATTGAAAATAGAATATTTGAAAAGGTTATTCATTACTATTAGATTATTAATGACTTCTAGAACCTGAAAAAAGGAATCATTTTATTATTCTAATATTGTATTGGCAACAGATTTAAATACTTACTGACCCTAAAATAGAATAAAATACAATATCATTTATAAAGAAAGGCCAGCCGTTTAGGTTTTTTTATAAACTTTGCAATAACTTCCTCTTGCAAAACATTGGAATCTTCCTTAAATTTCACAATGTCTTTATCAATTGAAATCCAACAAAGAGAAGTGAGCCGACCCTGACCCATTCTGTTCCTTAGGTAGCTTTTTACCGTTTTAAGCAAGAAAATGATCTTTCAACTGAAGCACTTACCACAGCCAAGGCACCAATCATTTTGAATTGACAACTGTTTAAATCATTTTGAATTTCAGAAGAGACTCCCAGCAAAACGCCCATCCCCACCTCTTTTGGATCAACCAATCTACTATGCAGCCGCCGTTAAAATACAGAATCAAACTTGGTAAAAGACTCAAATAACTTTATAATTACATTTATTCAGGCAGTCCTCAGATTCGTCGTGACCCCTTAAACACCAAGTCTTGTTTGGAACAATACAACACAGCTTCAGTAACTGTTTTCAAAGTTTCACGGTTTTGCTTTGCCTCTTCATTATAACGTTGAATTTCATCTCGTCTTGCGAAAGAAGGGAATCCACCCGAACAGAGCAACAACATAGCCAATGCTTCTTACAATACTACTCCTTCTGAAATGATCGTCCCTTATTTTTGATGGTTAAATTTTGGGTCGGCCATTCTTTAACAATAACATTTTATTCGGCAGCTGATCGAACAGAAATGGGCTTCATCAATAAAGAACTTACAATACCGGACTTAATAGTTACATGATTTGTCACGCTTGTTGAAGCCATTGTATAAAATTTCAATAACAATATCAAATATGATAATGACCTTCCGCCACAGTTGCTGCGCTTTTGTCTACACACCCAGAAAAGGCTTCGCAAGAAAAGGCTGAATATTGACAAGCTCCGCTCATTTCAAATAGTGGCACTTTGGCATTAAAAATAGCCGTTTTGAGCATGCGCTGCGCTAACTATCCAACCAGAAATCAGCTTTCCTGAAGCTTTCATCTATAAAATTGTATGGTATCTAAATTTGAGCGGAATACGCATCACGCAATACGCGAAACACGAGGCGCGCTAGTTATAGAAGCGTGAAAGTTCGGTAATACCGAGTCTTGGTTGCTAGGACACATTAAGCAGATTAAAAAAATGCATTAAGAACCGGAAAATCGCAGCGAAAAACACATTAATGGTACCCAGAATAGTACAATTACTGCAATTATTATTTAATTTTTTGATATCAGCAAAGCTGTGATTCAGCTCTTAGTATAACTAATTTTGGGGGGATTTTGTTTTTTTAACTGGACCAACGGGACCACTAGCTTCGACACTGATACTGTAATGAGCACAAGAACGCGTAATTCTCTGTTATACAGAGATTTTTTACGTTATGTTGAAAATTAATTAAATTTGTTCCGCCAAAATAACACAGAATGGGTTCATTGCGGAAATAAAATACTCAAATTTGTACGTGCAGCGCTAACGTTTGACTTCAAAGGGTGGCCTTTTTTGGGACACACTGTGTATATTCGTGACTGATATTACTAAAATGATCAGGCTTTGTGACGTTTGAAACAAAAGTCATGGTTTGTGATTCGTTCTTTAGAAAATCTCTTTTTACAGGGTGTATCAAAAGTAGACTAATCTGAAATCGCTCTCTGTTTCGCGAAGTGCCTCAATGTACGATGTTTTATATTAAAATAGATTGTTTTGGTACTTATAGTCTAGAATAAACCGAAAAAATGAGAAATTTAAACTGGGGGTTTCTGTCTTTTACGGCAATTTAAATATGCCTTGCGGGCAAAACTGAAATGCTTAAAAGTAATTTTGACTTGGTAGATGGAAAATTTTGTCGGGTGTTTGATATATAGAAAATTTGCTCGAGTCGAAGCCGTTCAAAACCTCACGCGAACTTCGATATTTTTAGCAAAATTAGCTTCGTGCATGTTTAATTTATGTATTTACTTAATTTGCATACAGCTCCCAAGGGGCATTTAATTAAAATTGGAGCATTTCTTCAGAAAAACGATCTTATTGAGAAAAATATACGTTCGCACGGCGTTTTTGAATGGCTTAAACTCAATCAAATCTCTTGAAATTTTAAACAGCAATAAAACATCTAACATATTTTCTAACTACCAACTCAAAATTACTTTTAAGCATTTGAATTTCGCGCGCAAGCCATTTTTAATGGGTTTCAAAATACGCACACCCCTGGGTTAGAAACCTTTAAATTTCAGAATATTTTCATTTATTCTACACCGTAAGTACCCAAGCAATGTATATTAACAAAAACATTCATACTTCAAGGGCGAGGTTGAGAGCCGTTTCAAATTTGTCTACTTTTTTTTATACACATTGTACAGTTTATTTAAGAAATAGAAAACGAGTTGCGTGCATTTATATATGGTGTGATATGGTGTTACATGCATTTTCCTTGTAAAATCGTGTTGATGATTTGTCTGCTCTTTCAAAGTTAATTTTTTTAATTTGGTCGATAGAAATTTTTACTCCTTTGCGGGAGACGAGGTGTAATAATTGTTGGTACACGGTAGCTTATCAACCTATCTAAGTCAATATCGATAAAAAGGAGTACAAAATTATTAACTAAGTAACAAAAGAGGCTGCTTTTCATAAGGCCGTTTAAAAATAATAAAATAAAAATGTGAAAATACAAGAATTAATGGTATGCATATTACATTAGAATTACTGATATAAAGCTAGTAGATTAATAATGATATAACTGTAATACATAATATAGATTTATCGCCTCCCTGCATATATTAAACCACCGTTGGCAAAATATTTCTCGGGTTGAGCTCGGTTTTTTGTGCTGCCGAGTAATACAAGACCAGTCAAAGCCTTTATAGCATAATTATGGCTATACTTAAGCTTCGATTTTTAAAGAGCTGCATGCATGGTTGTAAAAATGTGCGCATCATGTTTCTGTTAGGTATGACTTTACTTCAACTGTATATTATTTTTGCGAATCTACTTTGTATTGAGCGGTCAAGGCCCGTTAGGGACACGCATGTTCCGTAGAAAAACACATTCGTTCTGTGAAATTAAAGTTGCTTTCTTTAATAACAGAGCTTTTCTGTATAAATGCGCTGAGTTTCCTTAGAAAATGTAGGCGAGTTCCGTAGAAATGTTTACGCTTTCCATACTAATGTAGACGCCTTCCATATAAATGAAGACGCCTTCCATACAAATTTTATACATGCCTTCCGTATAAATGTAGACGCCTTCCGTAGAAATCTGAAACTTATGTGCGCGCATAGTCCGCCACCTCTGGCTGATATACTTAAAAATCATATTACATATCGCATGTATGACTGTGTTTTGGTTGAGATGTTTTGTAAAAATTGTGGCACAAAGCTTTTTGATACGGGAAAATTTTGCCACAACTGTGGTGTAAAACATAAGATATGTATTCGCTGCATAAAAGTTATATATTTATATATTCATGTTGCGGCAAAATATTACCTCATATATTCACGTATACGGGCATTTCACATGTGATGTAATTGAATACTGATCAGGGGCCGGTTGTTTGAAGCCCTTTGGCACGGCGTATCGGTCAAAATTAGAATTTTTCAGTGTGAGAACTGTCACTAATGTATACAACAACATATAGTACGTGTTAGGTTCTTCACGACTACGAGATAAATGGGATATCAACTCCGATTTTGGGAGTGTACAGTCCCCCGTATGACTCTAGTAATAATCAGTTTATATTATTTGAAATTTGAAACTCTCATTGGCTAACAACCATGGGTTGATACAATAACTTTATATTAAATATCAACACAAGAAAATTCTTGCAGCTCATGCCCGCAGACATGAATATATAATGAGGTAATATTTTGCCGCAACATGAATAAATAAATATATAACTTTTATACAGCGAATACATACCTTGTTTTACACCACAGTTGTGGCAAAATTTTCCCGTATCAAAAAGCTTTGTGTCACAATTTTGACAAAACATCTCAACCAAAACACAGTCATACATGTGATATGTAATATGATATATATATATATATATATATATATATATATATATATATATATATATATATATATATATATATATATATATATATATATATATATATATATATATATATATATATATATATATATATATATATATATATATATATATATATATATATATATATATATGTATACATATATCAGCCAGAGGTGGCGGACTATGCGCGCGCATAAGTTTCAGATTTCTAAGGAAGGCGTCTACATTTATACGGAAGGCATGTATAAAATGTATACGGAAGGCGTCTACATTTGTATGGAAAGCGTGAACATTTCTAGAGAACTCGCCTACATTTTCTAAGGAAACACAGCGCATTTATACAGAAAAGCTCTGTTATTAAAGAAAGCAACTTTAATTTCACAGAACGAATGTGTTTTTCTACGGAACAGGCGTGTCCCTAAGGGGTCACCGTATATTTAAGATCTATTGGAAGGAAAGAATGTGTTGGAACCTATGAAATCTCGTGACAGTGTTGCTGTGCAAGATATAGACGAACAGGGAGCAAAAGCCATATTACTTCAAACAGGCCGCGCACGCAAGAGAAGACTAGGTCAGCAAAGTAACATATCATTTGCCAAACAACCAAGGCTGTGCTCGCTCTGAATTATATTACGTGCCCAACAGATGGACAAAAAATGATGACAGCAGCGACGATGGTAAATCGGATAATGAAATATTTGAAACAAGTGACGATAAAAATTAAAAGTAGACCAGCAGCTGGGAAATTTGTTACGCATGCGTCAACGTCAACTTGCGTGGAGTCCACGAACTGTTTTCGCGCAAGATGGCGGGAAATTTCAAAATCGAAATAGTTTTCTGTGTCGTCTTTTTTTTCTTGTTTTAAACGCTATTTTTGCAAGTCCAGAAGAAGGACTCTTCGTATACCGTATGCGGCTAATTTTCAATTTAATTTCTACGCACAATAGAGGAAATATTCTTTACCAAAGCGCTCTTTTTTGTAGCTGCTTTAGCGTTTGACATGCCATCCCCAGACGGAGTGTCCTGAACACAAGTTATTTTTGCATGATTTTAAAAAAGGCCAGCAGATTTTTAATTATGCTTAAAAGCACTAATAAGTTAGTTAGCTACATGTTACTCAAATAAAAAAGATTAAGGAGTCGTTTTAGCTGTAAGAAAATTAGAATGGAGATATTTAAACACAGTGCAGTTTTCTGTCTTGAAGTATGTATGTAATGTATTTATGTATGTGTTTATATATCAGTATTAAACATTCATTGATAAAGGAAAGTAAAAGTATCTACAACATACACCAGTTTATCTTATTTTAGCCTGCCATTGGTTCTTAGGACATAATTTACAAATTATAATACAATAAAATTGAGTTTTAATTTCTGCAACAAATTACACACATGATACATAGCAATCCAATGATGTTGGTTAATATAACATTACAAATCCATTAGGCTATACACCTTCCCCAATGGAAGGTGAACCTTTCTGGTACTAGACAAGAAAAAAATAGGTATGGTCGAGTCATGTGCATTGCAGCTCAATGGATTAACTAAAGACATTGGAATTTTTGCTTAATCAATTAACAGCAGAGTTGTCCTATTAAAATGCAAAATTTGTTCATAGCCCAGGCCAAATAAAAAATGCATGTCACATTGCAACTCAATGAATTAAGAACAATGACAAATGCCTTTGAAAGGAAGACATGTACAGAACATACATGTATACTTTGTTCTTGCAAATTAAGAAGCTTTATATCAATCAACTGAATTCACTGCATTGTGTTAACACATCTTGCAATCAGATTCAGGTGGCTGCCACAGGAGCCAGGATCTCAACCAAGAAGCGATAGAAGTGTCCATTATTTGCATAGCATACTGCTAAATAAAATTGTGTAAACATTGCAAAATTAATCAATTCTAGAAATACTGGATAACAAAAAATATCCATTTGTAGTAAGGGACCATCTTAAATATCTTCACAATACAGCCAAAATGAATGTCAGTTGTTTGAAATGTATACTAAACAGTTTGCTAATCATGTTCCATGCTAGCTGTAATGGGAAAATTTGACTTGAAGGGCAATTTTTGCACTCAAAACAACCTTTAATTTATTTTTCTGGACTTCTGGAGAATTCAATTGAATGACATTGTTAAGAAAATGTCAATACTATATGTATACTAACAATTAAAAACTGAATTAATTGTCAAATTATTTCAATCACTTAAATTCCCCTGTGGGCAACTTAGAAATCATTGTTCAAGATTGTCTGTATTGTAAGCATGCATTGCCTATGAAAATTTTAGAAATGATAACTGTCCTGCCTTGTCTAGGTTTTACCACAAGAAACCCATCAATTCTATTTTCAATTGCTTGTTTATATGTATGAGCATTGAATAAAATACAAAGTAAAAGCATTACAAAAAATATGACACCCAATTTCAGTGCATTGTTCAAACCTAAAAGCCTAAAACACAACTTTTTTTGCTATAAAAATAAAAATTTTGGGCTTAAGTTAAAAAAGACCACGGTTATTTTCAAACTTGTACAATTTTTAAGATGCTGAAGCAACAGAAGACACTTATTTGCAAGCGAAAATCAATCGAAGTGTACATCGCGTTACTCGCGCCATATTGACGCCCTGGAATTTTTCATGTAAATTTCAGCATTTGGAATGTTTGCAGCCAAGCCAAACCAAAGAGTAGAGACTACAAAGAGGGGCCACTTCTTTCAAAAAAGCGTAAGGTGCTGTCGTGATGATACGTCATGGGCGCCATGTTCCTAGCCAGTGCCCGAAACAGCATTTCCCCCCGGTATTAGTAGCCATTTTTAATATTTCCAGGGAGAACGAGCATGCAATATTCTTCATGGATGCCATGTTCCTAGCCAGGGCCCTAAATAGAGGAAGTCACCCCCCGGAAATATAAAAAATGGCTACTAATACCGGGGCGAAAGCTTCTGTTTAGGGCACTGGCTAGGAACATGGCACCCATGACGTATCATCACGATAGCACCTTACGCTTTTTGAATGAAGTGGCCCCTCTTTGTAGTGTCTACTCTTTGGCCAAACTGAGTGATTATATTGCTAACTTTTGAAGCCGTAATTTCAAGTGAAGGGCAATTTTTCAGTTTAAACGATATAGCAAATTTGCTTTCCATATCTTTAGGGATTAAAAAAATACAATAGGAATTTTGGAGATTTCGGCTAGATTTTTTGCGATTTGGTCTTGCGGGAAACCTACTTTTATACCGAATGAAACGAAAAAATACTACAATATATCATTCGAGACAGGGTGTTAGCCAGGATTCCAAATCTGGCCGTCCAAATATGTTTGTGGGTCGTCTCTTATTTTTGTGGGCGTGGTCGGACAAAAACATGTGTTTTGGGATGTTGCCGCGATTTTTTGTTTTTACGGAGTTACACTTTTATTCCATCAGTCATATTTAGGCATACTGTGTTTTCAAAAGGATAAGGAATGAAAATATATACCATTGATAAGTTATATGAACAGCATATGACTATAAATCGAGGTATTCAACAAATATTACAAGTTGTAATTTTCTATATCTTAAAGAAAATAGTGCCTTTGGCCTTCCGTGACCGTCTATTTAAATATAGCCGTCTAAATTCAGAAGTAGGCGTCCCTAGGACGGTCAGACGGCCGCCTGGCTAACACCCTGATTCGAGATATTTTTACCGTAAGAGGTCCAACGCATCCTATTTTTGTATACAAGACGCTGCAAAGCGTATGCTTCAAACAAAGCAAAACATCAACTTTGTAGCTATTAAAGTTCTGTGATGCTGTTGGCAAACATGTCAGCTGGTCGAAGTAAATAAAATCTTAAATTATGAACTTCGAGTCGGGATTTATCTCCGAAGGGCAATTTTCTAACAAACAAAATACTGTTAAATTTCAACAACAGACCAAGGGAATACAAAATTCTGCACTTTTTTTAGAGAAATCGTAAAGATTTTGAACTATCCGTTGTTGTCTACAAAGACCCTTGGAAGCGAAATAATGTTTATCCAAATACAGTTTTCAATCCACTGAGAAACAAATAAGAACATATATTTCCAAGGGTTTAACAAAAATGAAGCCTACCTTTTTCTGTGTTTACAAAGCAGCAGTGATCAAGCAGGCCGTTCTGTCGCACATGCGTGGCCAATTTGCTCTCAAATCACCGCATGTATGAATGTCCTAGCTCATCAACAACGGATATTAAACTTGGCGCACTTGAAAAATCGTCCAGTACAAGACTGTTGACACCAGTTTTTAACTTGAAAAAAGTTTGAAGCTGTTAGTCAAGCGAGATCTGCCGTGCAACTCCCTGATGAATACATTCCATAGCATGCCAACTTAAGCGCCATTATTTTGAAACAAAAAATGTTGAAAAGGCCATATTTCACAACTGAACCAAAGTTAGTCATACGTTAAACAGGTATGCATAATTAAAATAACGAAGCAATTGAGCCATTTACCAATTAGGTGCCGAAGGCGAGGTGATTACAAGCCTATAGTCACAAGGCGACTAATTGTATTAGTACAAATTGTGGGAAGAAAAACAACACACACATTATGAAATCAATCGAAGAGACTATATACAGTTCAAAAATCAGAGTTTTTCTCAAAGCCCAGCTAAAACTTTCGCCATCCGCTTTGCAACAACAAAACAAATGTATGCACATTCAAAACAAAATAACCGCTCTCGAAAACAGTCACAAATATAAAATAGTTTCAATAAACAATATTGATTTATAGATAAAACAGAATCATAAATTGTATTTACCTGTGAAACTTACTTAAATTTCAGTTTACGGCGAGAAAAACACTGCGAAATATGCCGGTAAAAACAACTCTCGTTACGAGTTCTGAAACACGTTTTTAAGCAAAACAAAAAATGCGTGAGGAGATCGGTCTTGGAAAGGCTCAAAAATAAAATAAAATAACTCTAAAAATATATCACAGCAAACTTTCAGCGAAACATAACAATATAAATAACACACAAACAGTTTGAAAGCGAAAACCATACTGGTTTGGCCAAACGGAAAAAAGTTTATTTGCTGTATACACGCTGTATTTGCAAGAAAACCAAAGGAATTTTTATCGCTTACCTTGAAATATGTTAGCCGTTTGTCCTCATTCAATTTAGAGTGAATTTTTCCGCTTTAAGCATAGGTAGCCCAGAAATCGGTGGTTTTTAACCTTAAATAAATGAATCTTGTGTATAATATTCCTCTTACAGCTGTCAGAAACTTGCGGGATTGTTTTGTTCTCGCGAGACAGTCAGTCAGTCTCGCGTGACGTTCGTGTAGTATTATTAGTTTAATATATTCCCAAGGTTGGCAACTAAATGTAAATAAATTGTCTGCCGTTAATGCAAACACTTTAAAAACATACAAATATCATGGAAATTGACTACAATACTAAAACAAAAACTACATCATGTTGAACACGGATAATTTTACTACATTCTTACCAATTTTCCCGTTTCAAATCCTTTTCAAAGCACGAGAAAAAAGCGAGAGTTTTGAAGGTTTTTTCGGCGGCAAAAATTTTTTTTGCAAAACCTATGCTCGGGACACCCAATCGGCCATTCGTCATATTTTTGAATTTTTCTGCCTTCGCTTATTGGCTCAGATATTTTTGCTGCAATTTCAACCAAATTTTAGCCAATAAGCGAAGGCAGAAAACTACACGAACGTCACGCGAGACTGACCGACTGTCGCGCGAGAACAAAACAATCCCGCAAGTTTCTGACAGCTGTAAGAGGAATATTATACACAAGATTCATTTATTTAAGGTTAAAAACCACCGATTTCTGGGCTACCTATGCTTTAAGACCTGAAATAATTTTCAAAAAACCTTTTTTGTTCTAAAAATGAGCTGCTCGCGAAGAAGCCATTTTGAAAAAGTAATAGCCCCCGTCTGCGAAAGGGGGCTATCACTTTTTGGTCACAAAATCTCGACCAATCAGAGTGCAGGAAAAGCAATGGTCGAAGGACAATTTCTACTAATATATTTTGATCTCGTAGAAACTTCTCCATCGTAATTTTCCATAATAATTTCGAATAACAATAAAAATAGCAAGTGCCAGCGACTTTTTTCCCCGGCGACAACAAATTTCCCAGCTGCTAAGTAAACTTCACATTAACTTTGTTTTTTTCTATGGAATAATTTTGTGAATTCTACGTCTGTGTGTGTTTATCCGCGCAAAAAGATATTGTTATCACTTTCGATGGTATTCACCGAGCTTAAGACAATTTAAATTGTCACTGAGATATTTATGTACAAGTTAATAATTTCGAGTACCCAAATTCGTGTTAATCACCTCTTAATTAATTGCACTTGGCAACTCATGACAGCAAATATAGGTGCCGATTAGAAATATACTGAAGTCTGCAGATATCCACGAGCTTTATAAAATCGAAAATTGGCAAAGTAGCAAGAAATTAACTAAAAGCTATAGATCAATAAACGGCAATAAAGTAGCAAAAAGAAATAAAAAAACTGTAGTCTAGTGCGCTTAAAACAAATCGCAATGAAGTAGCCGGAAATAAAAACTGTGGAAAAACAAACATTAACAGTGATGAAGTGGGTATAAATACACTGTACACATAAACCTAAACTGTGGATAATCGGCAGAACTGAAAACAATCTGTAGAAAAACACAAACTGTAGACTTATAGAGCAAGAAGTTAGTTGCCTGAATTTTCCTGAACAGACGCGCCTTTTTAGTAACGCTCAGTCTCTGTAATATAGCAATTTGATGACTTTCTTGCTCGAACTTGCCCATGCTCGCCTAACTGACCTCATATGACACCACCCCCTTGCTCAACCCCATGTTCAGCTCATGTTACGTCAAGGTGCGTTACTCTATTGTGACATCATTTGTCAACATCTTTTGGTCCCCGAGTGGGGTGTATCCCTGCTGGTTAGATAAACAGTCGAGATAAATTCAGTGCTGGCTGTAGCAAATATTTGTCCGCCCTTTTTATTTCCTCGCACGCTTCGTGATAACATAGCGAACATTGATTGAGACGAACAGGAATATGCGATTTTTCAACTGATTTTCAATGTATACATGCTCAACGATACGTTACGGTGCGATTGAAGTGGAAAACAGCTCTATTTAGTATAAAGCCACCTCACATGACCTGTTATTGTTGACCCGATTTGCAAATAAGCTTATGAATTATTTATTGTATTGTTTTTTACGTTTTAGGGAAATGTTTCGCAGCCTCTGGTTTTGTCGTAATAATCACAACTAATAATAGTGTTCAGTGTTGGGTTTTATTAAATAAACCTCTAATAAAATTTTGCATATTTTGCATTTGTACATTAAGGTGTTTTCAGCAAATACTGCTGCCAACAATCAGACTGTTGATGTCGTCCTGCCAGAGGTCATTTCAGTTCGTTATTTTCGAATTCATCCTAAAAGTTGGCAAGGTTGGCCAGCATTAAGATTGGAATACTATGGCTGTTATAAACGTAAGTATAATTTCATTCTGACATATTTACGTGCGAAAATGGCATGGAAAGTTCCGTCATTTGACATTACAATAATCAGCAAATGTCGACTGTCGACTGTATTGCCAATGCAATATTCAGGGCGCATGAGGCTGCGCACCATCTTTAAAATACTGTGCCCTGATTGATCGAGCAACCTATAGCCGTGCTCTGATTGGTCAAGGGTTTGTGCATTTGTGTGACTTTATAGGGTGTACGTAAGTATGAGCTTGAGGCAAGTTCGGGCGAAGATATCATTATGCCACAATAATAATAATAATCATTTTTCTCGTCAAAACATGTTTCTCGTAAAAACCAGTACTCGTTGGATTAAAGCCTCTAGTAACTAGGAAAAGAGCATCTGGGTGATCTCTAAGGAAAATATCAACGCTTGATATGGTTATACAACTCATAATTCTCTGGAGCACCAGATGAAGTTGAAAGGTAGACAACCACGACTAGGATAATCCAGATTGATTGGGGCAGTCATCTCGATCTTTATGATAACCAGAAGGACTCAATATTAGGGTTTTCAAATTCAGTTATAGTCTCTTACAAAATATATTATTATTCGCTAAGATACACACTCCGCTTTCAGTCGATACTGTGCGCTCATTACGAAATAAGACAAAAGTCGAATTTAATAAGATAAAGCAGAATCAGGGATATCCGGCGTTAAGGCGGATTTCCATTCAGTACAAAATGTCGCGCGATCGACTTTTAGCGAGTGCTTTCTTTTGAACGAAGTGTTTTAGCACTTTTAAAAAAGTCCAATAATACACGCAAACTTACGAAACCGGTCAAACTCATTTTGCGTTCAAATTCTCCGCAATAGTGACCTAATTTCAAAAAAGTCCAGTTGAATGGCATTCACTGCAATTAAACCGTCTAAAATGTCCAAAAACCTACTTTTCGTAACAGAACTCCCTAGTTTTTTTACCCGGTTGACGACGCCATCTTGGATTCACCATACATGTGATTGTGATTGGATAGTGTATGTATTAAGAGAATTTTCTGTGTAAAACAGCAAAGGAGCTGATCAAAGGCCGCCTTTCACATCATCCATATTTATAATTAAGAAGAACCATGGTTCGGAAATTACACGACTTGATACGTTGATTATCAAGGATAAATAACTTCCCAACAGCGGCAGGGTAAAACGAGCTAAAAATTGATAGTAAAATAATGTTCTAACAGCAGCATGATAAGACGAGGTTAATACTGACAGATTTCGAGAAGGCATTTGACTCCATTCACCGTGAAAACCTTTGGTTAATCATGCGAAAATATGGAATCCTAGAGAAGATCACAAGCTTAATAAGACTATTTTACGATGATTTCGAATGTGCTGTAGAAGATGAAGGAGAAGCATGTGAGTGGTTCAACATCGTAACATGTCGGGTTTCTTATTTTTGATCATCATGGACTGGATTATGAGACGAACTGTTAAAAGCGGGGAGAATGGGATCAGGTGGAGATTAACATCTAAGCTCGATGATTTAGTTTTTGCGGATGGTATGGCACTGCTCTCTTCAGCAAAGCAGCATATCCAGAATAAAACCACTAGAATGAATAAGGAAGCTAGACGAGTTGGACTGAAGATCAACAAGGAAAAGACAAAAGTGATGAGGATTAACGCAAAGAGCCAGGAAGAGATAACAGTCGATGGACAGGATATTAATGAGGACATTCAATTACTTGGGAGCCACAATATGCAAGGAGGGGGAGGAATGAAGGACATCAAGAGCAGACTCTCAAAGGCAAGAGGAGCTTTTGTAAGACTCAAGAAAATATGGAACTCCAAAAGCATCTCAAGAAGAACCAAACTTAGCTTGTATAAGACCATAGTGGTACCCGTCCTGCTGTACGGATGTGAAACGTGGAAAATGAATAAGGGGCACTTAAGCTTTCAACTTAAGAGCATTTATTTAATATCCAAATCACAGCTATACAGCTACTCACAATGGAAAAAACTTTTTTGACTACAAGACAGCAGTACCAGCATTAAACATTAATGCATGCCAGCTGTCCCTTTCAATTTTATCATACCATACTTCTGTTCAATGTTTTGGGGTTTGGCAGCTAAAAAGCCTGGTTTTAGGCAACAAGGACATTCAATGTTTGTAACTAACCTAATAAATTAATTAATTCTATAATATCCAAAACTGAGTTGAAAATTGTGTTGAACTTCCTGTCTTTCATAATCTGAATACTTTTGACAGCAATCAGCAACTTGCAACCAATTGTTCGAGCCTTTTATTCAATGACGGGAGCATAACCAAAGATGTTTCCATGCATTTACATGCAGCATATACTCGAAGCCTGCAATTTAATAAAATCTTATGTTAGAATAACCAAATAGCTATATAACATATGACATAGCATATATAACAATAAGACATAACTTAGTTATTCATTGCAACAATACAAACAAGAATCTAAAATCAACTTTCTAAATAAAATTTTCCGGTGTTTTGCCAAAATTAGAAGGGAAAATAATGCAATGTTGGTGACACTCTCTTGTTAAGTGCAATAATCTGACATTAAACAAAATATAGTAATAAAATGGTGTCCTTTGGTCACATTGTTATTTATAAGCTTTAGAGAATTACATTAACAGATTGTTTTGCTAAGTTTTGAGAAGTGCACAGACTGTAGCACTTCTGTTGATGAATAGAATTGTATGGTCAGGTATAGATACACAAATAAAACTAATCTGGCATAAGAGTTTGTCAAAAATACATATTCAAACAAGGAGTTCATTACTGCTTTTAAAACAAGAACTTGAAAGTCGAGCATGTAAGACGCTTTACATCCAATAGTATGATGGAACTTTTTGAATGAGGTTATTTTTTATATACATGTAAGCAGCAATTTTCTCTGCCTTATGATTTTATGGTGTCTTCATTATGGCAGGCAATTTTACTTACCAAAGGGAGAGCAAGACTTAACTAAATGCTGCCACTGTGCCATGACACATGGGCTCCTACTGGGACATCAAATGGGCCCTTGACAATTGTTGTTTAATTTCCGTATTTGTAAACATTCAAAGATGTTTAAAACAGACTATCAGGCAGTACGAAACGAAAATAAAAGGGACCGGATGGGAATGATTTGGAATTTTTGAACTCTTCAGGGAAGCGGTTAAATAATTCATCATGTTCTCTCCAGAATACCATAAAATCTTCATCTAAAACATTCAGGACAGCAAAAAATTTCAGGGCTCCTCTCAGTGCTAGAATGGCAAGGCCCCTTAATTAGAGCCAGTCCGAGTCTGACAGACATTCAGGATCTGTCTGCATATAACCACATCTGGCTATCTACAGAATACAATTTTTACCGTTTGTAGTTCTTTCCATTCAAATAAAACCTTGTATCAAGGCAATGTGTGAATATCAACGTTTTATTTCAAATACTGTTTTATTACAAATACATGACGGTGAAACAAAGTAAATATTACACGTCAAAAGGGCTTTATCGACACAAAAAGTATAACAACCATCTCACCTGAGCATTACGCTGTCTTTCCTGATGTATGAGGAGTTATTTCATTCGTCATCACGGTTATTATTGCAATTTTGTTTGCTATAAAGCGACATCATAATGGGTATGTTGACATTTCCAGTTTCCCGCGCGGTTCGCAATGCATTTTGGGATCGCTAGGGGGCAAACAAAGTTTCTTTCGTAGTAGACTGTTATAAATATTCATATATTTTAAGTTTTCGAGCGAAGTTTTTGCCAAAATCTCATTAATATTTACAAGAATGTCTTCTGTTCCGGCGGGTAGACGTTAAGTAAATGTCCGTGGCGACAGAAATTGTTTTTGCAGAGCTACGGCTCTCACTGTTGATGGCAAAACCGACCATGCTTATCCAGTGTTTCGAGCCATGTGTAATAAAATGATAGCAGAATATCCAAAAGTGTTTGAAGCTTTTCAATTCAGCTCTAAAACTATAAAAGAGCATTTAAAGAAAAGTTCGAAGGACGGAACGTGGGCAGAAACGATGGACATTTTTAGTTGTGCGACTGTACTTCAGCGCACGATAAACGTTTATTCAATCACGAGCCAGAAGTGGACAATATTCGAGCCTCGCGTTGCAACTCAAGCTACTATTACCTGCAATCGGTACCTTGATACTCCACGATTTACATCCCATAGCTAATCATGCATTTTAATCTTTTGGAGCCAGAAGGGGGTTGTTGTGAAGCACCAGTGCCTGAAAACTCTCCTCAGAAGTTCAAGATAGATCTAGCTGGTCACACCCCATTTCCTAGCCCTGCGTCTGATATTAAAATGAGCTTGCCAAAACAGACCAAAAGAAAGCGCCAAGGTAAAAAGAAAGAAGAATCCAATGTAAAAAAGGCTACATACCGTAGACCTACAGAGAAAAACAAGGCTGAAATTCCAAATACAGAAAACTATGTTGAAGCTAAACTTAAGTTGAAGAGTTGTGAGGTAAAGCCTATTGTTATGGTGAAGCCAATGTCATCTTCATGTGTGGACATGTGGGGAGAAAATAAAGCTCCAGACTTTGAAAGAATGAAAGTAAAGGAGTTGAGAGAATACATACAAATACGGGGTGTGCCTGTCTCAGCATATAAAAAACCTGACCTAATTAATTGAGCAAAATCCCTGTGTGAGATGAATGCTGACATAGATGACCCACTGACAACATTTTAAAGGACAGATTGACGTTACCTAGTGGTACAGTTATTGCAGACCCATTTAAAATGGAACATTTATCAATCCAACTTGCCAAATTTTGGGTTGATGGAAGTTTTCAATCATCTTATAATGAGTAAAACTGAATATGACAAGGACATGCTAGCTTCATGGAGAAGGTTTGATGAGTATACATTATGCCAAAATGGCCATGTTCGATCAATACAAAACCGCATTGTATATGATAAAGATGATAGTAAATACCACCTGATAACTGCCTAGGTAATTCCCACCCAAAAAGACAAAACACCAGAAGGGGACAGCATGTGCAGTTTATGGTTCATTCTGAAGCCAAATGGATCAGTCTATTCTGCATTTTGCACTTGCAAAGGTGGAGCTGACCAAGGTTGTAGACATCTTGGTGCAGCTTTGTTTGAGCTGGATGATTTTCTGTCCAAGGAACGTACATCCGTTACCTCACTGCCAGCATACTGGAATCCAAAGCCAATGCCAGAAACCAGACCATTGCCATTTATGGAAATTAAAATCGCTCATTCTACTGGGCTGAACAATAAAAGGGTAATGACAAATTATGATGAATCTTGGATTGATTCTTTCGACCCTGTGTTACCCAAACAAAGAATTGACATACCTCTTGATGAGCAAATAAAATTTGCAAACAAGCTAAGAGCTATTGACAAAAAGTCTGGAATATTGGACTACTTGCCTGAGATATTATATTCTGATTGCTCATCAGAATCTTCAGAATCTGAAATAGATGTACATGTAGATATATCTCACATGACAATATCAGCAAGAGCAGACGAGTTTGCCAGATATAATGCTGTCAATGACGATAATAAGGATACTATGGCTGAATGTTTTGTGGAAAGCATAAAAGTTACCCCAGAGGAGATTGATTGGCTGAATGCAGCCACTGTTGGGCAGCATAAAAATGACAACTGGCACGAGATGCGTCATTTATTAGTGACTGGAAAAAAAATTAAAGGCCTTTATACAAGGCAAAAAGCTATTGAAAAAAATCCTGGTGAAGATGTGACTAAAATTGTCCACAACTTCGTGTCACCTAAACCTTTGAAAACGTATCCAGTTGCAATGGAGTATGGCATACGAAATGAACAGGATGCAAAAGATGCTTACATGAAAATTATGAAAAAGAAGCATGCAAACCTTACCATAGAAAAGCCTGGGTTGATGCTAAGTGAGGAGCATGGATGGTTGGGTGTGAGTCCCGACGGTATCAGAAAGTGTGCCTGTTTGTCCCAATGCTTTGTTGGAAATTAAATGTCCATACAAAGGGGCAGATATGGATCCTAAGGAAGCCTTCCTGTTGGAAACTGTTGGTGGGGATACTGAAAAATATGGTAACTATTTTCTAAAACCAACACGCCTACATTATTTTCAAATTCAAACTGGAATAGCTGTGTGTGGTTTAAAAAAATGTGATTTTGTAGTTTTTACTCCGAAGGGAATTTATGTTGTAAATGTTAACTTTGATCAAGCCTTTTGGAACTCAACCATTAAGACCGTTAAGATGTTTTATACAAAGAATATTATAAGTACACTACTGGCTCAGATGTAAATACTTTTGTATTATAGATTATAGAGTAACTCTTTGCAAAATATCCTCCATCTAAATACATTTAGAACATCATTTAAGATCGACCCATAAGATTTTTTCTTTTATCAGCTTTGCCATAAGGGCAGGATCACCACAATAGCATTAATCGAAACCCACAACTCTTGTCAGAGTGCAATTACTTTTTCGCACGAGGACATGATATGGAAAGTTGTTACTGAGAATAAAATCTGCAGCTGAAAGCCTTCAGAATAAAGCATATATTTTGTCTATTTTTGGCAATTTAAAGATTTTCCTTTGGGAATTTGTTTTTTAAGTTTTGCATATATGTTTTGGTATAACAATAATGTTTTTTCAATATGCTTTAAAAAATAGAAAATGTAATAAATCATTATTACATTTTCTACTGATAGGAGAAAAATCTTGAGCAATCTTAAAACACTTGAAAAATTTGTGGATTTGTATATATTTGAAATAATTAATTATATGCATCTTTTTGTACTTGTGTGTACATAATCAATAATAATTATTATTATATGACAACTTCATTATGCATTATTTTGGACCTCTGTACTGTTATATATCACAGTCAACATGTTATTGTAAAACGCAAGAGGTTTATTTTAGCACATGGGTCTTTTTGCGCTGCCTGTTTCCAACAGGTGTAAACCCAAAATTCTCACGAAAAGATCAAAAACAATTTATAAATATGTTTCTGACGATTGTGACAAAGGCTCATATATAATTCGTTAGAGAGTTCATAAAGTTGACCAATCAATAATTGGTTGCGGATTTGACCCATTTCTAATTTTGTTATAAATTTGACCAATTTATAATTGGTTGTGGATTTGACCAATTTTAAATTGGTTGATTATTTGATCAATTTTAAATTGGTTATGCATTTGGACAATTCAAAATTGGCTATACACATGACCAATTTCAAATTGTTTCAATTAACCAATTCAAATCATGGTCAAAAATTGCAACCAATACAGAATTGGTCGAAATAACCAATATTTAATTAGTTAATGCCGGACTAATTCTTTAATTGGTTATAACTACCAATGTAAATTGGTTACAACCAATAAAAATTGGTCATTTTAACCAGTTTGTTTTTACAGTGCAGTAGCGATATGTAAACATTATTACGATATTGATTGATATATTGATTTATATATATATATATATATATATATATATATATATATATATATATATATATATATATATATATATATATATATATATATATATATATATATATATATATTTATATATATACTGTATATGTATAGGTTATCATATGAGAGGCGAGGTGATATCAGTTTTATAGCTCTCGTTACGATATCATATTTTTTACAAAATATGATATCGTAACGAGAGCGATAAAACTGATATTACCGAGTCTTGAATGTGATAACCTATTTATCACATACTTGTGCCTTTATCTAGAGCAAAAACCAGATTACATTTTCAAATTATTTATACTTCGAGTACATTTCAAAATGAATTCAAAATTATTGCTTAAAATACGCTAAGCAGGTAGAAATTACAAAAACAAACCAAAAATAACTTATCTTTTAATAACTGCAAATTTCTTTGTGTTATTTTCCTTGTATTATTTTATATTTTTATTTTTATCTCTCTATCGATCCTTCAGTCGGACGCCATCTTTGTTTTGAGCGGGAAAAAAACGATATCACGGGACAAAAAACGATATCACGGGACATATCGTTTTTATGTCACCGTGTTATCGCCCGGATAAAGGCACAAGTATGTGATAAACTGTATGTACTGTATATATAGTCAACAGTTGTGAATAAACATTTTTGTTACTGGTTAGTTTCGTGCCACACGTTAATACCGGGTGGTACTCTTCAGACAAAATGTTCTAATGACTAAGATATAATTACATGAAGGATTATATGAGGGTTTAAATTACGGTTCGTTATGTTTATTGATTATTTACAATTTTTGAAAAAGTAACCGTTTTTTGCGGTGTAACCTAATCTATACACACTTGAGTTAAGTGCTTGTCATAGAGGCAAACTACATTAGGTAAAGCTTATTATTAGTAGGTTACAAGGTCATAGCATGTATAGACTGAGTTTTTAAAGGTGCTTAATTAGGAATTTATCAGCATGCCTGCATGACCATACAAGTTCTTTACGTTTGCTAAGGCTGGCCATAGAGGGTCTACAAATTATAAAGTATTTTTCCCATAAACATAAGTTGCAGCTATTGGAGATGTTGTTGTAGGATTTAGCTTGTTTTGGTATTTTCCATTTAATGTTGAAGTCAACTTTATTATCTTTAAGCTGCCATACATAGCTGCTCAGCTCAGTCGAGTGTTTCTTTCTGCGGTACTTGAAGGAGTTCTTGTGGTTAGTGAATCTAGTTTTGAAGGTGTTGGAGGTAAGGCCAACGTAGATTTCGTCAGGTTTGTTGTCATTATTGCAGGCTACTGTGGCTTGGTATACCACCGATTTGTTGAGGCATTGGCCGAGGAGTGGACATTCGTCGGGTTTTCTGCAGTTGCATTCGTCATTTTTTGGTTTATCAGATTTCCATTATTGTCCACGCAAAGCAATCCTGCTTGTTCCATTCAGGTGAACAATGCGCAAAAAAGTCGTCGTCCAACCTGTTCGACATTACCATGGGCAGCTACGATGGCGCTGAATGTTGTGAACTCGTCGGTTCGTTCCTCTTACACCTCATAACCCAGAAATATGGCAAAAACTTTGGATTGTACCGAGACGACGGCCTAGGAATCATCAAAGGGTCCCTCCGTCAAGTGGAGTTGACCAAAAAACACCTATGCGAAATTTTCAATGATCACGGCCTTAAAATTACTATTGAAGCTAACAAAAAATGTGTGGACTTTCTTGACGTAACGCTTAATCTAACGACTGGCAAACATATAATAGCCAAATAATACACCTTTATATATTCATACTAAGTCCAACCACCCTCCTGTGATTATTAAGAACCTAGCTGAATCAATCAATAAACGACTTTCTGACATCTCATCCGACAAAGAATCCTTTGACCGAGCTGCTATTCCGTACCACTGGCGAGCCCTTGAACACAGCGGGTACAACAATAAACTCAAATTTCGGCCCTCAACATCACCAAGTAACACCAGCCAAAAGCAGAAACGGCAACGAAGTATAACCTGGTACAATCCACCATATAGCAAGAATGTCGCTACCAACATCGGTAAAACTTTCCTCCAAATTTTAGACGAGGAATTTCATAAGGATCATGTACTGCACAAAATATTCAACAGAAATACCGTGCACGTGAAAATCAGTTACGCCTGTATGCCCAACATCAAACAGACGATTGACGGCCATAACAAGTCTATCCTTTTGAAATCCGATAAACCAAAAAATGACGAATGCAACTGCAGAAAACCCGATGAATACCCACTCCTCGGCCAATGCCTCAAGAAATCGGTGGTATACCAAGCCACAGTAACCTGCACTAATGGCAACAAACCTGACGAAAGCTACGTCGGCCTCACCTCCAACACCTTCAAAACCAGATTCACTAACCACAAAAACTCCTTCAAGTACCGTAGAAAGAAACACTCCACTGAACTGAGCAACCACATATGGCAGCTTAAAGATAATAACGTTGACTTCAACATTTGAGCTACAACATTTGGGCTTTCAACATTTGGGCTACAACAGAAAAAGTATCAAGTCCACAAACTAGAAGCTATTTTTAAAACATTGAAAAAGGCAAGAATTGGTATGAGTAAGAAAATTGTACTAAAGTCCCGAATATAGTGGCGTACGAATGTTACGAGTGATTTACCTCCCAATAAAATACCCCTGTCCATATAATAAAATAACGTATGGGTATAGATGGTACAATTTTAAAACAAATTCTGAACTTAAAAATTTCCCACAAAGCAATCGTTAGCAGACGTTGTTATTGAGCGTAATTTCTGGACGAATTAAGTCAGTAGTCGCATGTTGTTGTATGCATGTTTTATTGCTCTTATTATCATCTAAAACTATAAAGGTTACTGGGTATGGCTCAAAGCGATAAGCATATCGTTGGAAGCTTAAACAATTCCACCTCTAAAATAAACAAACAATCTGAAATTGATGACAGTGTGGCATAAAGGAGCTTGACGATTAAATTAAAAATTAATTTATGCTCTCGATAAGCTGGTTGAACAAAGTGGAAAAATAAACGAGGCAACAAAAATGCAGCGTAAAAAACAGTCCGGAGAAAAGTAATTCGGTCGCATCGCCAGTTAGCTACCTGAAAGATGTAAAGGACACTGATTGATATGCTCTAAAGGCCGGAATTTTGATGAACACCAAAATTTATCCTGTCTTGTATATGCGACGGGTATAAAGCTTGTGAAGATTCTGAAACGAGTATGAAAATTCTGAAACCTGTTGCTAGTCGAGCAGCTTTTTATAGAACAATTACAAGCCAACCCATTTCAAGGCCCATTAACATACTAAAAGATCCCGAGTTTTTGCAAGCGAACAGAATGTTCGAAGTCGTTTGCAAGTCGTACTACAAGAAAGGAAATCCCAAGCCGAGGCACAAAAGCCCAATGGAAAGTGGAGATATGCAAAAACTGAACACCTGTTTCTCATGTGACAATCCTGAAAAGCTCGTCGAGTTTGTTTGGTTTTGTCTGTTAAATTATTTAGGCAGAAGAGGCAGGGAAGGTTGGCGTGAACTGGCGAAGGATTCCCTCGAGTTCAATAAAGACGACCAAGATAAAGAATACGTTACAGTGAAGCACACATGCAGAGCAGACCAAGAATCACCAGGGCGGCTATTAGCAAGAAGATCAAGATTATACGGACGTGAGGATGTATGAAATACCTAGTTCAACACTAGATCCTGTGGGTGCACTAAAATTTATGCTCAGCAAACTTCATCCGAGCTGTGAAGCACTTTTTTAAACTTCGTTGATAAACTTTGACATGTCTGGAACGCGCAGGTTCAAGAACGAGCCCATGGGCATGGGCAAAAATGCAACATCTCAACTAATGGCAAAGATTTCAAAAAAGGCTGGCCTTTCACAAGTTTACACTGCACATTGTACGGGCTTCAACAATAACAAGTCTGCATCAAACCGGGGTAGGTGCCAAACAAATTTGTGCCATTAAGAAGCATAAAAACGAACAAAGTTGGAATTCCTACATAATTAAATAAAGGATAGTTCAAGTTCACAAAAGCGTGTTTGTTCCAGTATACTCGGTCGTGCACTTACATCAAACGAAGCCATGGACTGTGGACAAAATACCTGCATTACTGCAGTCAACAATGCCGGATTGAATGTCAGCCTGTCTTCATCGTCAAATCAAACCCGTTCAGTTCAGGAAATTCTAGCGAACTGTCAGTTTAACAATTGCGTTATTAATATTAATCCTGCAAAGTGACTTCTGTAGTCAATGAATGTTGTCACATAAATGCCTCTGTAGTTGTTGTTTAATGCTTGTATTTTAAAGGAAGTCAAACAGACAGCATTGAAGAAATATTTATTCTCAACGTACATGTTATTGTTTAGGTTGTAAAAAGTTAAATGAATAAGCGACAACGTCTGTGTTTTTCACGAGAATTGTGTTTGTATTCATTCATTTTAATGTTAACACTTAAGTTTTCAAAAACACTTTCTAAATTTGTCATTGTCATTCAAAATCCATTAACTTTTCTGTCTGAGCTGCCACAACTGTCCAATTGCTATAAAAAGCTACATGTACATGCCTTATGACATTACTAAACTGTTTACCGTTGCATGCTCTTTTTGAACTTCTAATTTATATGATTATTCCCTTTAAAGTTATTATAACAGTAATACGGTTGATGTTCTTGGGCATAATTTCATAAATATGTTTCGGGCCAAAAACATATTTATGCCCGCGAACATCAACTCCATTGTTATATTAAGTAAGGTTTTAACCTTAAGAAATAGGTTGTTTTAACCTACTGTCAAAATCTATCCTACATTATCCGGCTTATTGCATTATGTAGCGTTCGGCTAACACTTCAATCCTCTACCTGTATTACCGTTATTATTTTGCCACCAGGTCTCTTCTATATGGTCGTCAATTATATGTATGAGTTTATTTGTTACAGAGTGTAATAATCCTCAACCACTGCCGTTTTTGGACAGTCAAATTACAGCATCGACCAGATACTCAGTTTCGTATAGTGCTCGCCACGCTAGAATTGATGATCCGTACGGCTGGGGTTCACTCGCTCAAGTGAAGTCATATTTATTGGTTGATCACCTCCAGCGGGCTACAATAACGGCTGTTTCTGTTCAAGGTATGCCAGCTTGGAGCTTTTGGAGTGCATCGATGGATATTTATTACAGCAACGATAACATTTCGTTTACCTTTCTAGAGGTCAGTGTGTGTTTATATTTAATTAAAGTGAATTAGTAGGTAGTGAATCAGATTTAGTCTGAGGCGACTGTCCGTGACTTCCGACCTAATTATCGTTTGACTTCATAAGAGATCATAACTTCTTTAACTTAGTAAAGTCAATACTTTTTTTGCGAGGGGGTGGGTGGGTGGGTGGTGAAGGATGATATGTGAATGGTTATACATACACAAGGACTCTAACCATCCACCTAACATCCTCAAAGAATTTCCCAGTAGACCACAAGTATTAGTTACTAACATTTTCAATAGGAACAGTGTTAAAGTCAGTTGCAGTGGCATGAGTATTAGGTAGGTCAATTGTCGCAATCTACGGCACACGCATAATTAGGAAAAGACAACCATGCACAAAACATTAGTGCGGACAACTGTAACTGTAGGAACAAGATATCATGCCCTGTGTATGTATTATAGTATAATAGTATTTATAGAATATCTTTTACGCCTTTTCAAAGCATTTATATTTAGTTATGTCAATAGGAATATTTAAATGGAAAAGGTTATTGGTCAACTGATAGCGGATTTCGTATTTTTTCATCGATCAGTCGATTCAGTACTCTTTAAAGATGATTCCAGATATGCATTATAGCTTCTTAGCGCCTATTTTGTTAATTTAAACTTTTAGCTAATAACGACTCAATTGTTTGATATATACAGCCCACTCAAACATATGTTGGACTAACAGAAAATGAATTCAAAACTCGATACACCAATCACAAAGCTTTATTTAGTAACCTTAAGAAGCTAAACTCCACTGAATTAAGTAAATACATTTGGGATCTCAAGAAGAATAAGATTAATTACTCTATTACCTGGAAGATTTTGAAACGAGCTAAGTCATATAGTAATGCATGCATCAAAGATATGCAATTTATGTATCTGGGAGAAGTATCCTATTATTTGTAACCTGATATGGCATCATCTAATCAATAATCGACGCAACGAACTTGTCTCGACGTGTAGACACGCAAAGAAGTATTTACTTGAAAACTTTATAACCTGACACGAATTTTTTCGTTACACTACTTGAGGTGTTAATTGACCTGTAATTAAGTAAGCATGCATATATACCATCTGTACATATTCAAAAAGTTTGTTAGAAGCTAGAGGACAAACACAAGCTATTTTATTTTTACCTCAGAAGTGCTACGTTAATGAATGAGTTGCCAGTCCCCAGGTCCCTGCGTTTTTGCGCGGTCACCGCAATGTATCATCACAGAGGATACAGAGGCTCAACTTCTTATTAATTTGCGTATTTGAAGCTTAGCCAGTGCGCGTTGGAGAGGCAGTCACCCCCCCCCCCCCCCCCGAAAATTTCAACATAGCGGGCATCTTTTTTCTGAAAAGAATACAGCAAAATCTGTTTCCAGATCAAACAGATGGCTTCATGTTACGCTAAATTTTGTAGAAATATTTTTGTTTTCAAGTCTGCCTATGGAAACAGGACATCTGGACATGTGTGACAGTTTGTTTTGGCCGTTTAGGTAATATATAGGTTTAATACGAGCGGGAATTTTATAGAATTGCAAAGTTCGGTTCAATCTGCTTTGTAATTTTAGTTCAATATGTACATTTAAATTGTAGTGGATCGTATGTGGAAAGAAAGAAGCCATGCGGGTTAACAACCAGCTAATATGGTTTCCATCTCCAGGATACAGCTGAAGTTTTTAAAACTGTATATATTATATTATATTAATTAAAAGTGATTTATGTGAGCCTAAAATGAACTTTTAGGCTAGTAACTAAAGTTTGATTTTAAACATTTTTTGTGGCTCCTTGAAACATCAAGCCTGAGTGTGGTACATAATAGATGTGTGTTAGGTAAGGAATGTGCTGCAGGAATAAGCGTATAAATACTAGTTTAAGTTAAATTTCAATATGAATCAATGTGAAATAATGAATGATTCAGGATTTTAGACCATATCAAGAGAATATCAAGAGAAAGTGGAAATCTGGTCTTTTCTATTTCAACTATTGCACAGTTTTAAGTTAAGTTCAAAACAGATTGAAATTTTACATAAACATGCTTTCAATTTTGATTTATAACAAAACTTAAAAGGCAAAAATGAATTGTATACAAATTGTATTTTAATAACAAAAACAAATTCACACAATATTGTATGAACTCTGGGTTGGGGGCATGCAACACTTCTTTCTTTATTTGGCTCAAGTATTTTCAACAACTTACATATAATATTATTTACATATTTGCGCTCATTCTAGTTGCAACATGATCAAAACAGTCATCAACTATGTTTGCGCTAATAGACATCAAAAGGATATGGTACTGACAGTGTGGCATTGCAGGCAAGTACCACATATGCACCAAAACACCTCAAGAGTATGTTTTTATTGAAAAAGCAAACTTTTTTATCAAAGCTTGGCAATCAACACAATTATCAAGACAATACAATTACAATACATGAAGTAGCTCTTTGCTACAACAAATTTGATTGGCTGAAACAAACTCATCAAACTTGTTAGAATTTTTATCTTGTCAACCATTTTGATACTTTTTTGAAAAATGAAAGGTTTTGACCACGAAAAAACAATTAAAGACATGTGCTTGCTTCAATATAATTGTATTGTCTTGATAATTGTGTTGATTGCCAAGCTTTGATAAAAAAGTTTGCTTTTTCCATAAAAACATACTCTTGAGGTGTTTTGGTGCATATGTGGTACTTGCCTGCAATGCCACACTGTCAGTACCATATCCTTTTGATGTCTATTAGCACAAACATAGTTGATGACTGTTTTGATCATGTTGCAACTAGAATGAGCGCAAATATGTAAATAATATTATATGTAAGTTGTTGAAAATACTTGGGCCAAATAAAGAAAGAAGTGTTGCATGCCCCCAACCCAGAGTTCATACAATATTGTGTGAATTTGTTTTCGTTATTAAAATACAATTTGTATACAATTCATTTTTGCCTTTTTCTTATAAATCAAAATTGAAAGCATATTTATGTAAAATTTCAATCTGTTTTGAACTTAATTTAAAACTGTGGAATAGTTAAAATAGAAAAAAGACCAGATTTCCACTTTCTCTTGATATTCTCTTGATATGGTCTAAAATCCTGAATCATTCATTATTTCACATTGATTCATATTGAAATTTAACTTAAACTAGTATTTATACGCTTATTCCTGCAGCACATTCCTTACCTAACACACGTCTATTATGTACCACACTCAGGCTTGATGTTTCAAGGAGCCACAAAAAATGTTTAAAATCAAACTTTAGTTACTAGCCTAAGGCTCACATAAATCACTTTTAATTAATATAATATAATATATACAGTTTTAAAAACTTCAGCTGTACCCTGGAGATGGAAACCATATTAGCTGGTTGTTAACCCGCATGGCTTCTTTCTTTCCACATACGATCCACTACAATTTAGATGTATATATTGAACTAAAATTACAAAGCAGATTGAACCGAACTTTGCAATTCTATAAAATTCCCGCTCGAATTAAAGCTATATATTACTTAAACGGCCAAAACAAACTGTCACACATGTCCAGATGTCCTGTTTCCATAGGCAGACTTGAAAACAAAAATATTTCTACAAAATTTAGCGTAACATGAAGCCATCTGTTTGATCTGGAAACAGATTTTGCTGTATTCTTTTCAGAAAAAAGATGCACGCCATGTTGAAATTTTCGGGGGAGGGGGGGGGGGGGGGGTGACTGCCTCTCCAACGCGCACTGGCTAAGCTTCAAATACGCATAATTAATAAGAAGTTGAACCTCTGTATCCTCTGTTGTACCATGGGATCGATAGGGGGCAAACAAATCATCAAATTTGCGAATTTTATTTGTTTCTCTTCCTTTATGTAAATTAGTCGAAGATAAATGGTGCAAATTTACATTTGTTTCTTTAAAATGGGCAATGGAGACCATTGCGCTGTTTGGGGATGTTACAACGACCGCAGGAACCCATTAAAACAGAAAATTTTGCCGCAAGTTGGCGTGCTTAGATTTTACTCTCCTCAAACCCAGACAGATATTGTTGAATGGGGTAAACTTATTGCAAGAAAACATTTTACACCAACGAAGAATACGAAATTAAGTTTGCTCTAACCATTTTAAACTCGGATATCGATGTCGAGCATCATGCCCTTATCCAACTCTACACATGAAAGGTTACAAAGATCAAGAAAGTAAACAAAGCAAACGAGCACCACCTAGAGACAGAGTCATAACAAATCACTGCAAACGAGAATGTCAAATGAAACGAAAGAGAGAGGAAACAAATGACGATGAATGTTTGGAACGTAGTTTGTTGAATCCAGATGAAACAGAAGCAAGTGAATTTTTAAAAGGTAAAGTAAATACCTGTGGCTCTAGCAGTACTGCGGATGTGAATATTGTACAACATGAAGACATGTATGTTTCACCAAGTGATTCTGTAAATAATTGTATGACCTCTGATGATGATAAGATTATTGACGACTTGACTGATGAGGAAAATGATGCTGGTGATGTTAACACCATCTTAATTAAGAAGGCAATGTTTATTGATCAAGCTACTTGCAAGAAGAACTGCTATCGTTACACTGGGTTAACAAAAGAGAAATTATTTAGATTTGTGAAAGAAAAGGCAAATAAAGTCAGTTCGTTATTGGAGAGGAACAGTAGATATATGCCATTCACAAAGAAGAAAAAGAAATTGCTCTAGAGCCCTTTCCTCATGGGAAGAATATGTACTAACCCTAGTGAGAACGAGAAAAGGTTTTGATGTAAGATTTTTAGCAGATACCTTTGGCATTTCACATGACCAAGTGTCAAGAATATACAACACTTGGGCAACATTTTTGTCTCTTGAGCTTTCTTTTCTGGTCCCATGGCCCACCCAAGCCCAAATATCTGCTAAGTTGGCCAAACGGTTAGCCAAGTTTTCTAACGCACGTGTTATTGTGGACTGCATGGAACTATATATGCAAAAAAATCTCCTCTCGTCCAGTCAAAAAATTAGTTGAAGTAGCTACAAACATTGAAATACAGCCTAAGTTCTTGTTGGTATCACACCATGTGGGGTAATATCTTTTGTGTCTACGGTCTATTAGACGGTCAGGAATAATACAAATGCTTCAAGAGGGAGATGGTGTCATGGCAGACAGAGGGTTTCTTGTGCGTGCTCTACTTGTCACCAAAAAGGTGCATCTCATTTGTCCAGCCTTTTGGAAAGGCCCAAGATTATCAGTGAAAGGTGTAACTTATTCACGTAGAGTTGCAGCCTTGCCATCCCAAGTTGAAAGGTACATTTTGAAACTGAAACTTTTAGAATTCTTTCCGGAGTTATTCCCTTAAGCATGAAGTTAATACTGGATCTTACTATTAGGTTATATGCTCTACTAGCAAACCTGGGGAAAAAATCCATAAAATAGACTACAAAATTAATATACAGCTAGACTTTGTTTATTGTACCATTATTTCTATGAGCCACCAAATATATTGCTGACAGTTAGCAAACTTACCACAGTATTTACAAGATTGACTTTGTATTGGGCAAAAATTTTTAGTAAATAATGCAAAAGTTGCATGGTTAAAGGCAAAATGTAAGTCTCTGTTTCCTGAACAAAACTTAGTCTGATACTCTAGGACTACTCTAACTGATGACAATAAGCCTAAAATAATTAAATCATTAGCAATTCCATCAGCAAACTATTTCACTAGCTCCGCAAACATATATGGTATGATGTGTTCAATATAAAATAATGATGCTTTTGCTGAAATATTGTTCCAAAACTCCTGATCAAATTGAATTTGAACAACACGAATACCTTTATTAGTATAGGTAAAAAACCACACACAGACAATCCAGTGACTGCCATAGCGGTTTGAACTTGATAGTAATGAAGGTGATTTTTATTAAGGCGATAAGTTCCATTGTCATTTACCTTTCCACCAACACTATGCAAAAGAAAAGCACTTTTTGCATCCAGGTCTTTCCCAGTGTACAGACATTTGAACTCAACATTTGAAATCAAAAATAGGAACTGGGTCTTGGAACTGGGGGAAGGTGGCAGGTTGTGGGTCCCAATATGCAGGTACTGATGTCACTGACAAACAATTCCCAGAAAGAAAATCCTCCAGTGAAAACAAAGCTGCCCCCAGATGCCGGCATCCCTGATCTGTACCACCTTTATCCCCTTTTGTCTAAAATAAACCAAAGTCTATAGCATCTTTTTCCTTCTGGGGGTCTTGTCTTTCTGGGTTGGAAATACTTCTGCAACATCCACATGGAATGTTTCACCAACATCATCAATGCTTTTCTGTTTTAATGACCTTCCTTAACCATATAAAAAAAGGGAATACGCCTTAAAAGACCGCCAAGATGACAAAGCTTCCTTGTCGTAGTCATTTCAGCCAATTTATAATATCCGGATTATAAATTAAAGTTAATGGATAAATGCTGTTAACATTGTTCAAAGTTCTTACATTTGTTGGAGATTGTCCAAGTGCGCGGAATTTCACGTCGTGCGCAATTGTCAGTCATCAACCTAATGCATCAGCGATCACGCGCTGTGCACGATGCAAACATGTGCGCATCATGTCAAATGTAATCCAACAACTAACAGACAGACAATATTGTCTTTGTTGACATTGATCAACCAATAGAAATAGTTTCCGTAGGATATAAACGGATGAGGCGCATTTATTAGGTATCAATTTGTTCTAAACTTGAGAGAGATACGATATAGGGAGCACGAAATTGTTTCAATATTTGTCGAGCATTTATTTACATATTTTGTGACCTATTGCTTCGGAATGCTTCCTGTTTCGTCGTGAGAACTCTATAGAAAAGCTTGGAATAGTAAGAGCTCTAATACGAACGCGAATGATACGGCAAGTCTTCAGCGTCTCTGTGTCGTCTGTGTCGAGAAGGGGTTGCCAAGCCACGAAACATCTTAATTTCACGGCTCGAGAAACACGCAGCTATTTCGACGCCGACGGTGGTGAGTAATCCTACGATATCGCAACAGCCGGACGATACTCGATCATCTCTACTTTCGGAAGACCAGTTGGCGCAAATACAGACAATTTCTACCCGCAGCGTCGAAGAATTGGTGGCAGAAATAGCAGGCAATGAGGCCCGTGCTACAGTCGAAGCCATGTCCAACTCGCCACCTCAATGAAATATAATAACAGCAGCAATCCTGTTATTGCCATTCGCGACGAAAATGAGGTCGGTACAACAGACATTTCAATGACCCCAGCGTCAAACGTGGTGCCTCAGAGTGATCGACCGGGGTCCGGGAGAGAGCGTGCCGTATGGTAATAATTGTCACTAGGTACCCGGGGCCATACTTCAAGAAAATTCATGCAGGCGGGTGAGATTTTTTTTTTGTCTAAGCAGCTGCCTACGAGCATTTCGACAAACAACCAACCAGACGATGCCCTAGTATTGACAAGAATTTCTTAAAAGAAAATGTTTCATTGTAAGATTCAATCCGGCTGTAGGTGGAACAGATTTAAAACGCATCATAAATATATGCCAAAAAAAGAATGCTAGCATGGTCAGCTGTGCTTGCCGCATTGCCAATGGTTTGATCACATAATTTTAATATAGAAGCTTTGTGGGGAAGCTGCTGGTAATTGTCATGGCCCCATCCAGGTTTCCTGTCTTTCAGGTTTTTCCCGGCCTCCCTGATGATCCAGCTGTAGTATAACCAATGGCAGTGCTCAAACAGCAGGTTTTACCATCGCCGGCTAAAGCTGTCCACTATACGATTACAGCTATTGTGGGAGCTGGGTTGCTCGTCTATGGGGAATACACATTCTGTGTATTTGTGGGGTTGAAGTGCTCCTAATGATCACTTTCTGGCCATAGACTCACATTATTTATTGTAAATATATATTCCATGCAAGTTCTAGGAACTGTCCAAGGGGATTGTAACCCCTTGGACAGGTTAATGTTATGGGGGATTGTAACCCCTCTAACATTGCCTGATGGGGATTGTAACCCCAAGGCATCCAGTCGCCTAGCGGACATATATACACCCCGCTAGGTTATACAAGCTTGCATATTTATGAGTCTATGATAACACTAACAATGCTATGTACCAATTAATTTTTTACTACCGGAGTACTTCACCCTCAACTACCCATCTCTCCCACACAATTACTTGTTTGTCTGTTTTGTTGTCGTAGCGGTCAAATAAAAAGCTTTGATACATTAAGGTGGCTCGATACAGTTTTCAAAAAATTAAGCTATAGTTTACTTATTGCTTTTAATTTTCGCGCTGTTAAATTTAAATAAGTCCGTATTGAATTTTTCATGTATTTTAGCATATTTTCTTTCAAATTATGGCAGTTTTGATGGCCAATGCTCCGTTGCTATGGCAACACTTGCGTATCAAATTTACTCAGAAACGATCTATTTTGCTTCGCAAGTCTGAAAGAAGCACGGTGACCCCCAATTTTTTTCTTCGCACCATGTTACAAACACCATAAACTAACATTGTGCAAAATTTAAAAAAATTCTGTAAGGCCCATTTTTTTTAAACTACGAAAATACTGTTTTCTTGAAAAACATTTTTTCCAGATTACAGAATTTTTTTATTTTTTGTATAATGCAAGACTTTTATGGTACGATACTGCCTACAAAATTTCAAGATAGGTCACCGTGCAAAATAAGGAGATTTAGCACATTCAGTTTTAAAAATCGAATTTTTAATGACGTCAGCAATTAGTAAATCCGCATCCAGTTTGCATTTTTTACGCGCGAAATGGCGTCAGCCTCCCACATGACATGCAATATTCGATGTTTTACGTATCTATTTGTTCTAAACGTGATATATAAAAAGATTTGTGTGAATAACATTAAATTTGGCACATGCCGTCTTTATTTGTGAGCATTACTATATCGAGCCACCTTAAGAGGAGATTTTTTACAGACTCGCGTATCTAGCGCTCAAAAGTCGAACGAATCGGATTCTAGATTGCGTAACTTGGGAAAAGTCAAAATGGCGGGCAACTTTTTTATCGTGCGTGTATTTCAGGATCGATTTACAAGCATAACCGCTGTGGATTGGTATCGTTTTAAAAGAAAAATAATATTTCATTATTATTGAAATCAAGGAGCTTTTCGAGAGGATGTTTTTTCTGTTTGTCGTTGTTTTTAAAGCGAAACAATCGTTATAGGAGTGTTGGTCTTGAGTGGACAGAAATCAAAATATATGAGGTAAAATTTTATTTTTTGTGATTTTAACCATTTTAATGACTTCCGAACAAACTAAATCATATACTACAACAAACCCATATTATTGTAGCTTGCAAAAAATGTACTTTCGTTGGATTTTTTGTGGTACCCAAAAAAGATTTTTTAGCGTTTTTAGAAACGTTTTGTCGACCAATTAAAGGAAATGTATCCATTCAGTATTTTCAGCTGTATTTTTCAAAAAAAAGAGTTAGTGAACCTAATTGTTACATATATGTGGAAAAGAAATGTACCTCTTTTAAAGCTGATTCACAAAGTGTGTTTTGGTTCTGTGTGAGCTTTGTTTTTTCCAACTTTGTTATTACACTACTAGCACATGGCTATGGTCCTGTGCTCTGAATAAACTTACATCTTTGACAATGTCCTCGGTTTGCTTCCGAACAAAGTAAAATGCATTTTATCATATACTACAATCGTTCTAGTTAACAAAAATTATAATTTGTAGAAAATTTGAGTGGTATCCGAAAAAGATATTTTGAGTTGAAATCTGCAACCAAAATTGCCATATTTCAAACATTTATAAGTATTTACTGTTCACCTTCATATCCAAAGCTGATATAATGAAGGCTTATGCTATAAACAATTTATACAATTTTTTGGTCCAAATATTTCTTTCAAATATGATTTATTGATTGCAATATGATGACTATGATCATTGCAGTAATCTACCTTATCACAACCTGCACACCTACATTATACATGAATTTATGGTTTCAACTCAACAACTGGCCTCTGTAGCTCGGTTGGGGTAAGAGTGCTGCAACGAAATTCCTAACCGTTCCTGGTTAGTGGGAAAATGCTTATTCTGGCAACCAAGGTTTAATCTTTTTCAAGTGAGTCTTGTGTTAAGCTACACAGTGATAGAGGTGGATGTCACTTAGCAGGCTAGTTGTCATGCTAACCAGTCAAACCCAGCTTTCATTAAAACATTCCCCATGTCCAATCCTTTATTAAAGTCATTCAGCATACTTTTCTTATTAATTTCCTTGAAAGTAAACACATGGGTGGGTGGGGCCTAATTCTTGGAATTCTGCCAGGCCAGGCATCATTTAAATCATGCATATACAGTGTAACATAATAAATGTGCAAAATATCAGAATTTCTAAAAAGATCTTTTGTTGCAGGCTATTAAAGAAAACAAAAAATGAAAGATGAAAATGAATATTTATTAAATCACAGATTATTATTTATGATACAATCTATTCTTGTGTGAATATAATGAAAATGTTTATAACTTTATACAGTAGACAAAATATTCCACAATGTGCAGGTTTTTGTCACCCAGCACAGACAGAATGAGGTTGATGTTTTCAGATACTGTAATCATATCTTCAAGATGTAATAGTAATATCGCAGAGATCTATAAAAAAATACTTTCATGATTGACTAGTAGAGGAATTTATTTACTTCAGGTTATTGGGGGGGGGGGGGGGGGTTCTAAGTTAAACCCCAGGCAATTATCAAAGAAAAAAATAAAATATTTGGCCCTTCTGACCATATAGGCAATTTTGTTTTGATGTCAACACCAGGGTGCATTCCGTGTAAACCTCACGCCGAAGGTGATCTGAGGTTGTGTTGTCGTGCACCAAGTGAGGTCAACTCGCGCGCCGGCGCTAGTCATCGCGGGCACCATAATTTTTTATTAGTTTAATAGTTAGTTAAAATTTCTATTCAGCTCCTTGTCATCATGCTTAAAGCACAGTTAACTCACTGAACTGTGCTTAAAGTTACACAGAAATTGCACACGACAAACAACAAGATTGAACAAGTTATCTCGCTCAATCAGGAAAGTATAACTGCAAAACATTAGCATGCAATAGAGCTAAGCCTAAAGAGATTATAACATAACTACATAAGTAAAGTACTTTTGTAGTAATACGCGCTGCATGATAAAAATCTGCATCTTACAGCATGATACTAAGTTGCGATCTCAGAGTAATATGTACCTTTAGACTGTTTAGTTGTTTATAAGAGTTTATAGTTATTGTTAACACAAACTTCAATCTTAAGCTAGTTTTTCTATAATGCATTCAGTCAATCGCATGTCAGTGTAACACTTAAGAACCTATATAAACACTTCAGTAGACGTTTGTGAGTTTAGTCATTAGCCAAGAAAGGGCAACGGCCAAGCTCTGCATCCAATCGATCGACGACTTTAGACACCATATACTTGTCAGCTCGGCTAGAATGCACATAAAGGCTTCGGTGAGGTTTCAACACACCATCTCCTGTGAAGTACAATCTGATGCCTTCTCTGATGATTCCGTCACATTTCTTTAATGGGGGCAAACACCAGTTGAGCTTCGTTCTTCTTGCCAGGTTTTCGTTTGACTGGCCACCAGACTGTTGCTGCGCTCGCATGGAATTGTAGAAACTCTCGGCAATTGCTTCTGGTCCTCCTTTCGACAGCACTATGTCTAGAAGGGCACAAGATGGTGGCGTTGCAACGTTGTAGATGTCCTTGTCGGAATAAAGCGATCTGTAAAACCTTTGCTCATCCAAGCGAACAGTGAACTCTTTTCCACTTGCGAATCTCAATTTGAACAATGCATCCAGTGTCTCTGTCTCGACAGACTCGAAGGATGTCAGCATAGTGTTTCTTGGTAACGTGGTAGTGTCTTCAACAAGTACAAACCAATCGAAACACAACTCATCCCAGATGCCAGTCTTGACAGCTTTCTTGATCTTTTCCATAAATCGGAATGCCAAACGCGGATCAAAATCCATCCCTGACTTGATAATATGGGGCATATTTGAAATAACAGCCAATACCTCTTGACATTCTTTCACACCATACATTTCGTATTCTCCATCCGACACAGCCATCTGCAAAGTATCGTCTTCACAAGTACCACAGTGTAGAGCTACAAGGACTGAAGCATCAAACACTTGTAGTGTGGACAAACAGCTGTCGTTTAAAACAGGCTGAACCCTTCTATCAAGAGCGTTCATTAGATCAGTTGCTAGTTGTAGGCGGTCTCCCTCAATTTCCATCTCTTCTCGCTGTGTCCAGTTGAGTATTCCTCTCTGTCCTTCTCCACCACCCTCATTAGTTACCAACCACCCCTGAAGAAGTTTAACGCCTTGATAATGGTCGCCAGGGTTGATTCTCTCACCAACTTCTTGCAGTCGAGGAAAATAGTCTGCATCGCCATTTGCAGCCTTTTCCAGTTTAGCTCTAATTTTGGGCCACCAAAGTTTAAGCTTCCAAACAGGAACGTCAAGCGACTGGACTCTTAACATCAAATCAACAATTGGATCTAATATGTCGAGGAATGACAACAGGTCGGCAATAAAATCTGAACCAGCAATCATGTACTGGTACTGTTCATCTTCTGGTCGATTTGGATACAATTTATCGAACGCTTTCCACAACGCACTGTAGCTCTTTTCAATTTTAAGCCACTGCTCGTATGATGAACTGGCGAATCTTTGAGAAGCATAAGCAACTGGTCTTCTTGCCTCTTGGTCAACGAGTTGCAGAAAAGCAAAGCCCTTTCCATTTGCCAGAACGGTGTTAAAAATATTACATCTTTTCAAGAATGTTTTGAAATGATCACTACTGGGACTTTTGTCCTTTACCTCGACCACTCCAAGATTCAGTAGATGAGCTGCATCCCAGGTAACAGGAAGTGAAAGTTGACCATTGTCGTAGTCTTTGATTCCCAGTTCTTGCAACAGCCTTTCGCGGAATCCTGCTGCTTGGTAGGGACCATCGGCCGAAACGCCACAAAGCCTTGAAAGAACATCTTTTGAAAAGTTGTCCTTAATTGATTTGATCAAAAGTTCTGCCATGGCGTCATACGTAGCTGGTGCGAACTCGGTATAGACTTGTGGAGCAGCAACAGGGATTGGGCAAGGAATCCCAACTTCGTTTCGAGCTACAACAAGGACAGCTTGATTTGTCGTGCGCGATGGTATTGCTTTATCGATTGTGGCCCAGAAATGTGGTGGTAGTAACGTTGATGGTAGAGGCTCGTTTAACCACGATTCGATTCTTCTGTTAACTGACTTCTCCAAGCAGTTCAGAATGTCGTTAAAATTATTTCGGCCATGTCCAATACTTCCGACATCGACCGAACAGCATGACAAGAAGGAGATCATAGTCTCAAAATGTCTGGCTGCTCCACCTAGCTTCAATTCAACGATAGCCGCTCGAAATATGTTGCTTGCCGCGGTTGATCTTCTTTTTTGAATTTCCTCTTCTTTTCTGAAAGCTTCCATAGCCTTCTTGTGTAACTTGTTACCATCGCCCAGCAAACATATGTGGTCAATGCACGACTTCTTCTGCCTATACCAGATCTGGTTGTTTCCTTCTACCAGAAGTTGAGTGACATCCTTGCTGAAAATTTTCCCGGTGCCGAATGTTCCACTTTCACAAGAATTTAAAATTCTTTGGGCTTGAAACGGGGATAGGTTGTTAATAGTAGGTCTGGCTGTAACCTGTAGTTTAAAGCAAGGCTTGCAACGCAGCAATCCAGTTTCAGATTCCTCGTTATAAAAAAATTCCAAGTATTTGGATGCCTCGGCCAACTGATGGATATTGCTTGCCGTTCGCATTGCCGCTAAAGATTTCAGGACTTCGTTGTCTTCTGCCACAAGTTGTTCCAAGCTAGAGTGCCGTTTACCAAAGTTTTCAACCTTTAAAGACAAGTTAGATATGGCTTTCATTACGTCATCAATATTTGCTTGGCAACTTGATGGAGTTGGATCTCGGTTGATTTTCGTCAAATCTTTAGAAGTTGAGTTAATTCCTTGAACTCCTTGATCACTTGATTCCAATGAATCTCTTTTGGCTTTCGTTAGGGCCATCACTTCGTTGAAATTGTTATCAATTGCTTGATCAGTTTGTTGAATGTTTTGATTTGAATCTTTATTGGTTTTTGAGTGACAGAAGGACAACAACGTTTTTTGTCTAGTTGACTGACAAGAACTTGTGGCAGCATTGGTCGCTTGTGGTCTACTGTTATCTTTCGAAGCTTGGGCATGGACCTTTTTAGCTTTACCATTTTTTGCATACAGCTGGCGGACATCGGGTGCACTGGATGGCACTACAGTACAGGACTGATTGTTGGCAGCGGTGTGCCATCTGACTTTATGCCGATCGATGGAAGATGCATTTATTCTGCAAATACTTGCATTTTTTTCTTCATATTGCCCATCAAATGACCTCTCGAGACATTCTAGGCAAACGTAACTTTCGTTGAACTTCTTGATTTTCTCTGGGATGGGTGGCTCAACGATGTCTCCTTTCCTCCAATCCCAATTTAGCTTTCTCTTTAATGACGGTTTAGCAGTTTTCGTCTCATGTGATTGATGATCTTCTTTGATTGTAGCTGTGAATATAATATGTAGTTTTGAATATTGGATGTGTCAACCTGCGTTTGTGATAAATGTAATTCAATACTATAGAATTGACCTTGGCATCATACCCTTTTGTGAGCAGTTGTTGCATCTCAATTTTTGACCAATTCTTTCTTCTCCTTCTGGGATACCACAAATAAGGTGCACAAACTTGTTGCACATGCTGCATGTATGTGCATTACCTACTGATTGCGAACAAACAGCACAAACATGTTCCATGGCTGAAAACTGAATATTTTAATATCAGTACAAAGAAATGTAACCTACAGTAATCAATCTATGTTGATAACTGATAACTTGGACAAAATAAATAATCTGTGTTTTGACATTTTCAATCCGAAAACAATGACTATTTTCAGCAATGCTACAAAGATTTTTAGTATACGAACGTACAATTTATGAATTACAGTATGCATGAATTCCAATTCATATCCAGGGCAAGGTTGTGCACTTTTTTGATCTTATAGTAAGGAATGTTCACAATAATTTCACTCAAGTAGTAATAGACAACGTTTATACAACCGTTTCCCCAATATATACACATAGTTTAATATTGTTCCAACTAGCAAGAATTGCTTGAGTTACTTTATAACTTAGTTAGTCTTTGTTTCGACAGTTTGCCTTTCGAATTAAACCTTTCCTTCTATCGTGCATTCACTCTGTTACGTTCTTAAACTCAAACAGTCCAACTCCATGACTGAACAATTTAGAAAAAGCATATTCTCAAACCGAAGAGTGGAGGCACAGAGCTTTGTTTTTCACTTTTTCCCTTGTTTGCAATAATTGAATTATAAACAGTACTCAACAATTACAACATTATTTATGTAATCATCTTCCAAATTCCAATTTAACTGTAGTATCAAAAGAGTGTATGATGTAGCTTCTTTTCTGTATCACAAATAAACCTATTTTGCTGTTTTTGAATCAATTCGCGCCCTTTTTTGTTTACAGTATAGCTTCCACTTGCCAGGAAATTTCCTGGCAAAAGGAATTTTACACCTTTGGCAGGAGAAATGCCAGGAAAACATTTTGCCAGGCAATTGAAAGGAAATTTGACCAAGTGCCAAGAAATTTTTGGAGTTCTTTTAACTGAAAGGGGGGGGGGGATTTGCTTTCAATTTTCAATCATCCCAGGTTAAGTTATAGGCTTTTGAAAAAGCTCAACCTGTTGATTAATTAACTAATCTATACGTCTCGGGATCGAACATGCGATGATCATGCGCCAACTACCGAAATTTAAAACTTGTGCGCCAAACTCCACGTGATTATGCGCCAGCAATCCAAACCTCACGCCGAAGATCTTCCGCAAAACGTTCACGGAATACACCCTGGTGTCAACATGCTTGGCTCCTTGAGGCTGTCAGGTGTCTTTACTAATAACGCATCCTGCCTCAGTTGATTGTCAGGCCCTGCTTTATGACCAGTCCAGGTTCAGCAACCTTCCTACCAGATTGTTGCATCCATGATGCTGGTGTAATTGAAAACTTTACAACTTAGGATATTTTAAAAAGTGAACATATGATTGAAATTTTTATTTTCATTCCTAAAAAGGACATTTCAGATTGTATAGTGTATGGCATGAAGTTGTATACTGAATGCCTGTAAATGAGTAAAAAACTGAATGCCTGTAAAATCAGTAAACTGAAGTAAAGGGATTTAAATTTACAAATACTCAAATTTTCCTTAAAAATGCAAAATCCTTTAACGTTTTCCATGTACTTATGTTATTAACGAGTTGTGAACAAGCTGGTCATCATCCAGAGGACGAAAGCAGTCGCTTTCAATCAGTTTTATTATTAATTTAAAATGGCAAATAATTTTGCAGCTAAAATATGCTCACTCCTGAGTCAGATACGTGCGCATATTAACATAATAATAATTCAAATAACGTCCATTAAATAAGATATTACACTTACCACGTTATCCTTCTTTATATTTTGTAATGTATTGCCTCATGACATGACTAAAAATCCAGTAAAATTCTGTTTTTCTTCGCAAATATTTTTGAAGAACTTTCAAAACAAAAGATGGCGGCAGAGCATTTTTTCGCGAAGGCCTGGTCGCTATGTTTTGAGCGATTTTCGCAAAAAATACGCGACTTTCTAAAAAATCTCCTCTTAATGCTTATAATGAGATGATTGAATATATCCAGCAGTCCAAATTGTGGTAAGGATGATAAGTCATTTGTTAGCTCAGTCATTTAGAAGGGATCAGGCGCCTTGGTTCCATTAGGCAAAGTTGTTCGTCTTTTTAGGTGTGGTGTAAGGTTTGTCATTATCAAAGTTAGGATCCACTTGTAAATCCATTTCAAATACAGCCTTGGCAAGGATTATCAGTTGAGCTTTATTATAACTGGAAATACATGCATGCAGCAACCCCTCGCCACTAACTAAGAGCATGCAACTATATTTTCGGAATTACATGAAGTACTGCAATAGGTTGTTGTCATAGCAACACGGCAATTGTTATTCTTTCTGTATATTCTTTTCAAAATGACAAAATATTGAGTTTTTAATCCTTGTTATTGACAATTTTTTAAAATGGCACAACATTTGTTATCGGTATGTTATTACGCCTAATGTAAGCTTAAATTTGGTATAAAATACGACCTATTAATTACATAATAAATTAGACGTTTTTCAATATCTATGAAACTAAATTTTTATCTACATAAACTTTGAGTTTGAAATAAAACCGTTTCAAGCCAATTTTGTATCTTCGCTCATATTCTTTTACATGTAAAGTTCGTCAATATTTTGAAATACATTAATAAGAAGACAGTCTTGCATTTTAATACAAAACATAAACGTACTCTGGAATTTAAACAGTGAATAGATTGGAGGAGTACGGCTACGCCGGCCTTTATAAAGCATTAAAACACAAGTATAAATACGCATTATCAACAAACTTGCCTTGTGTTTCACGCCGTAGTCAATTCTTGGCGCTTCTGTGTATTTTCCCAGAATTAATCTCTCTTCAAGAGTCTTGTCGCAGTCGTTTTCGTCTCAGTTCTCGCCTTTTTGGATGCCTTAAGTGTTTGCTACTCCTGATGTTCCGCCATACTCTTGAGATCATAAATGACCACCCTTCGTTGGTTGTGAAAGTTGCCAAATCTTTTTGCAAAAATACAAAATATTGTAGAGCAAAAAACAAATTTAGATATTTGCTTGCTGTCAGTTGAATTCGTGATTAATCAATCAACAATAAATTTTAAATCCGGCCAATCATTGTTAGCCATTCATGATAGTCCGCCATATTGTTGAGATCAGTGAGGACATACCACTTTTACTGCCTATCACGAGCAGCGACTTTGAACTCCGCTAATACGAAATTAGTAACCCTCGCCTCGGGCTTACGCCCGGAACGGCGCTTCGCGCCGTTGGCTCGGGGACTAGATGCAGGAACCCCTCTTTCTTGAACATACATCTTTAGTTGCTTAACATTCATGTTATCAAAATCAGAAACATCATTAGCTATTAGGCAATCTGACTGTTTCTCTGCTTGTTTGCTTGTACAACTTTTTTATGACTGAATGATTTCTCATTTGAAATTTTGTTTCCTTCACATTGTTTACTACGTTGTTGGGTGGCCATTTTTGTCTTGTCTATATTGTAACTGTGTCTAACATTTGATTTCATACCAGTTTTCCTGTTTACCATTGAGGTTTGTTTTTGGATTGAGGGGGTTTCTGTTGGCTTGCTAATGTTACAATCAGACCCAGCATCTGTTTCAAAATAGGTTTAATTTTGTGTGACTTTTGTTTCTTGTAATTTGCTAGTTGTTTTATGTTTTGTGTCAAATTTTTCTGCCACTTCATGTTTTCTCACATTCTTAACAGGTTTTTTATCATTCATTTTCTTTTGTTTGCATTGTCGTTTTTGGGAGGATTTGTTTGTTGCTCAATTGTTCTTAGTGTGTTTGTTGTTTTTCATATCATGATGCGATGATTTTGCTGATGGGTTGGTTTTGCAATTGTTTTCGTACGTGCACACATACTCTTTGCTTTCAGTGTCATTGCCTATAATAGTGTGGTCACGGCTGTAACCATCCATATGAAGGTGAATAGTTGAGGTTTCAGGATGATTCTTGGGTTCAGGGCTCTCGCAACATAGGCCTGTTGGTACTAGCGAGTTAAAATGATTAGATAATGGATGCCAATCATTATAGCTAAGCGTAACTGAACGCGTACAGTTCAATGGTGCAACTGACGATGGAAAAGGTACCTCCTCGTTAATGTCATGCCGGAAAAAAGGTTTAAATTTTTGCCATTTACCCGTCGATAACAAATATAGAAATATCCTTCTCCTTTGCAAGGTTGCACAGGCCATGATATCTATCGTTTCAGCCCACGTACCAACAACCTTACTCTTTCTCAGATGCGCCTCCACGTTCTCTGAGTTGAACAAAAACGGCTCAAAAGCAGTGGGATAAAGCTCAATAACGTTATTGAACATTGCTCTCAATTTTTTATGTCCTTCATCAGTATTGCCGTTCATCCAAAGCGAAATAGATCTATAAAAAATAACTCCTGCAACGCATATTTCCTTTCTTCCTTCAGGAATACTGGTGGATTTCATTATTTTGACAAAGAAAATATGCAAAGCTTAAGAGATATAAATTTTTAATGATATTTTCAATATTGTGAATTTTGTTTGCCCCCTATCGATCCCTCAATGCATTACGGTGACCGCGCAAAAACGTAGGGACCTGGGGACCGGCAACTCATTCATTGCGTAGTACGAAACTATGTAGTAATAAATATGCCAAACAAAACTTGCTAAGTTTCTGTGTCATTCTTTATATATATATATAATGTAATTATATATATATATATATATATATATATATATATATATATATATATATATATATATATATATATATATATATATATATATATATATATATATATATATATATATATATATATATATATATAAGAATAGTTTGATTAGTCAACAAAAAATAAACATAACTCACTCGTTTCAAAATCTTTTTATTTACAATATTATTGCACAAACGTTTTCGCTAAAAGCTCTTCAGGTGCTATATGAGGTGTACGAGTGTGATTGTATCTTTTATATAGCCTGAATTCAGACGCTCCTCTTGGGAGGAGGCGTCTGAATTCATTAGAAGAAAAACAAGTCCAGTGACGTCACCTACTACCAGGAATTCCGGTAGTGATTTTGATTGGTCGAGATATTAATTTTGCATAATTATGTGGGATGCGAAAATTGTTATTATGAGCTTCTGTCCACGCTACAGAATTCCGAAGAAGTATGATCTTTGTTGTGAAATATGATCTATTTAGGCTCTCGTTCGAGTATCAATTGTTTGTTATGTTGTACAGCTATTGTGTTATCAACTGACCGGTATCTTGTTGGAGGGAAAGGAAAAGTTAATTTTTGCGCAATATTAAAATTAGTCGGCGTACCTTTCCAAACGGGTAAAGATTACTTGTGTAAGTCCTGCAGCAGAAAGATAGAGAAACACGGAAAAATTGCAGACAATTTAAAGAAAAGCTAGGAAGAAATACACACAATATTTAATGGAAGAGTGCAAGAGCTAAACGTGAAGAGAGCGTTCGTAGATCTAGCCGTATCGAGCTCGGTGCCCGTGTCTGTTGCCGCTAAGAAAGCATGTTTACATGATGATGTTGATGATAGAATCAAAGCGCCTTCGCCATTGTGTACAAGCACTCCTATAAAACTTGCAAAACCGTCGTCCACCGATAATGATAAGGCCCCAATGTATATATTTATAGTATAAATATATAGTAGATACGGCAAAATGTATGTATGTAACGTCGTGCATTACACCGAATGAATTGCCCTAAATTACATTAAATGATATGAATTGCCGTAGTTTTCTCTACATTTTAGCAAAGCTTCGTGCGAAAGTAATAATAAGCAAACAAGATACAGCGAAATCTTTAGCGTATTAATGTATGTAGCTGGCGCTTGCCGACTGCTGATCTTTTAACATGTATTCATATATTCGGCTATTCTTTCACCGTATATTTCTCAAAGTACCACTATATCAAGCGCTGTCGTTTTCTTAACATTTTTGCAAAGTTTCAATCGATAAATGTCGTATATTAAAAACTGACCTTCACTTCGGTTTTGGATCCCGATACTATTGGGGCCTTATCATTATCGGTGGACGACGGTTTTGCAAGTTTTATAGGAGTGCTTGTACACAATGGCGAAGGCGCTTTGATTCTATCATCAACATCATCATGTAAACATGCTTTCTTAGCGGCAACAGACACGGGCACCGAGCTCGATACGGCTAGATCTACGAACGCTCTCTTCACGTTTAGCTCTTGCACTCTTCCATTAAATATTGTGTGTATTTCTTCCTAGCTTTTCTTTAAATTGTCTGCAATTTTTCCGTGTTTCTCTATCTTTCTGCTGCAGGACTTACACAAGTAATCTTTACCCGTTTGGAAAGGTACGCCGACTAATTTTAATATTGCGCAAAAATTAACTTTTCCCTTCCCGCCAACAAGATACCGGTCAGTTGATAACACAATAGCTGTACAACATAACAAACAATTGATACTCGAACGAGAGCCTAAATAGATCATATTTCACAACAAAGATCATACTTCTTCGGAATTCTGTAGCGTGGACAGAAGCTCATAATAACAATTTTCGCATCCCACATAATTATGCAAATTTAATATCTCGACCAATCAAAATCACTACCGGAATTCCTGGTAGTAGGTGACGTCACTGGACTTGTTTTTCTTCTAATGAATTCAGACGCCTCCTCCCAAGAGGAGCGTCTGAATTCAGGCTATCTTTTATATTCATAACGATGTTGTTTACGGAAATATTTCATGTATTACGTAATTGTTGGAATGTTATGAATGGTGTTTAATTACATGCATTAAGCTTTGGTTCGAGGATTGATATAATGTTACTTTCTTTAGATTCCCCCTTTCAATTCTATTATTGTTCGAACGTTGGTAAATTGGCATTATTCTGAACATTCCGTTGTTGCATCTGTGGAGGTGTTTGCTTACCGGTAGATGTCTATACTGTTCGTGTTTTATCTGTTCCTTGTGTAGACTTACGCGATTTCGTAGATTTTGAGTTTGACCAATGTAGTAGTCTTGACATTTTGAACAAATGATAATATAAATCACGTCCCTGCTCAAACATGACATTGGGGAGTGTATAGTCCACGTTTTATTGCCTTTCAGGATTAGGGAATCGCCTGTTACGATGATGTTACATGTCCCGCATCTAGGTTCATTGCACTTTGTTACTTCCCTCTTGATCGCGCTGTTTGAAAATTCTGCTTTCGTTAAAATTTGTTTTAAGTTTTTTGGTTGTCTTCTGCTTACAATGAGATCAGTATTTTTGAGTGTTGACTCCATTTTCTTTGAGTGTCGCAAGAAGTTCATGCTCTGTCTAACCATATTTACGATTTGTGGGTTATTGGGGTTGTGAGTAATGACCAATGGGAGAGTTTTGTTGTTGTTGTCTGATTTTTTCTTTGGATTACGTAGCTCCTCAATTGTTAGTTTTTTTGCTTTCTCGATTCCATTATTAATAAGTTTCTTTGGGTAGTTTTGGTTGGTTAGAAAGGTTTTTAGTTCTCCCAGTCGAATGTTTCTGATGTCGTCTTTTGTTACAATGGTGCATATTCTTCTTGCTAATGCATACGGTATATTCTGTTTAACATGTCTTGGATGACATGAAAAAAAGTCTAGATATTGGTGACTGTCTGTTCCTTTGTAATAAATATCCGTATGTATTTCTGTGTTCTCTTTACAGATCAGTATGTCTAAAAATGGGAGTTTTTCGAAGCTGAATTCCATTGTGAATTGAATTTTTGGGTTGATGTTGTTGAGCATGTTGAACAATATTTCCACTTCTGCTCGTGATTTTTGCCAGAATATAAAACAGTCGTCCAAGAATCGTTTGAAGTTCTTAATAAATTCCGTTTTGGTCGCTTCTCCGTATTTCTCCTCGATTCTTTGGTACAACTGTTTTTCTAGGAAGCCCATTACGAGAGTGGCGTATGTTGGTGCCATTTTTGTTCCCATAGCCGTTCCCTGTACTTGTTTATAATTCTTTCCATCAAATTTAAATGTGTTTTCTTTGAGTACAATAGAAATAGCTTTCAATATGAATTCTTTCGAGAAGGGTCGCTGTAGAGTTGTGGGGAAATTATCCAAAAAGTGTTCTATTGCTTTTAATCCCAGTTCGTGAGGAATGCTTGTGTACAGACTTATCACGTCGAAGGAAACCAATATGGTATCCTCGGTTACTTTGTTTGGTATATGGTTCGGGAAATCAAAGTCGTCCCTTATATAACTTGGTACGTGCTTGCACAAAGGTTTCAATATTATATCAACGAAATTGCTGAGTCGATGTGTGGGTGATGCAGGTCTGGCGACTATGGGTCTGAATTTAAGATCTGGAGGTGGTGGTAGTTTTATGTAGTCCGCGTTTTGTTCTTTGATGGCTGTTGTAATACTGGTTGATTTGTGAATCTTGGGTAGGCCATAAAAATTTGATGTTCTGTACGTAAAATTTTGAATGTAATCCGATTCTTTTTTTTGTCAGTTCGTTCTGGTACTTCTTTATCAAACAGTTGATATTTTTCATTATCGTGCGATCTTGGTTGCTTTCTAATTCGACATAATTTTCGTGATCTGTCAATAGTTCCATTATTTTGTCCTTATAAAAAGTTTTGTCCATAATCACAGTCGCTCCCCCTTTGTCTGCTGCTTTTATGATGATTTTGTCATCGTCCTTTAGATCACGAAGTGCAGTGGTTTCGCCTCGAGATATATTATTTCTTGCTTTGGTTGTCGGGGCTGAATCTGGTATTGTTGTTAGGGTATTCAGTACAATGGAGAGATACTCATCATTTGACTTCGGAGGGACAAAATTCGATCTGTTTTTGACAATCGAGTCCTCAGTTGTTGATTCGTAGTCTTGAAACTATTACAACAGCCATCAAAGAACAAAACGCGGACTACATAAAACTACCACCACCTCCAGATCTTAAATTCAGACCCATAGTCGCCAGACCTGCATCACCCACACATCGACTCAGCAATTTCGTTGATATAATATTGAAACCTTTGTGCAAGCACGTACCAAGTTATATAAGGGACGACTTTGATTTCCCGAACCATATACCAAACAAAGTAACCGAGGATACCATATTGGTTTCCTTCGACGTGATAAGTCTGTACACAAGCATTCCTCACGAACTGGGATTAAAAGCAATAGAACACTTTTTGGATAATTTCCCCACAACTCTACAGCGACCCTTCTCGAAAGAATTCATATTGAAAGCTATTTCTATTGTACTCAAAGAAAACACATTTAAATTTGATGGAAAGAATTATAAACAAGTACAGGGAACGGCTATGGGAACAAAAATGGCACCAACATACGCCACTCTCGTAATGGGCTTCCTAGAAAAACAGTTGTACCAAAGAATCGAGGAGAAATACGGAGAAGCGACCAAAACGGAATTTATTAAGAACTTCAAACGATTCTTGGACGACTGTTTTATATTCTGGCAAAAATCACGAGCAGAAGTGGAAATATTGTTCAACATGCTCAACAACATCAACCCAAAAATTCAATTCACAATGGAATTCAGCTTCGAAAAACTCCCATTTTTAGACATACTGATCTGTAAAGAGAACACAGAAATACATACGGATATTTATTACAAAGGAACAGACAGTCACCAATATCTAGACTTTTTTTCATGTCATCCAAGACATGTTAAACAGAATATACCGTATGCATTAGCAAGAAGAATATGCACCATTGTAACAAAAGACGACATCAGAAACATTCGACTGGGAGAACTAAAAACCTTTCTAACCAACCAAAACTACCCAAAGAAACTTATTAATAATGGAATCGAGAAAGCAAAAAAACTAACAATTGAGGAGCTACGTAATCCAAAGAAAAAATCAGACAACAACAACAAAACTCTCCCATTGGTCATTACTCACAACCCCAATAACCCACAAATCGTAAATATGGTTAGACAGAGCATGAACTTCTTGCGACACTCAAAGAAAATGGAGTCAACACTCAAAAATACTGATCTCATTGTAAGCAGAAGACAACCAAAAAACTTAAAACAAATTTTAACGAAAGCAGAATTTTCAAACAGCGCGATCAAGAGGGAAGTAACAAAGTGCAATGAACCTAGATGCGGGACATGTAACATCATCGTAACAGGCGATTCCCTAATCCTGAAAGGCAATAAAACGTGGACTATACACTCCCCAATGTCATGTTTGAGCAGGGACGTGATTTATATTATCATTTGTTCAAAATGTCAAGACTACTACATTGGTCAAACTCAAAATCTACGAAATCGCGTAAGTCTACACAAGGAACAGATAAAACACGAACAGTATAGACATCTACCGGTAAGCAAACACCTCCACAGATGCAACAACGGAATGTTCAGAATAATGCCAATTTACCAACGTTCGAACAATAATAGAATTGAAAGGGGGAATCTAAAGAAAGTAACATTATATCAATCCTCGAACCAAAGCTTAATGCATGTAATTAAACACCATTCATAACATTCCAACAATTACGTAATACATGAAATATTTCCGTAAACAACATCGTTATGAATATAAAAGATACAATCACACTCGTACACCTCATACAGCACCTGAAGAGCTTTTAGCGAAAACGTTTGTGCAATAATATTGTAAATAAAAAGATTTTGAAACGAGTGAGTTATGTTTATTTTTTGTTGACTAATCAAACTATTCTTATATATATACACTTGTGTCTCATTAAATTACGTTGAACTTATACATATATATATATATATATATATATATATATATATATATATATATATATATATATATATATATATATATATATATATATATATATATATATATATATATATATATATATATATATATAATTACATTATTGCAGGCATTACATTATTGGCATGAAACTCAGAGTAGCGATAAGTTAATCATTTTAAAACAAATATATCAATTAACAGCTCTGCTGAATATTAACAATACTGAGCACGCTTTGTCTAATACCAAAAACAAATAATATATACATATTTAACATATTTAATATATAAATTTTATATATATACATATTCAACATTAAACATATATACATATACAATATTTCAAGTATAATTTATATGCATTTATTATTTTTTAAAAATATTTGAAGAGTTTTGATTGGTACTTGCCCAAATTTAGGATTATGACTTCGCCGTAGTATATTGTAAACAAATAACGACTTTATGAGACAATTCGTCGTATATTGAAAAACACTGTAACACGATATGACGTCACGTTAATTTATGCGTGTTTTGTCAATACCGAGAAAATACAAATGGCTTGCTCAAAGAAAATGTTCGCCAACATTTAATAAATAATAAAACAATTATTGAATTCGGTTCTCGCAGGATGTGAGGAATTACTAAGGCCTAGTTTTGTGTTCTACCTATACCTAAACCACTGCCTTAATAATTCCTCATATCCTGCTAGACCTCATTCAATAATTGTTTAATATATACTCACATAATATAGCATTTGTTAATTTGCTCATTCGCTGTAAACCGTGTTGAGATAACTGTGTGTAAACACGGAAAATTTCCTGTCACACTCTTGAAGTAATGTTGTACTTTTATATGTGTTATATTGTAAAAGAAATATATTGATATCAACAGTCGTCAAAATTGAAGAACGTCGAAATTTTGTGAAACACTCTTGGTGATCCGAACGTTGTAACCCAATAATTCCAATGATAATTTGATAATTCCAATACTTATTGAAAAATAGTGTCATTTCAGTATCGTGGCTAGAGATTTAGCAGGCGGGAAACGAATTCTTGCTATGAATATGATGGCCCAACATATAACTTTTAGCAAAGCCATAAAACCAGTAAAAATATAAATAAATTTTTATTAAGTAAGGTTTCGTCTTTAACTTAAGACATCTTCAGACTAAATGGTATAAAATTTCAAGGCTAGTGAATATTAGCCTACGACGTAGACCTCTGAGATCGGTCTACGCATTAACGGCAAATTTCGTGTTCTAACCGCCATCGAGTACCTGGATTTGTGTAATAGTTTTTGATTGGCTCACGCAAAGCGCCGGAAGTCGCAAGGCACTAAGATATTTCGGGTGATTAAAGCTTTGCGTGAGCCAATCAAAAACTACTACATAAATCCAGGTACTCGATGGCGGTTAGAACACGAAATTTGCCGTTAATGCGCAGACCAATCTCAGAGGTCTACGTCGTAGGCTAGCGAATATAAGCTACAATTATTTACAAGGTGTTATGTTACAAAGGTTGTGCTAGTAGATATAAGATAGAAAGGTGAAGGAAGGTACATGACAGGACGAACAGAGAAAGGATATGACGAACACACAAAGGATAGGAAAAAGACAGCAAAGACAGTATTAAAGAAGGTTAAGTGGAATTGAGCTGCGCTGGACATTACCTACCAGCACAACCTTTGCACCATAACACCTTGTAAATAATTTTAGCTTATATTCGCTAGCCTTGTAATTTTATACCATTTAGTCTGAAGATGTCTTAAGTTAAAGATGAAACGTTACTTAATAAAAATTTATTTTGGCTTTGCTAAAAGTTATATGTTGGGCCATCATATTTATAGCAATAATTGTTGGGCGAACACTTCGCCCTGTGGGCGTTATTTTTTCACATAATTTGTTGATTTCCAGGAGTGTTTATATAACTGTATATCAACCCGGAAAATGTATCATATTTCTTTGATATTTGCATAATTTACGGTCCGAAACTCTCAACGATACGCTGGTTTGCGAGTTGACAACAATCGGTAAATGACGTAGCTCTATTTTTTAGACATTGCCTGCCGCTACTGATGTTACCACAATCAGCGAAAGAGTGTTTTCAAAACCTATAGTTGCAAGATTTTTAAGAATCTTTGCAGATTTAGACCCAAGTGGATATAGTGTTTTAAGGATAGAAGTTAAAGGTTGCAATAGTAACGGTAAGAAGTTTTTAAAATTATAGCTCGTTCTAGAGATGGTGCACCAAGCAAATGTTAAAATGGAGGTCACTATGTCCAAACATACGTCGATATTACCGAAGGCAGCTTTAAGTCTCGCTATGATAGCCACACACTTTTAGAAACCCTAAACGTAAACACAGCACTGCACCCAGCAATTATATTAGTAGGCCGTCGTCTAAAGTCTTCTATCTTGCAGTTCCGTTGCACATATCACGAGGCTAAGCGGCTGGTGCTTCAAAATGCTTGTTACATCTTGTACGTCTATTAAAGCAAACCCCCAACAATAACTTTGCACAATATGAACAAAATTCTAATTAAACAAGTGGAATCTGTTCACTTCGAGCGGCGGCCATATTGGCTCTCGTTTCTGCTTAGTCAGCGAAAAATTCATTGTTGTCATAGCAACTATGCCAAAATGGCGGACGATATAATTATTCATGGTGTCGAATTTTACTCATGTATAATTCATTTTGAGGATGATAAACAATCAACAACCTTGATTTCAAAAGCACGTTTAAACAAGTTAGTGGCTTGTTGTAATAGATGGATTAAATTAGAAGGCCAGAAGACTGACTTATGCCGAAAAAGCTACGAGCATGTTCCCGACGAGCAGTTATTAAATTCCGGACAGAAATGGCATATGCACGAAAATTGTTACAAGAGGATATGCGATGAAAATAAGATCAAGAAAGCCGAATATAGATTAAGGTCAACGCAATCAGTGACATCTGATGTCCCAGGAATGTCATCACAACTTAAGAGGTCAAGCCGCAAGGCTTCACATCATGGAAAAAATGAACATGTACTACCAGTCCAGTGCATTATTTGTGAGAAAGATATTGATCTGTTTGTAATGGTAAGTAGTTTTCAATACTTTATAATACTTTAAAGCCGTATTTTTGACTGCTATAAGTTTTGTACACATACATAAACTGTACTCACACTAGCTATCATATTGTACTGGTTGTTAAAGTTCTATTGAAGTAAAGTATTGAAGTTTAAAGTTAAAGTATTGAAATGTTTTTGTTTTCTGAAAAGGCACTAATTTTTCAATTTACAACTGAGTTGCAGTATTCACAATTGTGAGCTCCAGGGACGGAGAGCTTGGATCAAACGTATATCATCTTGCAGGTTGCATAGTAACCTGCAAATGCAATTGTACTGTGGCATAAACAAGTAGAGAAATTTATTCAAAAATATATCAAGACTTGGCGTATGTGTCAAAATTTTTATACCCCCAGTTGTTACTCTCCACAGACTTTTTTCTAACTTGCAGAAGATGTACGATGTATTTATGTATTTATGTACGTTTCACTTAGAAGAGAATCTGTGTGATCTCTCATTGTACTTCTCTCACGGACAGAAGTGTCATCGATTTTATGTTGATGAGTGGAATGCGGCAAGAGTCGAGGACATTCCTGAGTTACATTCAGATCATGAAGAAGTCGACACTCGTCTACTTCTTCACGCAAAGCATGCCTCGATAGCACATGAACCAATCACTGTGAAAAGTACGGATACAGATGTATTTATTTTGATGTTAGGGCATAAGAGCGCGATCGATGCAGCGCTGCATTTTTATACTTGATCTGGCAACCAGCGAACTCCGAAGATGAATGAATGTTCAGCGTAATCAAAGTAATTCTTGATTCTTGAAGATGAATGAATGTTTAGCGTAATCAAAGTAATTCTTGTTTTACCATTTCTTGTAAAATCAACATCAGCGGGGAAAAGTCCAGTGTATTATGCTTTTTACGTCTCACTAACAAAAAAATTTAATCGGATTTCACAGTTTTCTTATACATCTGAGGTTGATACGAGCCTTATTTAATACACAATGACAGTGCTTTTTAAGCCCTTTAATGGATACTGTTTACAAACGCAAGCGTGACTAGACCATCAGGAATAACACACAAAAATGCCTTAGTGTAAAACGCATAAAATGCTGGCTCAGCAATTTTGTAAAAATTTGGAAAGCGATATCTCCGTAACTAATGGCTAAAACTTGTTGATGTAATATAGTTTTTTTTATCCAATTATGGACATCTATTGGACGATAATATATAATTTTGAAATAAAAATTTCTATCCTTTGTAACTATAGATCACGTCATGCAAATATGGTCGATTTTTCATTGTTGTGCGCATTAATGACTGGGGTCATTTAATTTTTTGTTTAGTCATAACCCGCTATAACTTTACAGAAGAAATAATTAGTCTTGCGATATGTGCAACGAAAACTATTTTCAAGGCATATTTTTAGCGTACAGACGACGGCGCAAATTTAGATTCCGTAGACGGTCGTTCGCATCTTTAATGGTCGGCAGCACCATTGATCTCGTTCCCAAGCCTATGTATCTGATAAAACTAATAGATTTTGCGCTTTAAAATTTCAAATAATCCAATCTCTGACCCAAACCCTAAAGCTAACCATTACCAAAATCTTTTAAAAGTGAAACAATATAAGAAAAAAAGTCTGATCACTTTGATGAACTTTAAAAATAAAAAATCGCAAGTGGGATTCGGACCGAATGTTTCTACGAGTTTGGAATTTGATAAACTTTAGGAGATTGATCGAGGATATGCATGAGCGCTAAATTATCTTGGTTTTCGTATTGTTTTTAAAGACACAAGTCAGAAAAGTGTTTGTAAATCATCTTCTTCATAGGCTTTTCCTAAACGATAAAGTACGCCTTTGTAGAATCTGATGGTATTTATGTTTTCTAAGAATACCTTTTATAATACAAATATCCCCAACTTCGTTGAAAACCGCAATGAAAATGGTAACTCTGTATCAGGGTCACAATTCGACACCATGATCTTTCAGGATGTCTCCGTCTAACATGTTGTGCTTGTTTCCATAACAATCTATTATGCTTATTTTCAGGACGCAATAGTCGACTATAACTCAACCTTTCAGATCAGTTGATCACTCCGGGTAGCCATTTATCCTGCAACTTCTTTCAAATTTTTAGTTATCGTTTATGCTCATGCATGTGCAGGACCAAATTAACAAATGTTGCAAATAAACGTGGTAAAAAGACGAAAGTGCTAGAAGCAATCGTAGAGCATAATGTACATGCTTAAGTATAACTAACCTAGATAGTTTGAGGACACGAAATGAGCATTTTTGAGTACTTAAATATATATATATATATATATATATATATATATATATATATATATATATATATATATATATATATATATATATATATATATATATATATATATATATGTATATATATATAAATAAATATATATATATATATATATATATATATATATATATATAAATATATATATATATATATATATATATATATATATATATATATATATATATATATATATATATATATATATATATATATATATATATATATATATATATATATATATATATATATATATATATATATATATATATGCATATAGTAATATGAGTGGTTGTATTTCTTTATGTTAGGGTTCGATTTACGTCAATCTACTGTTATGATAATGAGGTTGCATACATTGATGAACATATTAAGGAATGTTTATTAACTATCATGGCATATATGATGTTCCTTGATAGGCAGTTCATGTCGGAATTGATTTTCCATATTTTTCCGTTCTTAAATGTTATTGATTCCCCCGTGATAATGAGTGTGCATGTTCCGCATCTCGGCTCGTTACATTTTGTTACCGTTGTTGCCTTTGAGGGTGTCGATGAAAATCTCGCTTTAGTTAAAGGCTGTTTCAAGTTTCTTGGTTGTCTTCGACTCACTATCAATTTAGTTTCGTCCATGATTGCTTTCATTTTTGTTGATGAAGTTGAGGTTTTCTTTTACTTTGCTTATGATTTGTGGATTGTTTGGGTTGTTTGTTATTACAATTGGTAAGATTTTATGTTCGTAGTTTTCCTCCTTTGGTGATCTTAATTCAGTAACGCTAATTGTTCGAGCTTTTTCTACCACCTTTTGTATAAGTCCTTCTGGATAGTTCTGCTTTCGTAGAAACATCATAAGTTCAAGGAGGCGCTTTTCTCTCAAGTCCTCTTCCACAATTATTGTGCAAATTCGCCTTGCTAACGTGTATGTTATTTTTTGTATGCTTGGGGTGACACGATCTATAGTCTAGATATTGATGGGTGTCTGTTGTTTTATAGAAGATATCCGTGTATAATTTATTTTCTTTCTTGCAAAGTAGATGTCCAAAAATGGTGATGTTTCCGTACTGCATTCCATAGTAAAGCGTATTTTGGATGGAGGCTGTTGAGGAGTCGATGAAAGTCTATCAGCTGTTGTTTGGATTTATTCCACAGGAGAACGCAGCCGTCTAAGAATCTCTTAAACAATTTTGATGACAGTTCTGCATCTGTGTGTCCGTATAGTTCTCCAAATAATTTGTATAGTCTATTTTCTAGAAATCCCATGACTAGAGTCGCATATTTCAAAGCCATTTTGGTCCACACAGAGCAGTCCCTTGAAGTTGTTTAAATTGAAAGTATTTTCTTCAAGGATGATAGAAATTGCGTCCAAAATAAATTCAGCCGAAAACTCGCGGGGGAGGGATGTTTTGTGGTGTTCAAGCCAAAATTTGATGGCATCTAGTCCCAAGTCGTGCGGAATTGATGTATATAAACTAACGACATCAAAGGTTACTAACATGGTGGTTTCTTCAACTTCATTTGGGATGTGGTTAAGGAAGTCCAGGTCATCACGAATGTAGCTCTTATGTAGATGCAAAGGGGTTTTAGCAAGATGTCAATAAAGTTACTCAGTAGGCGAGGTGTTGGACATGTAGGTCCCGCTACTGTTGGTCTAAACGGTAGTTCTGTAGGTGGTGAGATTTTTACGTAGGTTGATCTTTGTTTATTAATAACGGATGCAATTTCTTGGGACTTGTGTATCTTTGGGAGTCCATATATGTTCGATGTTCTCGGAGCAAAGTTCTGTAAATAGTCTATTTGCTTTTTCGTTAGTTCCTGTTTATACTCCTTTGTTAGATGATTAACTTTTTTCATTATTTTTTTGTCTTCGTTTTCAGTTAATTCTGCATATGCCTCTCTGTCAGATAGCATTTCTAGAATTTTTGTAATATTGTTTGTCCATAATAACGGTTGCTCCTCATTTGTCCGCTTGTTTAATGATGATATGTTCATTGTTTTTAAGACTTTCCAGTGCTTTCTTTTCAAGACAATTAATATTGCTCTTTTTTGTTTGGTGGGTTCCTTCTTCGTGCAGGTTTGATATGTTTTCCAAGATCATTTGAAGATGTTTGTCATTTATTAAGGGAGGAACGAAGTTTGATTTGCTCTTAACAAGTAAGGCATTAGGTTTTTGCTGATAATTATTCAGTCGTAATTTGCGTCCAAATTCTTGTAAGTCATCCTTCAGCTCCTTGGTATTTTTTCCTGGTGTTGGGGTGAATTTCATGCCTTTCTCTACGAGTGTATTTTCAGTTAGGGAAAGTTCTGTTTAGGATGGCAAAACATGTGGTAATGTTAGGTTAGAAGTATCAGGTGTCAGATCACGCTGGCTTCCCGTAACACAATCGGCTATGAAAATATGGGATTATGTTCTATAACATTATCGCGAGGTACGCACAGATTTACACTCCTGAGAGTTTGCGCTATCCTTTTTTATACTTATCTGTTTAAGAATTCATAAAAAAACACCATCATTTTCGTCTCAAAGTTGCGTGACTTGACATTGATTACTATAAGATTATCGCCAAAAACGCCCACAACCCGTGTTCAGAGCGGCCAAACATTGTTTTGCCATGCGTAATGTGAAAAAGTACGCGCAGATTCAAGAAGACTAGGTTCTGATGATTATCTTTGTGGGAAAATTTTAATTTTTGGCGCAATTCTGATACCGTCACTTTGCTTTGAATATGTGTACCTTTGTACGTTTGCGCACTGATCTCGGCTTCATTATCTATCAGCTATTTGATGCTGATAGGATTCAGTATTTTGTATACATCTTCGGTTGTTGATGCGGCGAACGAAGAAAAAACAACAATAACAATGAAGAAAATTACAATGATCGCCAATCATATGTAAATCCTTTCTTCGAGGTTTCTATAAACAAGTAAGTTTGCAAGTATAATTATTCACCCTCATAATAATAATATAATAATATAAGTAATATTTATTCGGTATACCCTTCTACCGTCATTCTAATACTAATCTTGAATTCCTTCCATTAGCAAACTTCTATATGACCTGTTCAAGGCAACCTTGAAGAAGAAAAAAGAAAAAGGTTCTTACACTGAAAAGGGTATGCTTACACGTTTGATACAACAAGTATTTGACCATTGCAATGTTGGCAGTGTCAATATTACAGTTAGGATTATCAGTTTGGAGGATGAAAAAGCTGAAAATAAGACTACATCAGGAGGAAGACAAAGGAAAATGTTATATGAACAATGGTCCCATGGCAAGAATTCAATATGGAAATTAAAAGTTTGTTACAATGAAGTTGATAACATTTCAACGAAAACTGAGAATGCTCAATTGAAAGGTGAAAAACGTAAACTAAAGACTAAGATTGAAAAACTGAATGCTAAGGTGGCAAAGTTGGATAACAAATTTGAAAAAGAAGCCAAATCTGCCTTGTCATATAAAAAAAATTCAAGAAACTTTCTCAAAAGCTAATAATGATACAAGAAAAACAGAGTGGAACAAGAGGAGCTGATCAAAAGAAGTCATTCAGCGACTATACTAAGAGACACCAGGAGAGAATTCGAAGGCAGCTGGCGACTGATTGTGAAACAAGTTTGTCATTTTTGGACACTTATGATTTTGTTGCTACGGAAGTGAAAGTCTTTAACTTTGCAACAGACCAATTTGAGACATTTCGCCTAGTGGAATCTGATAGGGAAAGTTCAGGTGTTTCTTCTGAAAGCTGTAATAAAGATATTGACCAAATAAACCTACTTTTGTACACCAAAGATAGATTTGGCTTGTCAAATCAAGCATATCATGAACTATTAATGGCATGGCGTGCAAAGAATTTCCCAGGTCATACAAAATTAAGGAAAGAATACAAGAAATTAACTAGAAGTGGAACTTGTTCCAAAAACCTGGTGACACAGTGGGTGTCCAGCACAGTATAAAATCCAGACTTGAGACCAGATTGAAAGTTTTAAATAACAAAGGAAAAATGATGTTAGCCCCTCAAAACAATAAAGTGAGGATTAAGTTATCTGGAGATGGGACAAATGTTAGAAAACATTTACATGTAATGAATGTTACATTTACCATCCTGGAAGAAGGGGCTCAAGCAATGTCGGCTGAGGGTAATCACCTTGTTGCTGTAATTAAAGTACGTGAGGATTATGACAATCTTTTTGTTGCATTTAGTGACATTCGGAATGAAGATGAACAAGTAACACACATTTCTGTTGATAAAGTGTGTTTTTACATAGAATGGTTCCTTGGAGGAGATTGGAAATTTCTAGCCTGTATAAGTGGTTTAGGGGCTGCACATGCCACTTTCCCATGCATATGGTGTAAGTGCCCACTGTATGACCATTATGATGGGACAAAAACATGGTCACTGAGAGATATCAAACAAGGTGCTAGAACAATCCAATAAATTCAGAAATTAACAACTGCCAATTGTGGAAAAGCACGTTTTAATGTGAAGCATGCTCCTTTATTCCCTACAATCCCCCTTGACCATGTCATCATTGACACACTCCACCTCTTTCTGCGAGTTTGTGATAACCTTATTAATCTACTGATTCTTCGATTGAGGAGAGAAGACGCAATTGACAAGAAGAAAACATTCAATGATGGTTTAGATCTTGCCAAATATAAACATGTGGCAGGCTGGCAAAAATACTTGAATGAGAAGTTGCAAATCCTTTCAATTAGTTTTTTTGCAAAGAGAGTAAGAAACTGAAGTGGAGGGATTTGACTGGACCTGAAAAATTGAACCTTTTTCAGAACATAAATATAGATGAGATCTTACCTAACTCCCAGTTACAATCCAAAAATTGTTGAAAGATTTTCTTGCTATTGCTGAATTGTTGAGTTCATCCAACAAAGATGAAATTAATATTGAAGAATTCTCAAGAGAAACCAAGGTATGGCTTGAGTTGTTTCTCTCTATGTACCAGACAAAGCATGTTACCCCTTACATGCATGCTTTGGTGTGGCATGTTCCAGAATTTCTGAGGCTATATGAAACAATCTGCCCTTTTACTCAGCAGGGCCTAGAGAAACTAAACGACAAGACCACAAAGGACTTTTTCAGGTCAACTAATCAAAGGGGAGTTGATGCTCTGTTTCAGCTTGTTCAGAAACGCAATCGTATAGAGTATTTAGAGGATACAGGGTCAAAGCGAGAAGCGAGCAAGTAGCATTGTACCAACTGTTTTGAACCCAACCATAACATTAAGACGTGCAGTACTGAATGCAGTAAGTGTCAATATAAACCCTGTTGCTCTCCTGACCACCTAAAGAAAATAGAAGGCCATTGGCTGAAGAAATGCATGCTTTTATAACAGGATTACATTTCATAAACTATATGGTTCCACATTTAATTTTTTTTTTAAATTTTATTTTACCCATGTACATCATTATCAGTATTTACAAACATTTTTTTCACTAAATTATTGGGCTAGAGACCTATTAGAAACCTTGACAAGCTTTTTAGTTTAGGCCCTTAGTTACAGTTTATCGCTAATTAGTATTCATTATATACCGTAAAACCAGAAAGATAATCTATTTGAAGCATACTATTTACAAATAGAACAAAATAAAGAAGAACGACAGAACAAAGGTTATTACAGTACAATATGTATTTTCAAACAAGTTTTTCCAATATAAAATACAAGCAGAATGCATTTTATATTGAGTTCAGTGAAATATGCTGTGTATGCACCAAGTATCAAGTTTTTCTCCATTGACCTGTGGCATGAAGTATGATTAACCCATAATCAGGACCTTTATAATGAATTATAGGGGATCAATGATGTACTTCATGCAACAGGTCATGAGATTTAGGTCTATACAATACATAAAGTATCACAAGTCAGAACTTCATATAAAATTATATTGTAGCAAAATTGTGACAATATTAGTACATAGTCTATAGAGTAGATGGTCTGGAAACTCGTTTGAATTTCAGTACATCTCCGTCATTATCTATGTTGAGTTTTGATTTATGCAGAACTGTGCACTTTCATCGTCACCTGAGTACTGTCTTTCAGCCTAATCACCCAATAGCAATGCAGGAATAGACCAATTGTTCAAGACACGGATAGATAAATTAGGCAACACATTGTTATTGGCTGACTTAGCTAGAACACAATACTCACATGATGATGAAGGCGCACATTTCTGCATAAACCAAGATTCAACAAAGTTAATGAGATGCATTGAAATTGAAACGAGTTTCTAGACCATCTACTCTATACTGTAGACTATGATTAGTATTATGATTAGTATTTCGATATTTCCACTGTCCACCTTTATAGTCATTTTGCACACCACCACCACGAACAAATGTAAATATTAGGGGCTGATTACATGATCCCGCTTACCCGGGATTAAATGAAGCGTAAAATGATCTTGAGGTATTGAAAAAAGTCATTTTATGAATTACGAAACAGCCAAAGTTAGAATGTCTTCAGTGTTGATGAATGAAAAAGATATATTTTGGAAAAATTTATGCCCGACTCTATTTTGTTTATTTCATATTTTTCATTATTTTTATACCATAAACTATGACTCATTTCAATACCTCAAAATCATTTTACGCTTCATTTGATCCCGGGTAAGCGGGATCATATAATCAGCCCCTTAGTACTGAATCATTTTCAATTTGGTTTTCAAATAAATGACCACCAATGTCAACAAACTCCTTGATAGAATTCCTATTGTGAGTCCAAAACTGAATTGTTCCTTTTGTTACAAAGCTAAAATCCCCATTTTTATTTCAAATTCTCTCATTCCATCTGTTTCCGAAAAGCTGGTTTAATTCAGGATGTACTGGAGAGTTTATACAATGTACTTCGCGGCCTTTAAAATTCCTGACCGCACCAGTGCGCTTAAAATAATGTTCGAACACGTCCATCTCAATCTCTTGTTCGATTCTTACTTCTGGCGTCTCCCGTTTTGAGGAAAACAGCGAATGTTTTATTTTTCTTCGCATTCGGTCACAAAATAATGCTGCCCGATCCTCAATCGACGCGTTGCTGGTTATAAAGCATGGCGAAACAGCAGGGGTGGATCTAAAAGTTTTGTGCTAGTTTCCAATCATACACGACCCCCTCCCCGCAACCAATGACATACTGAACAATATTGTATTTATAGTTATGCGGTTGAATCATAATAGCTGTTGCTCAATGTTACTACTAAGCAGATCTCATCACAATGTGAATAGTGTAATCAGGTGAAAGGTCATATTTTACAAATGTATATACCATTATGCACGTGCGAGTATATCATGCGAGTTTATCGTCAGTGGCGACACAGCTCCTTGGTAAATTTGCATATAAATTAGCATATACATAACAAATTTAAAGTTATAAAGATCCTTAAACACTCACCCATGGCATACAGAAAGCGCGATTGAGAAGCGTTGAGTACACAAACCATGGGTATCGAAGTAGCTATTTACAACTGATTGTTAGCCAACTATGCAAGGTATATAAAAGTATAAAGCGTAGCTTTCCTGCGGCTGCGACAAAAGAAGGCCATTATTCAAAGAAAGCTTCCAATTTTCAAGCATTTTTGACTCACGAAGTACAAAGATACTATGGTATTAGCATTCACGCAAACATTACAAATCTCCACGAAACATTCGGTTGTATTTATAACTATTGACTAGTACCTGACTAGTTTCCGTGGATTTAATTAACGGCCTTCAGCCAATGACAGCGGGTTTTGACTAGTGCACAAAAATTTTCGTTTGGTCTTAGCCAATGTTATGCGACTTTGACTAGTTTCCGTGGAGAATTCCACGCAAAGTGAACTAGTGCATTCACGCGAGGGCAGCAGTTTCCACGCATTTGATTTGCAGCACTGATCTAAATAAATCAGTGACTTGCACGCAACATTTTAAGGTCAATTCACATTGCCAAAGTTAAAAGTACCGTAGATAAACAAAAAATGTTGGATTTCACTGGATAATTATCATATACAAATATGGCAAAAAATGACTGACAATTTTATCACTGGTTTGGTCATTAGGAAATTACTGAAAGAAAAAAAAGACAGAGAATATCAAGTTTGGCAAAATTTGACTAGTTTCCGGAAACTAATGGCACTAGTCTGAATCCACCCCTGCGAAACACGACCAATTCCCCCTTCAGCCACAAGGCCTCCATCCATCATACTTTTCTGGATATCCCTTATAATGGACTTTTACCTTGTTGTTGAATCGGTCACGTTCAACAATCTAAATATTGAAATTTGTGTACGTTGAAGTACACAAGTTGATTTGTGTACGTTAACTTGCACTTTTTATGCGATATCTATGTTATGACTGTAGTGGGCATAGTATTTAAGACTACGACGTATTAAGAAATAAAACGGTATATTGACCCATACTGACCTCAATTGGATAAAACCTTGTCTTGTCTGCCTTAGATTCACGTTTGCGTGGTAATTTCTCAGGTTTAAAGCGTGTTCTTTCCTCTAAATTTCTATAAAATCCTTTGCTTGGCCGTTTTCGCTTTGTTGTGGTCGCCATATTGGATTACACATTATGCCACGTGCGCAGACTAAATTTGCATATTGCGCGTGCGCGAGGCCAAAATGCAAATGTTCATTTAGATAGGGTCATGTTTTGGCATGTATAATCTTCGGATCGATGGTTTGTAAAGGCTCTGGTTGCGTGGGTAATGCTGGTGGTTGTGATATCTCATCAGTGGTGTCGGTGGTTGACGGTTTGGGCCGTCAGGTTGGGGTAAAAAATAGTTTTGTCCTTAAAGAAAACAAAGTAAAAGAAAACCTCAACTTCTTAAAATCATCAACAAAACTGATGAAAGCAATCATGGACGAAACTAAATTGATAGTAAGTCGAAGACAACGAAAAAACTTGAAACAGCATTTAACTAAAGCGAGATTTTCATCGACACCCTCAAAGGCAACAACGGTAACAAAATGTAACGAGCCGAGATGCAGAACATGCAACCTCATTATAACGGAAATTCAAGTAGACGGTTCAAGTATAACGGAAATTCAATAGGGGTGGCTATTAGAAGCAAAACATTGCCTAACTATAATATTTTCCAAAAAATCACCACTCAACATGCCAAGTCAACAGCTAATTATGCATAAAATCACTAAAATCGCTGGCAGAAATTTAATTTTAATATTTCCAAAAAAATATTATTATGACATGAAAACTGACCACGTTCAATTGAATCCAATTATTGTTGATTTCAAAACGATCGACATTATTTTGGTGATATACAAGGCATTGTATTCCACATACCCCCCATACCCCCGCAAAAACACAATTCCAGCCATATTTTCCGTCTTGTTTGCTTTTTTAGAGACCTTAAGATGTAGGACGGGAACACGACGACGACGGCAAATGCAAACTGACTCAAATAAATTGTTGTACAATTTTAAAAGCATATCGTTTGTTCTCGATTTTACAAAATAGCGTTTTAGATAATAAAATTGATGTTTTACTGTTAAGAAAAGTTCCAGTGTAGTTTTGCTCATACTCTAGCATTCTTGCGGTTTGGAATGCCGTCGTTGTAGAAACGGCTTAAAACTGCTTGTTCTAGCGTTGTAGCTTGAGCAAAGACTACATCTTTATCTCCCCTGGGACTTTCATTATTGATATCTTTGGTTGAATAATTTTAAGTTCATATTATTGCTAGCCGTCGTCGTCGCGTTGCCGTCCTTGCATCTTAAGGTCCCTTTTATCCCTGAGTAGCCGACGTCTCATACAATTCTTGTACTTTTCCATAATCACAGATGACTGAAGTTGACTGTGCCGTCTACTTTATCTTCGATTTTGTATCCTCGACAATTGGCCAAAATTGCCGCCATTACGAAGTCTTGCCGCTTTTGTGTCCGATAAATGTGACTTCTCGTCTACATGTGCATTTATATTATGTAATCCAATAGTACTTTATACTATTTAAGTTCTGAAGGCGATTTTGTTAACTTCGATCAAATTTTAATATAAAAATAGGTACGCCATGCGTACATGTATCTGCGAAGCAAAGTGGGAAAGAGGTAAAAGCTACGTAAGTATGGTTTAATAATGGCCGTTCATCAAGTGAAACGGTAAAGAAGGCGGAACAGATCTAATGACAGAACCCAGACATATTCACAACATTGGGTTCCTCAAATTGGGCTAAGGAAATTTAGCGAGTGAAAGAATTTATGTTTTTATTATTTGCTTCGACGAACACGAGGAACAAGATCAAATCAAAACATTGATCATTGACAAAACATTGGAAATTATCGACGTCTTTCGGACCGGCGAAACTATCATTGGCTAGAGGCATCAATAAATAACGCCATGTGTATTTGATATCTCCACTCTGTGATATCATATTTTTATTATTAAAATAATAAAAATATAGTATCACAGAGTAGAGATATCATATACATTTATACACATGGCGTTATTTGAATGAACTTTGACCAAAAAGTACTATTACTCCAATACAAATTCTACAGCTTATCTCTAACAACACTAACTGTTTCTACAAAATTATTATTGCAAAATTATTAGCTTTCAATGCTTTGTCAATAGCATTATATACTTTTAAAAATTTCAACAATATTTATATTTATCATGTAAGCCGGGTACAATGGCAATGGCCGGACGTGTAACTTAGGGCTCCTCAAATTTTGCTCTATTCTTACTATTTTGTGTTGTTTCTCAACTACATTTCTTTTTCAACAAAACTATAACTATCAACACTATCGATAGAGTTCAAAATTTTGCTGTATTTCCGAAGATATGGAGCCAGAAATCGAATAATACATGTAAGTGGCTTAAAAGTCGCATATCGTATTATCACAACTCAACCGCATCATTTAACACAACTTCTTCGGCTGTTTTGCTCGTCTGTGGCGATATCCACCCAAATCCTAGTCCAACTAATGAATCTGCTAAAGCCAAATCGAAATCTACTTCGAAATGTCAACAATGTCTCAAGACAGTACAAAGAAATCACAAACGGCTTCAATGCAAGAACTGTTTTGATTTGGTTCACGCTCGCTGCTCAGGAATTGGTCCTGATTTATGCAAGACACTCCGAGCTACTCAAGCGATAACTTGGACCTGCAATAACTGTACACTATCAGAACTTCCTTTCTTCAATGTGAAGGACTTTTCTACTCTGCAAAACGATTCAACGTCGAACAGTTTAAATCTGAATGGTCCCCAGAATTCCGACATTCATCTTCACGAACTCGCTTCCCGACAAAAACAACTATCATTCATGCATTTAAATACCCAATGCATGACATCAACTTTCGATGAATTATTGCTTGTAATACAGAAATATGGCTTTGATATTTTAACTCTAAGTGAAACATGGTTAAGAAACAATCCCTATTTGCTCAGTCATGTATCTATTCCTGGTTACGCGAGCGAGTTTAGGAATAGGGATAAAATTAAGGGTGGTGGCGTTGTTGCCTACATCAAAACAAATGTTAAATATAAACGACGGAAAGATATTGAATCTAGATACCCAGACTTGGAACATCTTTAGCTTGAAATTAAAGGTCGAAACAAACATAGCCACTTATTGTTAGAAACAATTTACAGATCAACTAGAATCATGGATACTCAGCGATGGCTCACGCACATGGAGAGTATGTTATCAGATTTAACAACTTCGTGGGAGGGCTTATTAATTATAACTGGAGATATGAATATCGATTTATTGAAACCATCTGATTCACTAGCAAAGAAGTACAATGATTTATTATATACATTTAACTTAACACAGCATGTGGAAATGGCAACAAGAACTACACAAGTTAGTGAAACTTTAATCGATCATATAATCTCTAACGACCCAAAACGAGTGACTTATACTAACGTTCTACCATGCTCAAATGTTAGTGACCACGATGGCCCTTATGCATGTCTGAACATCCGTGCCGAACGATTTGTCCCACGATACAAGATGATTCGTAACGAGCGTGCCTTTAAAGAAGAAGACTTCATCGAGGATTTTTCATCACTTTCCTTCAATATACTGGAAATATCCGACGATCCGGAAGAAAAACTTGAAATGTTCAATAAACTCATCTTGGAATGCATTGACCGTCACGCACCTTTAAAGAGAATAAAAATCACACGCCCACCTGCACCATGGTTGCATGACCAGGAAATTGAGCAGTTTCAAAATGAAAGGAAACCTTGCGTCACCTTGCACACTCAACGAAAACGGCTGATGCATGGAAGGCATTCCGCAAGGTTCGCAACCTTCTAAAGACTAAAATCAAAGAAGCCAAACGATCGTTTATCAATATAGCCCTTTCGTCATCGAAACGAAAAGCAGTATGGCGCGTAATTCATCGTATACTAAACCCCTGCCCACAGCCATTAAGGTTTGATGTTGATGAACTAAACGATCATTTTGCAGGAACATCTACACGTACTGCCGGCGCCTCAACAATAGACACTAAAGAAGACTTAATGAACTTCATTGGCAGTATAGACTCTGAAACTCCAGTTGAACAGCAGTTTACACTTCGCCCCGTTACACGTGAAACAGTTCTTTGTGAGATCAAAAGAATTCGTCTTGACACATCCACAGGTCCAGATCAGATTCCTGCTAGGTTTATTAAACCTGTGGCTCAGTTCATCGCGAGTCCACTCACTGTCATCATTAATGCATTCATTAGTAAATCTACGTTTCCGAAAGCCTGGAAGGTGGCTCGAGTAACACCAATTCCTAAAAATAGTAACAATCCAATAAGTGCATCTGACCTCCGTCCAATATCGATACTTCCAGTTCTTTCCAAGGTGTACGAAAAATTAATTCAACATCAAGTCATCAGTTACATTGATGCCTACGAATTGTATAAAAACAATATCTCTGGCTTCAGGAAAGGACATTCAGCAACCACAGTGCTATTGGGTATTAAGGATGACATCAAACATGCTATGAAACGAGGTGAAGTAACGTTGATGATTATGGCGGACTACTCCAAAGCGTTTGATACTATTAAATTTAGGACAGTCCTCAGTAAACTGAATGATCTTGGCTTTTCAAAGGACTATCTAAAATGGACCGTGAATTACCTTACGGGTAGGAAGCATTTCGTTCAAGTTGACGACAAAAAATCGAACTGCTGTGACGTAAGTTTCGGGGTTCCTCAAGAATCGATTATGGGCCCTCTTATCTTTAACCTGTATGTAGCTGACCTTCCATCGTGCATACCTGACGCATCATGTCATCCATATGCAGATGACACTACAATCTACAGACACTGTAAACCTGCAGATATTCCTTCTGTTCTCTCTGATATGTCCGAGAGTATGCATGATGTTGACAGCTGGTCTAAAAATGAAACCTGGTACTCAATCCCTCCAAGACGAAAGCGTTGTTATTATCTACCTCACAACTAGCAAAGGTGCATCAACTTGAGAACATCAGCATAGATCTCAATTAACGATGTGACTATTGAACATGTTTCGTCAGCAAAACTTCTCGGGACATACCTGGATCGTCACCTTAATTTGGAAGAAAACGTCAAAAATACTGCATCATCGTGCTACGCAACCTTAGCATCATTGAAAAGACTAAAGAATTTTTTACCCTTTCATATAAAAAAGAACTTAGCTCAAACCATTGTCCTAAGCAAGCTTTTCTATAATGACATCGTGTATCACCCACTACCTGAGTACCTGATGAAAAGACTTCAAAAAGTCCAAACGGCTACTGCCAGTTTTGTGCTCGGACGCTATGCTTCTATCGAAGACATCTTGAAACTCAAGTGGCTTCCGGTGAAAGAACATCGCGAATGGGGCTTAGTTAAAATTGCCCATAAAGCCCTATACAACACAACTTGGCCCGACTATCTTCGACTGAACGTTTTCACGCACAATCGGTGTCTGAGGTCATCTAACAGTATACAGTTGGAAAGACCGTTGGTCTTAAGGCCTATCTACACGATACGATTTGTCGCTGTTTTGTTCTACACTTACAATAATTTTATTGTTCTCAATAACCAAGTATTAATATAAACTCTCCTAAAATTGTTTTCCTTCTCGTCCTCCCTCAGTTCCCCGAACTACTCCCGTAATCCCATTTCCGGTAGTGCTTAGCACTTCCGGTCAACACAACATCTCCCCTTTACTTTAATAAAGAAAACTTGACGTCCGTGCGCCTGCATTACGGAACACAACAAATTAAACTAATGATACGAATTATGTTTGTTTATCTGGTGATTTCTTCACGCAAATACTGAGGTCTTCTTCTTTCCCTGACAGGGTATCTTCTCTCTCTCTGTAGTTGTTGCTCATTTCCGCTCGTTTCATCTTCACTGTCATCAGTTAGATCGCTTTCGCTATGATCATGGATTGGCTCACTCAGATCTTCGTCTCGTGAAAAGAACCTCTTGAAATGTGATATATTTCTGGTGATTGTGAGGTTAGGTCGCGCTGCAGTTACCATGGTACCCTTAACACGAGTGACAATCAAAGGTACCGGATCGAACACAGTGCTATATTTGTTTTTCTTTTCTTGTTTTACCAGCACTTTCATGCCCTCTTCAATTTTAACCTTCCGAGCCCGTCTCTTCTGATCAGTATATTGCTTAGCTTTCGTCTGCTTCCTATTTGTATTAAGCTTCGCCTGCTCGTGTAAAACTCTGTAATCAACGTCTCCCTCTTTCACCAAATTTGGAATGTTTGTTCGAACTTCGCGATTAAACAATAGCTGACTGGGTGCTACGCCTGTGGTGGAGTGCGGTGTGGTTCTGTAAGACAGCAAGAACCCATGTAACTCGTCTTTCCAATTCTTCTCCTCCATTTTGGCGGCTTTTATAGCCTTTGCGAGTGGCTTCATGAAAGATTCAGCCTCCCCATTGGCCTGAGGCCAATAGGGTGTTACAAAACGATGCTTTATGCCTCTGGCATGCATGTAGTTTTGGATTTCTACACTGGTAAATGGTGGACCATTGTCCGAATAGGGCATTCCATGCACTGCAAAGATTCTGTCTAGACGACTGATGACCGCACCCGCCGTCGTGGATTTCATTATTTCGACTTCCGGAAATTTTGTGTAGGAATCGATGACAACCAATAGTGTTTCCCCAGTCGAAAATGGGCCACAAAAGTCCATGTGAAGTCGATCCCATGGTTTGGAGGGCAGCGGGTGTTGTTGGAGTGGCGGAGGCGAATCTCCCTGTCCAAGGGCCTGACATGCATGACAATGGCGAATATACTCTGCCACGTCCTTATCAATTTTAGGCCACCAAACTTTCGTGCGTAGGGCTTGTTTTGTTTTGACTATGCCTTGATGGCCTTTGTGGGCATGGTGCAGGGTTTCATTTCGAAGTTCCTTTGGCATGACCAAAATAGTTCCGCGGAGCAAAAGATGATTGGGTGTTATCGCCAGCTCATCCCTAACGGAATAAAAGGGACGATCTTTGGACCATACATCTGACTGAATACTTTCGATAGCTGTGCGCATGTCAGGATCAGCGGTCGTAGCGGTGATGATGGACTCAATTGCCATGGCATTGAGAATGGAATGCCTTTCTATAAAATTAATATATTGTTCAGCGATGTCACAGTGTTCAGTAGATGATGACGTCAGGGGTAGGGGTTGTCTCGATAAGAGATCAGCAGGGTTGCCTTCACCTTTCCTGTGTAGGATGCGGAATTGATATTGCTGCAGTCGAAGGGCCCAGCGTTGAATTCTAGCAGGGGGTTTCGATTTTGGTTGATAAATCACCTCCAGAGCTTTGTGATCCGTACTGATGGTGAACTCCGCCCTAATCAAATAGAGGTGAAATCGCTCACAGCCCCAGACCACAGCCAGGGCTTCCCGCTCTGTCTGGGAATATCGACATTCGGTAGGGGTCAGTGACCGGCTGGCATATGCAACATTGTGAAGGTTGCCTTCACTGTCAATATTAGATAGGATTGCTCCAAGCCCTGTAGGACTTGCATCTACCGTTAGATGTGTTTTTTGTGTAGGATCATAAAAGTGCATAATGCAATCATTTTGAATAGCATCTTTGATTGCTTGGAATGATGCTGTGTGTCTGGGTGTCCACTTAAAAGCTGTTTTACTTGCAGTGAGTTCTCGCAGCGGTGTTGTGAGGGTAGAAAAATTCTGAATGAACCTGGTACAATAGTTTGCTAGGCCTAAGAAACTACGTAATTCTTTCACGTCCTTTGGTTCCTTGGTATGCGTAATTGCAACAACCTTTCTAGGATCGGCTTTAATTCCCGAAGAGGTTAAAACGAACCCATAAAACCAGAGTTCGGATTGATCAAATAGACATTTAGCAGGGTTAACTGTTAGGCCTCTGTCCTGGAGTCGTGCAAATAACTGTTCTAATCGTAAGTCATGCTCTTGTTGGGTTGAACCCCATGCAGATAATAATGTCATCGGCTATGTTACGAACACCGTCTATGCCACGAATAGCATTCGCAATAGCATTTTGGAATACTTCACTCGCTGAATTGATGCCGAAAGGTAGACGTTTGTAGCGAAACAAACCACGATGGGTAGTAAAAGTGGTTATGGGCCGTGAGCTTTTCTCCAGTGGAATTTGGTGATACCCAGCCTTTAAGTCAACCTTACTATACTTAACAGCTCCGCTCATGTTTTCCATGAGTTCGTCAACGGTGGGGATTGGGTGTTTCTCTCGTTTTATTGCTGTGTTTGCCTGGCGATAGTCCCCACACACTCTTACTTCAGTGGGATTTCTGGGTTTTGGCGCTATTACTAGTCCACTTACCCAGTCTGTGCTTTCGTCAGACACTGGCTCAATTATGTCTTTTTGCAAATAGTCATCGAGCCAAGTGTCTAATTGTTTACGTAAGTGAAATGGAATTCTCCTGTTGGTATGGGCAACAGGTGGCACAGACAGGTCTACGTGAATCTTTTGTTCATGGGCAGTTAATTTTCCTATCCCTTTAAAAACCTTAGGATACCGACCTTTCAGTAGAGCCTCTTTTCTTGTGCTTGCCGTGACATCACACTTGTTACTGTCCTGGGCAGTGACTGGGACTGTTTTGTGAGATGTTTTCGTCACAGTGTTTACATGGATGGTGATTAAACGCAAGTGGGAAGATGCTTCCCAACCTAAGATTGATGTAGTCCTGGGAGTGCCTTTGGTTACATAAAATGTTGCCGCTGCCACACGACGCTTTGTTTCGATCATAGTGTCAAATTTTCCTAATAGCTGAACTGGCTGTGATGATCCGAAAGCGTAAATTTTGGTTTTAGTCTTCTTCAGAGGAATTGGGCGGTTTGATATGGTGCAAATGTTGTCATAATCTTGCTGTGTCAAAATGTTAACTGAAGCCCCGGTGTCCATCAAAAACTCTACTTGGACCCCGTCAATTTTAAGATGTGTCAATGGAGGTTGCTTTTCGTTCTTTGGTTTGTGAACCGTAAATACATTCTCAGTGTTATCACTGCTGTCACTATCCGACATCTCCAGTTCACGTTGTACCGGTGAATTCGGAGGCGCTTCTTGCTGTTCCGGCTTTCGCTGTAAAGCGTTCAAATTGTTTGAAGATCGATAGTTCCTGGATGTCGTTTGTGATTTGCCCCGGGCTGGTTTCGAGGTAGACTTTGACTTGCACACTCGGGCAAAATGTCCAGTTTTGGAGCAGATGTTACATGTTTTGCCAATGGCTGGGCAGGGGTTGGTTTGGTGCGGGTAAGTCCCTCCGCAATTATAACAAACACGCGATGCTTTACTCGTACGATTCGGCTGATGCTCCCGTGGAGCAGTGTAATATACTGTTTCTTGACGGTGCTGTTTTTCGAGCTCGCTTGAATGGTGATCAGAAATTTCCAACGCCCGCGCATATTTCATTAGATCCTCGAGATTTGGGTCGTCTCTAAATGCTTTTCTGCGAATCCGGCTGGACCGACAGTTCTCTACGAGCTGCATTTTGATCTCGTCGTCTAACTGATCAAATTCACATGTTGAGCCGAGATGCCGAAGTCGGGTGCAAAATTGATCAATGGTTTCGTCAGGTCGCTGAGTGGCTTTTCGAAACACATGGCGCTCATATAAGGTGTTCTTCTTTGGCGCGAAGTAAGCTGTCAGCTTTTCTTCGGCTGTGTCGTAATCCTGGTCGTTTCCTGTGTCAGAAAGGGTGGCAAATATTGTTTCGACCTCTGGCCCGGCCAAGTACAACAACAGGGCGCGTTTTCTGGTTTTATCTTTGATGTCAAAAGCGACCACACATCGTTTAAATCGTTGAAGCCATTCCTTCCATTGTGATGCGATCGAGCTCGGGTCTGAGTGTGGATCGAATTGCTTAATTCCCGAGAAATCCAAGCTGGCCATCGGAACTTTGGTTTATCCTCGTCGCCAATGTTTTGTTCTACACTTACAATAATTTTATTGTTCTCAATAACCAAGTATTAATATAAACTCTCCTAAAATTGTTTTCCTTCTCGTCCTCCCTCAGTTCCCCGAACTACTCCCGTAATCCCATTTCCGGTAGTGCTTAGCACTTCCGGTCAACACAACAGTCGCATACAATTCTTACTCTGGCGTATGGAAACGAGCGCTGATGCCAGATTTTTACTCGTCCGCTGATGGGAAAATTTGAAATCTGACGTTTTTTACGCGTGTTTACTCGATCACATATACCAGAGTAAGAATCGTATGCGACAAATCAAATCGTGTCGATAGGTCTTTACCAGACCTCACTTCACAACTTTTTAATGCTTCATCAGCTGAACTGAGATCATGCACAAATTTTAAGACATTTGCCAGAGACACCCATATGTTATACTCGGAAAAAGCAGTAGCTTTTTATTCGTAAAATATTAACGTTCTCCGTTTATTTTTACATATATAATATATATATATATATATATATATATATATATATATATATATATATATATATATATATATATATATATATATATATATATATATATATATATATATATATATTTTATATATTTTTACATTGTAGTTAGGGTGGCAAATGAAGAGCCACTTTGTGGATATGTTGCCAATAAATCATTATCATTATTGTTATTATTATTATTATTATTATATTATATATTACAAAACTATCTTATGTTATAAAAAAAAATAAAAAGTACTCAAATAATATTTAAACAAGAGACACATTCAAATATAGTTTGAACATTGAAAATTCACAAGCAGACAAGTTTAAACTTTGATGGCAAGAAATATATTACTGGCACAGATGCACAATATCTGTATCACAGTATTGCACAATAATCGCCCATGCCAGGACATGAGAAAATCGTCATTTTACAGCTTGTCTGTATCAACACTAACTGTTTCTACAAAATTGTTATTGCAAAACTATAAGCTTTGAATGTTTTGTCAATAGCATCATATACTATCAAAAATTTCAACAATATTTATATATTATAAAACTATCTGTCATGTCATGCATTGAAAATAAAAGTATATACTCAAATAATATTTGAACAAAAGACACATTGATTGAAATATAATTCAAACATTGGCAATTTACAAGCAGACAATTTTTTACACAGACGCACAGTATCAGTATCACTGCATTGTACGATGAAGAATTCACTCCTCGATGCCAAAGGCACACTTTTAATTATGACAACGATGTAGAAGTAATTCTACAATACAATACAATAAATACAGTGTGTGAAATAACGAAATAAAGCTAAAAGTCTGCTGTCTTAAGATACTGTGACTATAACGTACTTACAAGAATGAGTAATACAGTAAAATACTAAAATAGTCTCAATATAAACCAGATATAAACCATCAGTAGGATAACCTTGTTGACATAGATATAGGAGACCTAGATTGCTGACGTATACCTAGCGCGCGTGACCCCCAATAGAAGAATCCAAGATGGCGTCGCAACAGGGCAAAAACATTAGGAATAGTATTACGAAAAACAGGTTTTTGGACTTTTTTGGTCGTTTAACTGCTGCGAATCACATTGAACTGGACATTTTTGAAAATAAATCACTATTGCGGAGGTTTTGAACCTGAAATGAGACGAGTGGGCTAGATACTTGCAAAATTATCGTTCGCTGAAGATTCCAAGGAGTGGACGTTTTGACCGGTTCCGTTAGTTTGCGTGGATTATTGGACTTTTAACACTTCGAATCACGATCGATCGCGTATATTTAGGAAACGATGTTTATTATCGATGTTTCAGTTGTGAACAGGAAAGCGTTTGCCGAATTTTATGAAAAATATCGTGGGTTAATTTTCTCAGTATCAGCAGCTATTAATATGACTGCACATCCACCCCAGCTAGAAGGTAGAATTTAGTTTGTCTCTTTGTTGATTATGGTTTTTATGAATTTATGAGAAATGAATGTTTGTTTAGAATCTGCTGACAAAGTAGTACAAATGTAACAACATGATTTAAATAAGTATGAAAGAAACCCATGTCTATTGAGTTATGGTTATTGATATCAATAGATAGTTTTTGTAAATCTGAGAAGCTAAGCATAGTTTTAGAGACTGATAATATTATTAAAGTGTTGGTGTACATGCATGGGGCTTGATAACATGCATGAATCAAATTAACATTTAATATACTTGAAGCAAAGATCTGTTAAAATGACCAGGTTTTGTGTGATCAAAACTCAGAAAATGTCTGGTATTATAAATTATAGATGTACAGCTTAATAAAGTTGAAAATACAAATTGCTGGTTGCCAATGTGATTCTGATTTTACTCAAAATCAATTACAATATTGAAATCTGCGCATGAATATCTCACCATTTGTCAACAAGCTGTGCCTGTGACAAATGTGTTGCAAAGATGAAAACAAATATTGTGAAATATTTGGTTAATCCACAAATGTTGTTAAATACTGTAATTTTATAAAGCTCCTGCAAGCTTGTTAACAAGACATTTATAAATGCTTGTAAATGTGTGGGAATGTGAACACAGTTTTGGCAAGACAGTTTATTATAAAATCAGATATCCTTTAGGATTGCTACAGAGATAATTAAGCAATATAACTTGTAATATTGACTTCTGCCTATAGGTATCAATTTTCATTTGATAAACATAATAAATATGACATCTTTGCAAGCCCAAAGCAGAACTGCTGCATGCTCATTATTAGCTTATCCTAACTTAAAGTCAACCATGATGCCTCCGGCAAAACGTGTAGTGTGCCTGTACTGAAGGACAAATTTTATGCAGATATTCAATTTCACATTTAATACTAAGCAAAAATCCAAATAACACTCAAAATCAAAATCACTAGAAGTAATAATTTGCAAAAAAGTTAGATTTACTACAAGAACATACTAAACAACCAGTTGTCTACTCCAGACGCCTTTAACGAACGATATTTGATATATGATAAACATCGTTTTCTAAATATATGCGATCGATCGTGATTCGAAGTGTTAAAAGCCCAAGAATCCCGCAAACTGACGAAACAGGTCAAAACGTCCACTCCTTGAAATCTTTATCAAACGATAATTTTGCAAGTATCTAGTCCACTCGTCTCATTTCAGGTTCAAAACCTCCGCAATAGTGATTTATTTTCAAAAATGTCCAGTTGAATGTGATTCGCAGCAGTTAAACGATCAAAAAAGTCCAAAAACCTGTTTTTCGTAATACTATTCCTAATGTTTTTGCCCTGTTGCGACGCCATCTTGGATTCTTCTATTGGGGGTCACGCGCGCTAGGTATACGTCAGCAATCTAGGTCTCCTATATCTATGCTTGCTGACCATCTTTTTCCCGCGCTCTCGTCCGCAAGCATGGTTCAGCGGACAAACAGAGTGACTTATACTTGGTCTAAGCACGCAATGGGAAACTCTACATATGATAATCCCCCATGCCAGGACATCATTAAATCATCGCTTTTAAACAACCAATTATAAATCATAATAGCTTGTGGATATTTTATGTTGCTCAAGAAAAGACTGTAGTTTATATAATAAGCAGAAAATACATGGGTGCTTGAAAATGCGAGATTTGCTTCTCGTGTTGAACACTTGAACACAGTGAACTTGAACATGACATTTAATTTATATCTTATTCCTACATTATCAGGCTAGTTCGTTATTTAGGTGATGAAATATGAATTGGTCACAAAAAGCTGTTCATAAATTACCTCAAAATCCTTGTTAATGTTCCCTTAAGTGCGATCGGGGCTCATTCCTCATGACTTCAATTCATGCATAAAATTTTCTTCATGTTGGATTGAAAAATCAGTACATCACTCCAGTTGAGCTTTTGAAAAGTTTTCCAATCTGTTAGTTCAGTGAAAATTTAAACATAACGTCATCCAAATTTTACATTCTCGTCTATTGGCTGAATTTAGTTTACGCGTTCAGTGATTGGCTATAAGCTAACATTACAGTTACAGTTACAGTTACGCGCACGACAGCAATATATCTGCATTCGCAGATACAAAAATAGGTACGCCATGCGTGCATGTATCTGCGAAGCGAAGTGCGAAAGAGGTAAAAGCTACATAAATATTGTTAAATAATGGCCGTTTTGCTAGTGAAACGGTAAAGAAGGCGGAACAGATCAAGTGACAGAACCCGGACATATCGAGTGAAAGAATTTATGTATCTGCGTAAGCAGATACTATGTCATCGCATTTGTTAAGGTTGGCTGTTAGCTGTAACTTTTCTGATCTCGTCATTAACTGGGAGTTATTCGGCTCGTCAGTTTGGAATATGCTCGGGAAATTACCGGGAAAGATCCCTACGAACATTACAGTCCACATTTTTGCTAAGTACAAAATCAATTTTGGCTTGTTTACAAAATTAGTTAATTACTGTTGTTATTTTCTTATTTTATTCAAAACATTGATCGGAAATTATCGACGTCTTTCGGACCAGTGAAAGCTCTCATTGGCTAGAGGCATCAATAAATAACGCCATGTGTATTTGATATCTCCACTCTGTGATATCATATTTTTATAATTAAAATAATAAATATATAGTATCACAGAGTAGAGATATAAAATACATTTATACACATGGCATTATTTGAATGAACTTTGACCCAAAAAGTACTATTATTCCAATACAAATGCTACAGCTTATCTGTAACAACACTGTTTCTACAAATTATTATTGCTTATTTCAACAATATTTATATATTACAAAACTATCTTATGTTATAAAAAAAAATAAAAAGTACTCAAATAATATTTAAACAAGAGATACATTCAAATATAATTTGAACATTGACAATTCACAAGCAGACAAGTTTAAACTTTGATGGCAAGAAATATATTACTGGCACAGATGCACAATATCAGTATCACAGTATTGCACAATAATCGCCCATGCCAGGACATGAGAAAATCATCTTTTTACAGCTTGCCTGTACCAACACTAATTGTTTCTACAAAATTATTATTGCAAAACTATTGAAGCTTTGAATGTTTTGTCAATAGCATCATATGTTTTCAAAAATTTCAACAATATTTATATATTATAAAACTATCTGTCATGTCATGTATTGAAAAAAAGTACTCAAAGTAGACAAGTTTAAACTTTGATGACAAGAAATATATTGGCACAGTATCAGTATCACAGTACTGCACATGATCACCCATGCTGGGACATCAGAAAATCATTGCTTTACACCCAACTATGAATCATAGCTTATGGATATTTTATATTGCTAGAAAAGACTGTAGTTTATATAATAAATAGAAAATACAAGGGTGCTTGAAAATACCAGTTTTACTTCTTGTGTTGAACACTTGAACATGACATTTACAATGATATTTATACAGCTTATCTGTACCAACACTAACTGTTTCTACAAAATTATTATTGAAAAATTATTAGCTTTGAATGTTTTGTCAATAGCATTATATACTTGTTAAAATTTCAACAATATTTATATACTACAAAACTATCTGTCATGTCATGCATTGAAAATAAAAGTATATACTTGTAGTGATCGCTAGATCACTAGAACTCATGTCCCCGCACGGACAGAAATCGGGGCTTCGCGAAGCGGGTGTAATGGTAGTGTACGTTTTATATACGTGGGGAATATAGTTAGACTATGAAATAAAACACATAAAACTTGTACGAAATCGCATTCATAACATTGGCGACGAGAATGGCTACTACTCTAGTTAATCCAATGCCGCCGTTCGACCCTGACGCAGAGATTGGAGTGAATTTAGCTCCCAAATGGAAAATATGGCTGCAAGATTTTGAAATGTATCTCGTGGCAAGCGGGGTCACAGATAACAAGAAGAAAAGAGCGCTATTACTTTACCAGGCTGGGCCGCGGGTACGTGAAATTTTTCGCCAGATTCCCGATCACGGAGACGACGATGATTTCGATACGGCAGTAAACAAATTAAATGCTTATTTCATTAGTCAAACTAGTCGTACAGCGACAACGAAGAATCCCCTTCCATTTACGAGCCAAAGTCGATGGTGAGTTAAATCGCTTGGAAGCAGAAGATATAATCGAGAAAATACCAGACACTGAGGAAACACCTTGGATATCACCAGTAGTTATAGTACCAAAAAAGGAAGACAAAATTCGTTTATGTGTAGATATGAGGGCAGCAAACAAAGCTATAAAACGAGTTTGCCACCCAATCCCCACAGTACGTGACATTTCGATGGATCTCAATGGGGCTAAATTTTTCTCAAAGCTAGACATGTCACAGGCCTACCATCAGCTTGAGCTCGCACCATCATCACGGAACATTACAACCTTCATCACACATGCAGGCTTATACCGATTCAAGCGCCTCAACTATGGCACAAATTCGGCTGCCGAAATTTTTCAAAATACCTTGCAGCAAGTTTTACACGGCATTAATGGCGTCCGTAATATTGCCGATGACATTCTGATATATGGGGCAACATATGAAGAGCACAACAAAGCCCTCAAAGAATGTCTTCAAAAATTAGAGCTTCATGGATTGACTTTAAACTTAGACAAGTGTAGATTCCTCAAAAACCACTTGGAATTTTTTGGCCTGTTATTCTCGCACGACGGCGTACGTCCAGACCCCAAGAAAATCTTTGCATTCAATAACACCACCACCCCAACTACAGTTGGTGAAGTAAGAAGCCTTCTATAGGTATGGTGAATTATACCTCACACTTTATCTCTAACTTTGCCACGATTATGGATCCTTTACGGCGGCTGACCCACAAAGAAGCAAAATTTATTTGGGGCAAAGAACAGGAAGATGCCTACCAGAAGCTAAAAATAGCCTTAGTCAATAGCCCGGTCATGGGCTATTTCGACACAAAAAACGACTCAAAATTAATTGTGGACGCGAGCCCCGTAGGATTGTCAGCCATCTTGACGCAAAACCCCCCCAGGAGAAAATGCTCCATCAAAAATCATCGCCTATGCAAGTCGTGCATTGACACAGACTGAGCAAAGATACTGTCAAACAGAAAAAGAGGCCCTAGCAATTGTTTGGGGGATTGAACACTTCCACTTATACCTGTACGGAGCTCCATTTACCCTATACACTGACCATAAAGCACTCGAACTGATATTTGCAAACCCCTTGTCTAAACCACCAGCTAGAATTGAACGGTGGTTACTCAGATTACAAGAATACGATTTTAACGTACTGTTGACCGCTGGCAACAAAAACCCGGCTCACTTCTTGTCACGGCACCCCACAGAGGGTAGGAAATCAAAACATAACATCGCAGAAGAATACATAAATTTCGTAACAACTGCAGCAGTACCACACAAAATGAACGTTGAGGAAATTATTCAAGCCACAGAGAAAGATGAAGCTCTGATCGCCCTAAAGAATGCTGTCATGTCAGACTCGTGGGACAACCCTAAAGTAAAGCCTTATAGAATGTTAAAGGATGAGATTACCATGCATCGGCCACAACAACAAGATACTCCTGCGTGGTACTTGTACTATCATACCAGCATCATTACAAAAACGCACCATACAGATCGCCCACGAAGGCCATCAAGGTCAAGCAAGAACAAAAGCCCTCCTAAGAGAAACGGTGTGGTTCCCTGGCATGGATAAACAGGTTCGGACTGAGTTAGAACATTGTTTAGGTTGTCAAGCCACGGCACAACCTAATCACCCGGAACCGATCAAAACAGCGCCAATGCCTAATAGCCCGTGGGATAAAGTTAAAATAGACTTTTATGGTCCACTACCAACTGGAGAGTATATCTTGGTGGTAGTTGATTGTTATTCACGATTTCCCGAGATCGAGATATTGACCGCCATATCAGCTCAAAAAGTCATCCCTAAACTAGATAGTATTTTCGCCCGTCATGGTATTCCCTCACACTTAACATCTGATAACGGTCCACCTTTTCAGAGTCACGAATTCGGACGGTACATGACAGCGATGGGAATTACACAAACGACATCGACACCCCTCTGGCCTCAAGGGAACGCGGAAGTAGAGGCGTTTATGAAGCCATTGGGCAAAGCCATCAAAACAGCACATCTTGAACGTCGACCATGGCAGCAGGAGCTATCGCGCATTCTACTCACTTACCGTTCAACACCACACTCAACCACAAAAGTTCCCCCTGCTCAATTGCTTTACAATCGTGAAATAAGGGGAAAACTTCTGTCGTTACCGAGAAACCCCAAGGTTGTCAATCGTCACCGTGAAGCCAAAGAAAATCAAATCAAAGCTAAGAATAAAGGTAAAGAATATGCGGATCAACGTAGAGCTACGAAGCCATGCAATATTAAAGTAGGAGATACCGTTATCGTTAAACAGAAAAATAAAAATAAACTGTCAGCAAACTTTGCAACAACACCATACACAGTTATATCCATCAACGGATCCACCATAGTGGCTGGAAATAAAGATCACAGAATCACTAGAAATAGCTCGTTTTTCAGGAAGATTCCCAGTGATATAGAAAGTGAAGAAGAAGAAGAATCGGTCATTTCACAACCTCTCAGAAGAGAAACCAGAACAGGTCACCGGGAAGATCGGACAGGAATGCCAGAACAGCAAGATGAAGTAATGCCGCCTAGACGTTCATTAGAACAGCAAAACGAGGCAGCGCCGACGAGACGATCAACAAGAAATCGAACGCAAACCGAATTCTTCGGGCACCCAATTACCTCTCACGTGATTAATTACAAGTGCTAACAGGGACAGTGACACTGAATTTAACACTACATAACATAATAATGTAACATTTATATTTATTCTGTTTTCAGTGTACATTAAAATCAGTTTAGGTTATATTCCAGTTTTGTAAAAAAAGAGAGGAGTGATGTAGTGATCGCTAGATCACTAGAACTCATGTCCCCGCACGGACAGAAATCGGGGGTTCGCGAAGCGGGTGTAATGATAGTGTACGTTTTATATACGTGGGGAATATAGTTAGACTATGAAATAAAACACATAAAACTTATACGAAATCGCATTCATAACAATACTCAAATAATATTTGAACAAGAGACACATTGAAACATAATTCGAACATTGGCAATTCACAAGCAGACAATTTTTTGATGACAAGAAATAATATATTATATTGACACAGATGCACAGTATCAGTATCACAGCATTGTACGATAATCACCCATGTCAGGACATCAGAAAATCATCGCTTTACAACCAATTATAAATCCAGCCATAACATATTCCTACATTATCAGGCTAGTTCCTACGTTATCAGGCTAGATCGTTATCTAGGATCGTTATCTAAGATTCTCGTCAAAGTGTCGAAGTGATAGTATGTTATTAGAAAAGCCTAAGTTAAAGAAGAAAACATTTTCAGCTCGAGCTTTTAGAACTCGAGCTATTGATTTATGGAATAATTTAGACTGTGCTATTAAGCTTTTATCTTCGAAATCAATGTTTAAGTCTGCTGTTCTTAAACAGCTAGACTGGTTTATTTAATTATACTATTGCTATTTGAATATTAACGTACGTTAGCAAGTTAGCAAATTTAGATTTATATGGACTTTTATATTGACATTTATACTGACTGTTATATATATTTATATAGACTTTTTTATCTTAAAGTGTAATTCTATATTTAAGACCTCGTGTAAACTAGCGTGAGCTAACAGAGGTTCTTTTAATAAATACAAATACAAATACAAATCTAGGTGATGAAATATGAATTGTTGATAAATTACCTCAAAATCCTTGTTAATGTTCCGTTAAGTGCGATCGGCGTTTATTCCTCATGACTTCATGCATAAAATTTTCGCCATGTTGGATTGAAAAATCAGTATATCACTCCAGTTAAGCATTTGAAAAGTTTTCCAATCTGTTAGTTCAGTGACAATTTAAACATAACGTCATCCAAATTTACATTCTCGTCCATTGGCTGAATTTAGTTTACGCGTTCAGTGATTGGCTATAAGCTAACATTACAGTTACAGTTACAGTTACAGTTACAGTTACAGTTACGCGCACGACAGCATTATGTCTGCATTCGCAGATACAAAAATCCACCCTCACAAATTCGAGTTCCCGAGCATAGTTCGCCCAACTATGCTCGCATGCAGTGGCACGCACGCACGAGACGCGACTGCCTATCTACGCTCGCACGCGACTGCCTATCTATTATATAATTATCCTAAGGTTGGCAACTTTATCAGAGATTAGTGTATGGTGGCCCAGAGCTGCCATAAGAAAATTCTATAATTTTTTTAATATAAATATAAAGTATTAACAAAAAAAATTAAAAGAAAATCAAAATAAAATAAAATCAAAATCAAATCAAATCAAAAATAAAACAAAAATAAAATTAAATTAAATTAAAAGTAAAATAAAAGTTTACATGGCCCACAGCTGCCATAAGATTTTTCTTAAAAAAAATTAAATACACCGATGGCCCAGAGCTGCCATAGACCAGCATGCATTGCAGTAAACTAATTATGTTCTGTATAACATGAAGTATTTCAAACCACTTGCTTAGTTTTTAACAATGATGAATTGAGTGCATAAATTTTGGTTTCTGAGGAATCACTGCAAGGAACACCATCATTGTTACTATACTTCAAAAAGCTTTTTTCAACATAGTCTTTCAACACAGTGACACTTCATTGGTATTGACCTAATTCTGTAAAGACCTTTTCAAGCTGGCATGCAAAATTTCTAGCAAATACATGCATTGCAGTGCTTTCTTTGTGGGTGCCTTTGCTTTAATTCTTGAACTGGTTCTTTTTGCAGAAAGCAAATAAACATTTTACACCCATGCGACATTAGCTTTACACCAATGATGATGTGGTGCAAGAAGTAAAAAAGCTGCAATTTTACACCCATTCAGCATTAGCCTGGTTGTTACCTTGTAATGTACATAACAGAAAAATATTGAATGTACTAATTCGAGGTCATCTGCTCCATGTTCAGTGTAGGTAGGATGCAAACTGTGGAACCTTGTCAAAAACTTTTCCTGGTCTCAGCATTTCAGACATGGGTGCAAAATGTTCATTTGCTTTCTCCAAAAAGAACCAGTTAGAAATCTTGCATGCCAGCTTGAAAAGGCCTTTACAGAATTAGGTCAATACCAATGAAGTTACGTTCTAATTCGTTTTACTCAAACGAACGTAAATCATTTTACCCTTTCTAAACTGAAAACAAAACAGTATGACAGCATTTTGGAATACGCTCAGGCATATCAACCTAATGCGGTTTATTTTAACGTTAATACACTACATGTTATATTTCATTATTATATTATATTATACTGTATTTCACAAAATGCATTGCTTTATCTAAAGACCCATATAGTTTGTGATTTCTAATCGTTTAGTAATGTCCTCTTGAATATACATGTCTTTAGCTGTAGACGACTTCCAACGACCGTGTAACTTCAACATTTTCTCAGAAAGGTTGGGATTATTTGCAACTGCTGCCGTTGCTCCTCCGGCTCTCAAACTATGTAAACCATATAAAGAGGAATCGTATCCAATACTATCCAGACACTGTTTAAAAATTTCACGGCATCGTGTATATGATAATTTAGATCCACAAAGCTTATAACCTTTGATCGATTTAAACCAGCGAATAGGTCTGAATAGATGCCACCAGGATCGATTTCAGCTGCTTGAATATATCTCTCTAGAACAGAAACTGGACAATATTGATTAGCAAGATTAATAAAAACGTAATTCCCTTCTCGATAAACATCAGTCTTGGATTGAGGTATGAGAATTTTTATATAACCTTCATGTATTTCAATATGATGTACTCTAATATTACTCAGTTCATTGTACCGGAGCAACCCTGAATAACCGATCGAACAAATACATGCTAAACGTAAATCGGCGAGACTAGCATCCTTCTGCCCGTATTTGTCGACAATCTTCTGTATAATTCGTGGAAAAACCGGCAACTTCTTCTTTATGGGTGACGAATGTGAGCGTTTGATACTGATAGCTTCTAATAAATTACGACAAATTGGGTGGTCGAACGGATTGTGAACGTTTATAGACGTAAATGAATGTAACCATTTTAGCGCGGCGTGTGCTGAAACAGTTGCACTTGGAGAATGCGATTGAAGAAAACGACTGTATGTATATGTCACTGCTGTCGGGGTGTCGACAGGAAATTTTGCCACAACGCTGTGTGCGTTGCACCATTTCTGGTACTTAGAGATCTCCGAGGAGTACCTTTTAACAGTTGAATCAGCTCTAGACTTGATAAGCAACTTGATCAGCGCGTCTTTGTCTGGTTTTATGTTCTCGTGCAACTGTCCCCAAAATGAGCTGGAATCAATAATCTGAAACTTGAAACAAAGCAATCACTTCTTTCTAATCATAATTTTATTATTATAATCGTATACCTGTACACTCACTGAAATATTACAATATAAATATTAAATAACAAATGTCGGCCTGTATCGACAAAGGCGTCGATATGTAATAACGAATGTCACAAAAGTCACGTATTAAAGGCCAGTGCCCCATACTGTCTGAATTCAAAAAACGCCAATGCCATGACAATGTTCGTGCACACACTAATAAAGTTTAAATGCTTCTGTTCACTCAAAATTTTCACAAATTCACAGCTATCAATAATAGACAATTTTTCAAGGCCAGTGCCCTTTACTAAAGAGCCAGTGCCCTCAACTGTAAGACGGCCAGTGCCATTCCAATCTATAAATTAGGATTCGGCCGGTGCTCCTATTAACGCAGTTAATTGCAATAATTTGTTCACTAGATTTTCAATAACTGACATGTGAAACTCAAAACCCCTTAGAACTGAAATCCATCCTAAATGCTAACATGTTTCCCAAGAAATTTGGGCCAAATATTGAATTTTTATTTCTGCCCTGTAGCAGAATGTCCTTGCCTTCGAAAACTTTAAAATCCCTGATACAGTTATAAAATTTTCGGGCGACAATCGGCCAGTAATCGGAAGAAGGCCAGAAAGGGATAATAGCAGTCGCAATCGCCTTCCTCTTGTTCAGGTAGTTAAAAGCCTCGGTAATAAGACTAACAGGGGGAACAACAAGACAATGTTCCCCCTGAAGATTTTGCACAAAGAAATCTACTGCAGTACATCCGGAATTCCAATGCCAGGAGAAAAATCGATCGATCTTTCTGTTGTAGAAATTTGCAAAACAATCTATTGTATGTTTACCCCAGATGGAATCCAAATATAGAACTAATTCAGGAGTAATTTGCCAATCATCAATGTCAATTATACGGCTAATTGCGTAAAGAGCCGCGGCTCTTTGTAATTCAGTGCGTGGAACCATTGAATTGCCAGTTCTATCTGATTGTCTATACAAAGCTGGTATATCCTTATCGCAATCTCGTGCAAATCTTTGTGCACACAGCCCACTTGAACTATGCGGCATGCGGCCTGGTTATCAGTGAACCATTTCAAATATGTATTTGTAACCAGAGGTAGGAAAGATTTGAGCGCCAACTCTATAGCGGACAATTCTCTCCAGGTAGAACTTTTGGTAATTTCATGTTGATCCCATAGCTTGTGACATGTTTGTTCCCCATTCAAATCTAAATGAGCGCCACAACCGGAGCCGCTAGCGTCGGAATAAGCCATGTAATTTGAGGATGGAGGCTTTGTGTCGATACTCTTAAAATTAGCTGATTTCAAATTTTTCTGCCAAAATAAAACCTCTTTTATGCAATATTGATCGAGCTGGAAATCTAAATCCCAGTGGGCGGCACTAGAGACTGACATAGAGCAATGTCGTGTCATCAACCCCGAAATATTCCCTAATACTGCATTTGTCGAAATGATTTTCCCGGTTAAAGAGGCCAATTTTCTTGCCGAAACAACAAATTCATTCTTAATTATCTCCTCGATGAATTGTAGTATATTTGTTATTCTCTTTTCGGAGATGCTTTTACAACCGTCCCGCGAATTCCAAACAATACCTAACCACTCGATAATCTGGCAAGGTACCCAGACTGATTTATCGACATTGCAAATAAGACCCGAGTTAATTAACCAAATCACACCGTATAGTTTTAGCCAGTGCTAAACAGTTTTCGTAAATACATTCAATTAACCAACCGTCATCCAAGAATACGACAAGCTGTATACCTTGCAATCTCCAATACTTTTGAAGCGGTTTTAAGCACTTTGTAAACACATAAGGCGCAGAACTCAGACCAAAAGGCAGAACGGTAAAAACATAGTACTTTAACTTATTTGTCTTTGAGCACTTCCAGGAAAAACTGAGAAACTTTTGAAAATTTTTGTGAATCTCAATATGGTGGTACCCACTATTGAGGTCAAAGGAGATCATAAACGAGCCTTTTTGAAAGTATTTCAAACCATCTTTCCAATCTTCGTATTTGATTATTGCCTTAACTATGTATTGATTAACGTGCCGCAAGTCAAGTATTAACCTTTTCTTGCCGGTAGCCTGTACGGAAACAGACAATGGATTAACCACGAATGCAGGTTCAGAAATTTCAATAACCCTATCCGATTGCAAAACCTCTAATATTGCTTGCTCAACAAAGTCCGAGTGCATTAGAGCAGATCGGTTATTTTGCAAAATGACGGAAGGCGGCGTTTGTGTGAAAGGAATTTGATAACCGCTATGAATGAGAGTCAAAATCTCTCTTGGTGTGCCGAAGACTACCTTTAATTCCCAATTTCGTAAACTGTTCATACTCAAATTCAAATTGTACCTTAACAATGTCTTCAATCGAGTGTACATCGTCGCTTTCATTTGGTGTGTTCTCTACCTTGTCCTCCGGCAGGGTTAATATTGTAGGAACTGTTTGAATGAGGGAATCCGCTGCGGTTTGAATAGGAATACGAGGACCAAGTGGCTCTACAATTTTTGGCCCAGTGGCCGTATCGATGACAGCGGTAACATCGTGACACTGAATATGCACTAAAGTCTGAACGGCCTATAACAAATAAATACAAACAAGGGGCATATAAAAATAAAATAAATCTTTGTAGAAAGACCTCTGTGAGATCAGCAATTTGTACCGTGGGTGGGTGGGGAGGACTGTGAACCGCTTGGTTGAAAAGCGAGAGTGAGAGAGAGCCAGAGTATGTTGTGCGTCAAATATATACTTAAGGTACCGGAAGCGCGGGCTTGGTCCGATTCCCTTGGGAAGTAAGAACACAAGCAAGTTACGGCTGGATGAACTTGTTTACCAATGGAAAATACATTTACGTTCTAATTCGTTTCACTCAAACGAACGTAAATCATTTTACCCTTTCTAAGGGGCTGATTATATGATCCCACTTACCCGGGATTACGTGAAGCGTAACATGATTTTAAGGTATTGAAAAAAGTCATAGTTTACGTTGTAAAAAATGTTTAATCCTTGATTGCTTGAGATTTCCGTTTTGCCGAAATATGAAGAAAACAAAATGGTGTATATCGCATTAATTTTTGTTACGGTGAATCTATTTTTGACTTTGTACTGGATCAATGCTGAAAGCATTCGAACGTTGGTCGTTTCGTTTCATAAAATGACATTTTTCAATACCTCAAGATCATTTTACGCTTCACTTAATCCCGGGTAAGTGGGACCATATAATCAGCCCCTAAACTGAAAACAAAACACTCGGACAGCATTTTGGAATACGCTCAGGCATATCAACCTAATGAGAGTTAACACAAAGAATCACGCAAACGCATTGAATGGTAGCTCCACAACCCATACCGCGAAAAAGCTGATTATCACCAGTATTAGATTTGAAGCGTTTTGGCTCAGGCGCCGTGGCTTTTGAAGACTTTCGTTTCTTTTCAGCTGCATGCTTTGCTTTCTTGTGTCGTTTCTCGTCGGCCGAATCGGATACCAAATCGTCAGACTCGTATTATTCAACGACTGCCCAACCGTCTTTGCTCTTGCCTGCGATTCTTCTTTTAATGACCTGTTTGGCGTCTGCAACTAATGCGCGAACTCGCTCAGCGTTCGAAGCCTCACTGTCGATGCTGTCCAAGATTTCTTCTAGATGAGCGTTGAGCTCAAACTGTTTGCGATTTTCTTTGTATTTCAAACCGGCCGCGTCTTTGCCAATTTTCGACTTGGATTGTAGAATCTTTCCTTGAGCGTCCAATTGGGAAGACAAATACCCTTTGAACAACGTGAACACTTGGTTAACAAGATCAGGATTCTGTGCTTGCCGTACTCCCGCCTCAACTGATGTAGATTCGTCAGCCATACAAAATATGAAATGTGATCTTATGTATGACAGTATGTTGTGCGTCAAATATATACTTAAGGTAGCGGAAGCGCGGGCTTGGTCCGATTCCCTTGGGAAGTAAGAACACAAGCAAGTTACGGCTGGGTGAACTTGTTTACCAATCGAAAATACATTGTCACTGTGTTGAAAGACTATGTTGAAAAAAGCTTTTTGAAGTATATTAACAATGATGGTGTTCCTTGCAGTGATTTTTCAGAAACCACAATTTATGCACTCAATTCATCATTGTTAAAAACTAAGCAAGTGGTTGATATTTTTTTTTATACAAATTAGAACAATACTTTTGAAATTATTGTACAGGGCAATGCTACCAACAAATACTTCCATAATAAAAGGTTATTTTATGTTTCATTAATTTTTACCACTTAACGTTCATTACTTTTACAACATGATCAACAAAATGTAATTTTATGTTACACTGTCATTATGTGGACTAATTGAAGTATATAGTAGTAGTTTGCTTTCATGATACCTTCTTGTTTGATACATGGTTTCATTAGTGCTGGAAAAGGAATTTAAATAAGTTCAATTTTTTATTTCTGAAGGCAGGCAGGCAGTCAGTCACTGCCTGTTTCTAGTATCTACCGGATTGGCGGATTGTTGTGCAACCTCGCTGTCTGTTCTTCCGTAGGTCGAGATTCGCATACTCCGTGCATATTCGCTGAAATCCCGCTTCATGAAACTGAATATTTTCTGACGTTGTAGATTTCCAGTAACAAATCACTGACAGTTCGCTTTTGCAACACTTATCTTTATTACTTTCGAATCCTGGCCGCCATCTTGGCAATACATTTGCAATACTTCATGTTATACAGAACATAATTAGTTTACTGCATTGCATGCTGGTCTATGGCAGTTCTGGGCCATCGGTGCATTTAAATTTTTTCTTAAGAAAAAATCTTATGGCAGCTCTGGGCCATGTAAACTTTTATTTTACTTTTAATTTAATTTAATTTTATTTTTGTTTTATTTTTGTTTTGATTTTATTTTGATTTTATTTTATTTTGATTTTCTTTTAATTTTTTTTTGTTAATATTTTATATTTTTATCAAAAAAAATATAGAATTTTTCTATGGCAGCTCTGGGCCACCATAGATTATCAATTAAATAGAAATACATACAGTCAACTAAATAAAAATATAACGACAAATACTGAAAAGAAACTACAAATGAACTTCGATACATTTACTAAATTTCGACATACTTTATAGGAATAAAACGTATTGAGAGTAGTAATATAGGTACCGATCGAGCCGGTTTTTGAGGCTGCGTGAGGTTGCGTGAGGCTGCGCGAGGTTGCGCAAGCCTCCACAAGGGGCCGCACTAATTAGTATGCGAGAACGCCGCGCGCAGATTGGTCAAATTGCATGACGTACACCCCGTGACGTACGCTATAGCTGTGCTCTGATTGGTCGAAAAGCGTACATACACCCCGTGACGTTCACCCCGTACGTACGCTTTAGCTACAATCAGGGGCCGGTTGTATAAAAAAGTGATTAAAGTTAACTATGATTAGCGGAAACGTTAACCAATCAGAACAACGTATTTTGTACTTAATCACTATTTAACTACAAAGCAGTGATTAAAACAGTGATTAAGAGTTTTATACAACCGGAACCTGATTGGTTGAACCGCGTACGTGCCCCCTTGACGCACACCCCGTGACGTACGTTATAGCTCCTCTTTGTTTACATTGTCTGCATTCTTTCAACAATTTCATATGTCGTGTTTGTGTTGTGTAATACAGTCTAGCTATTATGTGTCGCGTTATATGACCGTGTATTTTGTCTGGTTATATTATTTTGTCGCACAGTATTGTCGCACGGTATTGTTTACGATATCTTCGGATACTATTCAGAATATGTTTAGTACCTTAGTTAAAAATTTAAAGAAAGAAATACAGGGGATATTTTGCGAGTAAGAAGGATTTATATCGTCATTTTAGTATATGCAGCATAACAGGCTCTATCACTATTGCATCATGTAGTTATGTGGCAAGGGATGGTTAAAGCATGCAAGATTTTGAGGTACTCGTATCCAGAGTCATCGGCGATGCACAGAGACTACTTTGAAATAATGTTTGATATGTCATGTTTCATTTGGTTTCAGATGTGTTCCGAATCCCAAAGAACAGAGCGTATTAACAATCTTATTGACTATATTATTCGCTTGTGTAAATTAAAATTCACATCGACTGTATGATGTATTATTAATCATTTTAAAACTTGCTATATACTATGCATATTCTCTGTGGCTGCAGTATAAGCAAAATCACCAATTGGTTGCCGCTATTCAATCGAGAAATTATGATTTTTTGAAAACATTGCATAAGTGAATATATATAAGTCCTGTGCGATGAGCATCATAACAACTGCTAAACAACTCTTAAGCACATCCTGATATACTCATGCGATCCGAATTATTGGGAATGCACCAGCTTGGGTTCGTTTTGCTGCGACGGGACTCCCGGGACCTGATTTGTCCCTCCTCGGGACTTTTTGTCCCTACATGGGACTTTTGTCAAGAAATAAATCTTTATGAGCACATGCTCAAACAGCATGAGCACTTGCTCATACGCTCACAATTGCTCATGAGCACTTACTCATTTGCTCATAAGGTAGATTGATATATAATGTTTTGTGAAACAATGTTTGGTGTGTAGCAATTTGGAGGAGGAGGAGGAGGAGGAGGAGGAGGAGGAGGAGGAGGAGGAGGAGGAGGAGGAGGAGGAGGAGGAGGAGGAGGAGGAGGAGGAGGAGGAGGAGGAACAGCATGTCCTATGTTTGTGATACCTGCGGAAAAGCAATTCTCGATTTTATTTAATATGCAACGTCATCCGCAGGTATCACAAATATAGGACATGTTTTTCCTCCTCCTCCTGCTCCTCCTCCTTTTGCTCCTCCTCCCCCTGCTCCTCCTCCTCCCGCTCCTCCTCCTGCTCCTGCTCTTCCTCGTGCTCTCCTCGTGCTCCTCCTCCTCGCGCTCCTCCTCCTCGTGCTCCTCCTCGTGCTCCTCCTTCTGCTCCTCCTCTTCCTCCTCCTCCTCTAAATGGCTACATATCGAACATTGTTTCACAAAACATTATATATCAATCTACCTTATGAGCAAATGAGCAAGTGCTCATGAGCAATTGTGAGCGTATGAGCAAGTGCTTATGCTGTTCGACAAGCGTCCTCATCGGAAGAATTGTCGGCTTGTTTCTTATTGGCTGGTGAAAGTTGGGAAAGTGCCGAAGCTTTGTTTACCCTTCTTCGGCACTTTCCGAACTTTCATCAACCAATACGAAATAAGCCAACAATTCTTCCGATGATGACGCTTGTCGATCAAATTGGATCCCACCTAACGACAAAATAAATGTCGACAAATTTTTATCAAAACTTAGTTTTAAATGAGCAAATTTAGCTTAGTGTTTCTCAAGTCTTTTTATTCCTAAAAAGTATGTGGAAATTTAGTAAATGTATCGAAGTTTATTTGTATTAAGTTTTTTTCAGTATTTGTCGTTATATTTTTAGTTTTGATCGAAGTTTTGAATGTATGTATTTATATTTGATTGATAATCTCTGATAAAGTTGCCAGCCTTAATTAGGATAATTATATATTAAATAGATGGACAGTTGCATACGTGCGTGCCACTGCGTGCGAGCATAGTTGAGCGACCTATGTTCAGAGTTGAAAGTTCAAGCCTCGAAATAATTTGAAAGTCACGCGCAATCGTCACGAAAATTCCTCGTGGGCGACCATACCGGGGGAGAGAATATTTTCACGAATACGTTTGCGTGTTTCCACAGAAAGTCAAGTAAACATTTCATATTATTCTATTTTCATGTATAAATGCGTATTATTTTGTTTTATAATATAAGAAGTAAAAATTCTGCAATATGATTGGTTACTGAGCGTGCATTATAACACCACAATGCACGCTTTTTTTGCCTCCTGTTTCCTGGGAGTGGAACACCAATGTGACCACATTTAGCGTAGTTTTTGTACACAAATTATTATATAATGCAGGAAAAAACAGCGTGAAAGTAAAGGAGAAAAAACAGATTGAAAACAAAAGAAAAACGGGCAAAGCAAAACGATAAAATGCAATTAGAACATTCGTAGCTGTTTTCGCTGAGTAGGAATTTCATTGAACGACTTGACAAAACTTAAAAGAGGCAGCGAGAAAACACAAAAGATCGTGAAAAATTGCAGGAAACCTACAAAAACTAAGCTAATTTTGTCGCGAAAGTACCTTAATTGTCATCGGAATAGAAACTCGTTGACATATCATCGACGAAACACAAAAAAATATATTCCATACTTTCAGCAAACAGAAACATAACAGCTCGACGAAAAGATCAGATTGTTCGACTTTCTTGCCAAATATATTTTGCCATATACAGCAAAACAGCTGGAAATTACCTTTCCTATCAGTCTCACACTTTTTAAAGCTATTTTAAAATTATAAATATCGAAAATCTGTTTGTTTTTGCTTAAAAAGTTCACTTCTTTCGCCGGCCGCTTAAAGGGCATTGGCAATTAAATTTTATTGTTTTATTTATTGTTTTATGTGAAAGAGCATGAAAAAGTAAGCTGATTGGCCGTTTACTGTAATAGACTATCTCTTTTAGTTCCGAAGTTATTTGCAAAAATGTACAAAATATAAACTGCTGATTCAGCAAAAGTTGTGACGTCACTAGTTGGGTAAGTAGGTTTAATAAATACATAAACGAGCATAGCTCAGTTATTATTCAGTCAAACTCAACAAAATTTTGCACATGGATACTACATGACAATACGCATCAAAAACATTTCTAATTTTGTTGCCAAGGTAACACTGCCGTCCCCAGGCCCCCGCTACGAAATGTTATCATGTTATTATAACCAGTTTCAGTATACAGCTATTTTATAAAAATTCTGTGCGAAGCCTGGGGACGACAGTGTCACCATAGCAACGACGTTAGAAATGTTTTTGGATGTATCTTGCAATGCAGTATCTGTGTACAAAAGTTTATAGAATTTGAGTTAATAATAACTGAGCTGTGCTTGTTTATGTATTTATTAAACCTACTTACCCAACTAGTGACGTCACAACTTTTGCTGAATCAGCAGTTTATATTTTGTGCATTTTTGCAAATAACTTCGGAACTAAAAGAGATAGTCTATTACAGTAAACGGCCAATCAGCTTACTTTTTCATGCTCTTTCACATAAAACAATAAATAAAACAATAAAATTTTATTGCCAATGTCCTTTAAAAATGTAAGGTTGTTGCTAAGCAATGAGCAAAAGCAGTTGCGTGAAGTCATTCCTAATATGTAAGGAGAATTTTATTATCAATCTGTTTAAAAATATTGTATGCTGTGCAATAACGTTCTTATATTATAAAAGAAATAGAAAAACTCTTTACACGCTTCTCTCGTATTCTCCTAACATTTCCCGCGTGCATTATCACACCATAAACGCACGCGACTCGTTTTCTATTTCTTAATTTTAAGCTTTAACTTCAAGAAAATCTGACAGACTTATGCATTTCCTCATTTTGCCATGTTTATTTAAAGGGCGGTTTTTATTATGCCAAAGTATAAAATAACTAAGCGTCTAAGCCACTAAAAGCCACTATTGGTCCTCTAAGGTTTTGAAATTGAAGCGTACGCATCTGCACTGAGATAGCTTTCAAAATAAGAATAGGGGAAATGCAGGGGCGGATCCAGAGGGTATCGAGCGTATCTGCTGATACGGTCAGATTTTTCGATTCAGATATAGTATATGATTATATCGTTGTACATATGTTTACAACGTCTGACATCTGTGCTATATAGTTTTAAGCATTCGTAATTTGCACCAATACGACATTAGACTGTTTTTTTCTTGAGCCATTGTCCATTAAATTTCGCTACAAACAATAATATGTAGGAAAAAGTTTCCATAATTGTGTTTACAGACTGAAAATAGCCGATTATATGCATGTAGTCGCTAGGAAAACCCCACTTTGATATCAAATGATTTCTTCATCGACAGTCCACCGAGAACTCGCCGAAGATTCAGTTGTATCTTCGGAAAATCTTCGTATGAAATGACGTCCGCGATCAGTTGATACGGTCCGCGGTTCAATGTTACTAAATATATAGTAACTTTTGGATACACTGAGGTGTATCCAGCCAATCAAATGGCTGGATCTTGTGACTTCGGATACACTCGAGCTCTGATACAGTGGCCTTGATTTTGTTGCGCAATCGTGTATCAAGCATGGTATCAACGAAGACTGGCCGGGAATTCGGGAAAAGCTCGGAAAATCGTGGGTCATATAATTAGATCTTTGATTAAATTACGCCCGTTCTTCTTGTTCGAGATGGCGTCTAGTGCAAACTTCAACAATGTGCTAAAGCGGCTTACTGCTATTTCCCGTCGCTTAAACTCCGGAGGGGATGCTTTGAGCGACTTACATGTGTTAAAAAACATTGGGATTTGTTTTGGCCGAAGCTTGTGTTGAGCAGCAGTGCCATATGTCAGTGCGAATTTGGGAATTCTCAAAGCTGTAAATATCGTTCATGACGATGTGAACCCGTAAGGTGAGGCTGGCGAGCACTTCATTAATGAAAATATTTAACATTCAAAACGTTATTCAAATGGGTAATTATGTAAATTTCTTGTTATTTCTATGCAAATGTTATGAATATTCAAATCAAACGATACTTCACTGCTTGTGGTTGTATTCAAACATGAATTGATCAGCACCAAGGCTGTACCGTATCAACCTGTATGACAGGTTGATCAACAAAATATGTGATTTTATGTTGCCAAATTGTGTAAAAGATTTTAAGTATAATTTACAAAATAAAGGTTATACAGCCTCAGATAATTGCATAGATAATCATAGTAAAACATTCTGTGATAAATTAATAATGATTGATTTAAATTCATGGGCAAAAGGACCGCTGATTTATTTGATAATTTTGTCTGAAGGTTATATTTAGCAAGTAAAAAATTATACAAGCACAAATTAGAGTTTTTATTCATGTGATTATTACAGTAACTCGGATTCTCCAAGCCCCCCCCCCCCCAATTGTTCCTGGTCATTACTCATTAGCAAATACTCCTACACTCACTGCTATATAACTTACCAGTAGTTAAATTCATATTGTAGCCAAACCAACTTTTCTTTTGCAAGCAATGTTTCAACAAAGCATCGCAATGTTTTTTGCACAGGATGTGTGTCATGCCTGCCAAATTTTAATGTATTAGCTTTTTGGGGTTTGGGTTAATGGAAAATGGCATGGGTCAGTTTTTATGCTCCACTTTGTGTTGCCAAATGCCAAGTTAAAAGTGTGCCAAGATTTCCATTAGACTATTATTGTAATACCATGCCAAATATATTCCCATTTGACTACACCAAATGCACCCTGGATTTCATTTAATAAATTATAAACAATGTTAACTTCTATGCTCGAGTTTTTACTTCAAAAATTCTATTTGGAATTAATTTAGGGACATATATATTTTAAAGGGCATAATAATATTTTTCCAGAAAAAAATTCATTAGGGGTAAATACTTTATTAAAAAATGTGGTATCTAGTGACATAATGCATGGTTATTCATATACTAGTTTTTGCACTTGGAGTATGAATGATCAAAGCTCCTGCATAATAATTTTTCTGTATAAAATCAATATAGCACCTTGGCTGATGGGAACTGCCTCTACAATGCTTGCTCCATGGCACTGTCACTTACCGAGATTCATTTATGATGCCTGTTAAGTATTGAGTTGTATGAAAATGCTCAATAATATGGCCCAGTCAATTAAATTGATGCATGAAAAAGGAGCATTCACTTCAATTAAAAATGCTTGTGCTATCTGTTTGTCAGATTCTGCCCTTTCCATTTTTAAAACACAAGGCCTTGTTGCAGCAGTTTTGAAGAAGCACAGCTTAATGCACAGAATTTTAATTTTTCATCTATGATTTTTCATCTATTGAGCCATACTACCCTGTCAGCGAAGATTCGTCACCGAGAGAGGAGTGGGATTCTTTGGAAAAGATGTTTAATTGCACTGTGGTAAAGTGAGCCAATGATTAACTTTTAATTATTTTGATGCATCCAATGTAGTGAAAAGAAATTATTTTTGGTCGTTCAACACACAATTTTAGACTTTGTGTACAGTATTATATCATTTTTTGTGGCGTTTTCCATGTCAGTAAATTTCGGCTGAAACCGTTAAAGTTAGCGCAGAAAGTTGGTTGTAGTTTTCAAATTTAAAAAAGCATTGGCAGGCTTACAGTATCCAGTTAGACTTGCCACTCGTGAAAAATCCAACACTCGTTAGGCGCAAAGCCAAGGGTTTGGCGTGCTGAGTAAATGAGTTGTGTATGAAAATTAATGCCTAACATAAGAAAGTAGTGTGAATAAATAACTAATTTTGCTATCTTTTTGGACGTTTTGGCAGTCAATTATTGTTTAAAATTGACACGCCAAAACGCAGGAAATAGCATTTGTGGGGTTCCCTTTCAAATTATTTTGAAACTTCAAGTTTTAAATCTGACACTCGATTTTATGTGGGTGGATTCTTATATTTAAATTTGATAGAAGTTTACAAAATCACCTTTAGAAATTCAATAGTATAAAGTACTGATGGATTACATAATATAAATACACGTGAAGACGAAGAAGTTACATTTATCGGACACAAAAGCAGCAAGACTTCGTAATGGCGGCAATTTTGGCTAATTGTCGAGGATACAAAATCAAAAATAAAGTAGACGGCACAGTCTCAAGAGTTGTTCTTCAGTCATCTGAAGATATAGAAAAGTACAAGAATTGTATGAGACTTAGGCTAGTCGGCGATAAAAAAGCAAACAAGTACAAGCCGGAAAATATTGCTAAAATCGTGTTTTTGCGGGGTTAAGTCAAATACAATGCCTTATAACAGAGCCTGAAATAACGGTCGGCGGTTTTCCGACCAAATTTCAGTTTTTCCGACCAAATGCTAAAATGATCGGAATTCTTTTCCGGACAAATTTGAAAAAAAATGCCAATAAATTTTTACCATCTCTATATTAGTCTTACATACAGTACTACTAAACTAGGTCAGAAATTACGACTGCCATATAGTATTTTTATAAAACACAAAATAATTGAAACTCCGTAAATCGTCGACATTTTATTCTATACGTTTCGACAAGTATTACATGTCATCTTCAGTAGAATAATGCCTGTTACAAATTAAACTGTTTATATGCTCACGAGTTCCAAAGTTTGCTAGCGTCATTTAATTAACCTAACGGAAAATGGTTAGTTCTTTCGACGCTCGCGCGCCGTGGTTCAGTGATGGATCACAACGACGAATGTGATAAGCTTCTTTAAATAACAAGAACGACCAGTCATTTGATCGATCAATGATATAACAATTATCAAAAATTAGATCAACCACATTAATAGTATACTTAACATATAACAAATTACATGGAAAATTTAATCATGCACATGATTATAGATTTCAGATTTCAGATCTGACTTCGCGTGTTCATTAACCCGAGTGTACAGGCACCTGTCCGTTTTCCCGATGTAGGATGCATTACACCCTGGGCAGACAAATTTATACCCGATTGAGCTTTTGTAGGGTTTCGGCGTAGGATCTTTTTGAGAAGTGAAACAGTTGCACTCAGTGGTTTCCCATTGGTTCATGAATTTCACCGGCTGTTTGAGTAAGCGGGAAATCTTTCTGGTGCAGTTTCGTAGAAGGAAATTGCCTTTCTGCCCAATGAATGGCAGTCTGATCCAGATGACAGGAATGGTGGGTTCAGGTTCTTTGGTTTAGGTATTTATCAATTTGTCACATATCCAACGTGGGAAACCATTCCAAGAAGCGAAACGTTTGATATTCAGGATTTCTAATTGCAGCTTAAGAAGCTTATTAAGAAGCTTACCACATTCGTCGTTGTGATCCATCACTGAACCACGGCGCGCGAGCGTCGAAGCAAATTTTTTTTCCGTAGACAGTCGGACAGATCATTGATGGTCAGTCGCATCATTAATGGTCGGTGGCATTATTGTCTCGATCTTAAGCCTATTTGTCGGATAAAACTAATAGATTTTTCTTTTTAAAATTTTAAATAATCCCGTCCCTGATCCAAACCCTAAACCTAACCCTTACAAAAATCGTATAAAAGTAAAAAAAATAAAAGAAAAAAAGTTTGACGAACTTTAAAAATGAAAAAACCTCGGCTGGGATTCGAACCCCTGCCCAAGCTATTTGAAGTCGCACGCCCAGACGACTGAGCTAACAACGAGCTTGCTGGAAACCATCGAAACAATTTGTAGTTTTAATACAACTTCGTCCAATCGAGACGAGAGGAAACTGGGAACGAGATCAATGATCTATCGGACTATCAATGATCTGTCCGACTGTCTACGGAAAAAAAACTTGCAGCGTCGAAAGAACTAACCATTTTCCGTTAGGTTAATTAAATGGCGCTAGCAAACTTTGGAACTCGTGAGCATATAAACAGTTTAATTTGTAAAAGGCATTATTCTACTGAAGATGACATGTAATACTTGTCGAAACGTATAGAATAAAATGTTGACAATTTACGGAGTTTCAATTATTTTGTATTTTATAAAAAAACTAGGTCAGCATACTATAAAAAATACGGGCTCAATAAACAAGATGGCGCCTCGTGATTAGAAGGTGAGTTTTGATTTGCAAATTGCAATTTAAATCACTGCATTTCATAAGTCACTGATGTTTGTCCACGAAATTAAATACTGGAAAGTGCTTCTTGATTAATTTTAAAATTTAGAACATATACAGTATATGTATTTTAAAAGATGTTAAAATTATTATTTCTACATATTAAAAGTATTAAAGTTAATAGTGGCCGGGCAAGGGTTTAAAGGGTATTCTATAAAAGCGCCCTTCTTTTAGATTATATTGGCAAGACGTTATATTGTGCTAAGATGTCGGACCATGTCAACAATGTTGACGGAGGATCAACATCATGTTCGATAAAAAGTAAGGTGAAACCTGAGACTGTTCAAAAGTGGGTTATCCGGTTTGACAAAGACTTTCAAACTATTTCATGGTTGGACTACTCGACAGAAAAAGAAAAAGGCATAAATGTTGTCACACAGTTGAAGTGTAAAGTTTTTAGGAAATACAAGGAGAAAATAACAGGTTGCAGAAATTTTAGTGATAAATGGATAGTAGGAGCTAATAGTGTAAAAACATCAAATGTTAGGGAACATGCCATGTCTGACCAGCATGTCCATGCCATGAATTTGCACAAAAAAGAAGTCGCCCGATCTGAAGGCAAGTCGCTTGTTCCTAGAGAATCCCCTATTATACAATCTTTAGAAAACCTTTTAAAAGAAGAGCTTCAGAAAATGAAGTTAAAATTTGATGTGGCATATTTTGTGGCAGTAGAGCAAATGGCTTTCTCAAAATATCCCAGTATCTGTACTCTGCAAAAACGACATGGTGTGGATATAGGGCAGTCGTACCTGAATGCTAATGCCTGCAAAGAGTTTGTTCACTGTATTGCTGATATTGAGAATGAGGTCTTGATATCTGCAGTAGCACTAGCAAAGTTCTTCTCTTTGTTAATGGATGGTTCAACAGACAAGGGAAATGCGGACAATGAGGCTACTCTTGTCGTAGGCTACTCTTGTCAAAGGTTTGCACCAAGATTGGGTATTTGACAATTTTTCGACCACATCATCTGACTGCCGAAGGGCTTTTTGAAACTGTCAACAACAGTCTTCGTTTTCTTCGAGTTAAAACACTGGATGGTGACAGTGACAATGTAGATAATGGAGCAGTAGATCCAGGGGTGGTCTCTCAAATAACTAACCCTATTAATAGCAACAAAAAGTTGGTAGGTATGGGCACAGATGGAGCTTCAAGCAACATAGCAGCCAAAGGACTGAATGGCTTGGTAGAACAGAAGCTACCATGGATCTTTTGGATGTGGTGCTTGGCGCACCGGCTAGAACTAGCGATTAAAGATGCACTCTCTGGTACCGTCTTTGATAGCATTGACGAAATGCTTCTGTGCCTTTACTATTTGTATGAGAAATCGCCAAAGAAGTGTATAGAACTTAAATCCCTCTGTGCTGACCTAAAAGAATGCTTAGAATTTGACGAAGATGGAATAAGGCCAGTGAGAGCATGTGGAACACGATGGGTGAGCCATAAGGTAAAAGCAATGAAGAGGGTACTGTCAAGGTATGGTGCATACACAGCTCATCTTACATCCCTATCAGAAGATAAATCTGTGAAAGCGGCTGACCGTGCCAAGCTAAAGGGATACCTCAAGAAATGGGTAAATGCCAAGTACGTCCTTGGGTGTGCAGCGTTTGTTGATCTGCTAACCCCATGTAGCGTATTCTCCAGGTCAATGCAAAGTGACAACCTGGGCATTCTGGCAGCAATTACCCATCTTGTGAAGACCCTTAATGAAACAGACAAGCTCAGTTCCAAGCCTCTGGAGCAATGGAAAACCTATGGTGATACATTAAAGAAGGTACAAGATGAAAAGGGCCAGCCAGTGTACCAGGTAAAAAGTTCAAGTCTTCGAATTCATAAATTATTTAAATTATTTTACATGTCTAATACCTGTATGCTGCTTATTTATTGGCACAGGATATCAAGAAGCTGGAAGAAGCCAAGACTTTCTTGCTAGCAAATTCCAAAACCTACTGTGATGCTGTGACAACTTGCATCAAGTCCAGGTTATCGTGGTCAGACTTGCAACATCTGCGAGATTTCATCTTTGTGTTAGCAACTGCTGGGTGGGAGAAAGTAACGGAGCAGCTGGAGGAACACGAACAGCATCAGCAGAGTGATTCAATTTCTCAGACCGATGCTGTCAGTGAGAATCCTCTGAATGCTATAGATAGGCTTATAGAAACATACAAGGTGCCATTGGAAGGAGCAGGTGCTGAAATCGATGAGATTCGCATCGAGCTTGAAGCTATGGTGACATATGCTGTCCAGTTTATCTCCCTTTCCACTTTAGACTATCAGAGTGTCTGGTGGCGCTTGTTCCATGCACCTAACAGCTCTGAGTGGTCCAACATCCTGATCCTTGCCACTCTTCTTTTTTCCCTACCAGCATCAAATGGCACAGTTGAAAGAGTATTTTCACAACTCAATTGTATCAAGACCAAGAAGCGAGCTGCTCTTAGTAGCAACAGCCTAGATGATCTCCTTGCCATTAGTGTCAGAAAGAGAAAGCTTGCCGACTTCTCACCTGATGGTGCTGTACAACTTTGGTAGCATACAAAGCTAAGAAGACCCAACCAAAGTGTGCGAAAGCAATACCGGCCTAGAAGCTCAAGTCGAAAGTTGGCATTAGGTCCATCAACATCTACTGTAACTGAGTCAGCTAGTAGCGGTGATAATGCTGATAGTATTGACGGTGATAGCGTTGAAGAGCACAGATGACTGGATGAGAGAATAAAATGAATCAGATCACGAGCTAGAGGAAGAGCTGTAACCTAACTCGAATACTAACAATTGCAAGAAGGCAGATGAAATTTATATTAGTTGCCATGCGTTGCTAGTTTTAATGATCATTGTTTTACTTTGAACAGACTTTCACTTCCATTTTACTTGTTAAATAAGTTTCCGTTGGGTTTCCATCAGTTAGAACTGGTTATCAAATTTTCTTCGATCACAATTTCGTTTAAACAAAGTTTAATTCATTTTTTGTCATCACACAAACTTAAATGTAATCAGCTTTTCAGTTTGCAGTTGTTTCATACTGCAGTTGTCATTCTCATCAAATTGTTATGTACTTATTGTACACAATTTAAGCCATTTGTGTTTTATTATTTCAAGTATATAGCATATTATTTACTGTTTAACAGGTATACTCAACGTAGGGGGTAAAAACTAAAATCGAAAAAAAATTTCCGATCAAATTTTAAAATTTCCGATCAAATTTCATTTTGCTTGGAAATTTTGTCCGGACAAATTTGAACATTATTTCAGGCTCTGTATAAATCACCAAAATAATGTCAATCCTTTTGAAATCTGCAAGAACTGGATTCAATTGAACATGGTTTTTCGTGTTATAATTTTTTTTGGAAATATTGAAATTTAATTTTTGCCAGCGATTTTAGTGATTTTATGCATAATTAGCTGCTGACATGGCATGTTGGGTGGTGATTAGGCAACATTTTGTTTTTAATAACCACCCCTATAAACAACCCTCCTAAACACTATAGGCACCCCAGAAAGGCTGTTTCGACACTGCCGTTTTAATAGGGCGGGGTCATTTTGAGGACTTTTATCCGGGATGTGGGTTTTGGCACACATGTCATGTTGACCGCCATGGTCATTTTACCCTAAAACATTTGAGATTATCTCTGGGAAATGAAATGCATAAAAAACCCCATACAAGACCTAGACTATAATGATTCACCATCCTCTCAATCTTTTTGGTAGATGAGTGGTTCTTTCGAAGCCGACTTGGAGTGTATGATGGATTAATTTTAGACTCGCAAATTAGAGCTTCTTCCTCAGAGTTCTTGACGACCGAAGGCATCTATGGTAGATTAGTGTGGCCAACAATACCAAATGGTGGACATAGTGGTTGGATAGCAGCAAACTATGACAGTCATCCTTGGGTACAGGTTGATTTTATCATCAATGTGACTGTCAGCTTATTACAAGTACACGGGTTGCCTGACACTGACCATGGCGTGACAAACTACACAATTTCTTCCGGTAATGATGGCAAAGAATTTTCCGAGTACAAAATAAGCAAGGAATCAACGGCAAAGGTGAGATATTTGTTGACTGAAAGTTTTGAGGTGTTTGGTAATGCAGCGATTCGCTAACACCCTGTTCAAAGTTATTAATATGCAAAATAGTATGATCATGAAATACAAAAGAATAGTAACTCCGAACAGCATTTTGATTGTTTTAATGAATCGACGTTTCAACTAAATTGTAGTCATCATCAGGATTAGTAAAAAATTACAAAAGCAGCTACAGCCTGAACATAATAGGGAAAGCGATTTAAGCTTTGTGCGAGTAGGCCAAAATTTTTGAAACCAAATCAACATTCTGAATACAAGTATTGATATAAAGCAATAATGCTAGACAATTCAAAGCAAAAGTTTAAAACAGTTAATAATTAACAGAATCTGAATAAGTGTAAATAAATTGTTCAATTTGGCAAAAGCACATTTTTAGTGCAAAGTTTCAAAGAAACTTTGCAGTATTGTGATGAGTGGCGAAAATTCACATCAGTCAGTCTGTCAGTCAGGCAGTGAGTCATAGTGTAAACTTTCCGGGGGGAGCGGTAATACACGCATATTTTGTCGTTTACTTCAAAATGTTTGCGGTAAGCATTTTTCAAAATTTGAAACAGTATGAATCAATACTACGACTCCCACAGACTTATATGTGGTTGTTGTCCAAGCCTGTAAGATTGAAAAACAAAGAAAGAAATTGTTCTAAACAATATATTGTCCGTGCAGAATTTTCAAATTCTTTCCTCCGGAACACCCTATTCGTCCTTCTTTAGAACCAAAACACGGTTAAATGACGTGTTTGTTTGCCATGGATTTAGCGCTTCGTAATGGCGAATACTAGGAGCGAAGTGGAAATCAAGTATTCGGTGGCCTACAGGCTGCCGTAATGAATTGATATAAACATACGTTTTAATCGAATATAATTTTGTATTTTCGTTCAGTGATGCATGTTGAAGGGGATAGTAATATCTTTAGTCCAGCTGTAAGACCAAGTTACTTCAGCGCTGGTCGGCGGCTATAAGGCTATTGTTCGACGGTGTACAAAGCGCAAGACATTTGTACTATATTGACGTATTCGCTGCAAGTCGCTGTAGCGTCTTCAATATTGAATATTTTTCGCTCAAAACCGGTAAATATCTTGGGAAAACGATAGCGATTCATTCAGTAGTATTTTGAGGAAGAACAATGAAGGATGGCATGAATTTTCGCAGCGAAAGGTCAAAATAATTTGTAGTAATTAATATTTGGAACATAAACAAAATTAATGCACTATAATTTAGATGTCGCTGTATTTTTTTTAGTTTGTAGTATTTTCGTATGAAACTTAGCTTAAAGTGTAGAAAAAATGCAGTGATATTTTTGGTGTTATTTTGAAAAATATATGTACTATTCCGGCTGAGATATCCCGGTATATATTATTTGCATACTAATTGACTTTTAAATTGTGAAGTTTGCTGCCTTTGAAGGCAAAAAAATGCTTCTTATGCATAGTAAAATTACAAGCAAACGTCTAAATTGAAAGCTATTGAAATGGCGTTTAATGTGGTGTTTATTTGGTGCAAATAGCTTATACTGAACCCGACATACGGTTTCGCAAAGTCATCCGTCACTAGTGACCGATTTCAGTAGGGCCCGTCGAGAACCTGTTTTAATTAAAGTCAGACACTAGCGAAGTGTTTGTTTATATGATCATTTGCAAAATACCAGTCACAGAAACACTTGCCTAACAAAATATATTTTTTCAACTAACAACAAAATCTAAATGAATGCTCACATTAGCCGTGTCCGGAGGCTAGCAAAATGTTTGAAACTTGAAAGCATTGAATATATTCTATATTGTAGCTGTTGACATCGATGTCGACATTTGACCTTCAGAAATCTATTAAGCCTGGTTCTCATATGTCGCCGACATCGGCGACGACTATTGTCGGTGATTGCTCATGAGTAAAATCCTTTGTGAATTTTCTCCTTGAATGATTACTGACAATGACTCGCCGATCATCGGCGACATATGAGAACCAGCCTTTATAAACTTAAGTACTTTAATACAAACAATATGCTTTTGATTTGCTCTTTTGGCAGCGAGCATCAGACGCTTTGTTTAGCGGCTTAGCTATATCAGCATGATATCATCAGCTATATACTATGGTCGTATAAACGTACTTCTCGCAAAATTTAAACGATGTATTGATGGATAGTATACAGTAAACTGACTACGATGCAGCAGTTTTCAGCAGGCTACTATTTTATACCTATCGATCGCATAAAATTCATGAGTTGTGCTGTAACTTACAGTGAGCCTTTTGAAAGCTTTATATCTACAGCGATAAGAACTTTATATGTGAAAGAATTACGCATATTGGAAAAAATTATAGAAACTCATGATGCTCAAGGTGACCTTGGGAATATATCAAAGGTCAATGAGACTTGTAATTTTATGGCAACATATGACAATCGTTTAGAAAAACAAACTAACCCTATTCCATCACCAGATAGCCATAATATGCAAATATTAGATCGCGATGTATAACTAGACATTTCTACATGCTAAAAGGCGTGATCGTGAACCGTCTAGAATTCTCATGAAAAAGTTAGTTCATTTAATGAGCAAAAATAAACCAAAAAGCCGTAAAATAGAAAGGTTCATAAAGCAGTATATTCCTTTTGCTCTCTACTAGATTCCGTAAATCTGCTCTGTACTAGATTCCGTAAAAACCAACAAATGTAAACATGTGGCAATTTATAAAGCCGTGTCGTGTTATTTGGGCCCCGTTTACACTATACCGGATTACATCGGAGCGTAGCGATTTTTATACCGGATTGGGCTGTTGTTTACACTACGCCACAGTAATACGGTACGTGCCGCGGAGCGAAAATCACTCCGCATTGGAAGTGATACGAAAAGTAATCCGGTATGTGCCGAAGTACTCCGGTGCAGTGTAAACAGTCCGATTCGGTACGCAAATTAATTCTGGCGCGAAATTTGTAATATATGACAAGGCCAATTAAAAATGGTCGCCTTTAAACAATTGGTTATACTTACTTTTACGGCAGCAAGCGTCCTTCAAATAATGGCTAGTCTATTTTGTCTGTCGACTAGCTATTATTCATCAAGGCGACGACTCCGGCAGACACTGGTAACTTCTACTTTTCGTGTAAAACGAAAGAGAAAAAGAGATCGTAAACATCGACGATTTTGGGTAAGACCAGGGCGAAGTGATGCTTGGTGGAAAAGTTTTATTTGCGATGTTACACTGCCTGAGGAATGGAGAGAAAATTTTAGAATGTCGAAGCAAACATTTACTTTGCTTTGCCAAGCATTGGGTCCTTTTATTTCACAAAAAAGAACGCGCATGAGGAAGCCAATTGCCGTTCAAAAGAAGGTCGCAGTTACGTTGTACTATTTGTCGGATGGTGGTAGAATGAGGAAAACTGCAAATGCTTTCGGCTTAGCTGTGTCTAGCGTGTCAGTGATTGTAAAAAACGTAACGCAAGCCATATCAAAGCACCTGGCTAGTACTTATATAAAACTTCCCATTTCAGAACAGGAAGTGCAAGCATCTGCAGCAAACTTTTTTTCACGTTTTGGCTTTCCCCAGTGCTTAGGTGCAGTAGATGGTACACACATTCCCATACAAAAACCAAATGAAAACCCTTCATCATATATAAACCGGAAAGGGTATCACAGCCTAAATGAACAGGCTTGTGTGGACTATAGATATTGTTTTTTTGACGTGGTAATATAAAGTGGCCTGGAAGTGTGCATGATGTACGTGTGTTTGGGAACTCTGCAATAAATATGAAGTTCAGAAATGGAATTATACCACCATGCAAGAAAGTTATTGTGCAGGATGAGCAAGAAGTGCCTATTTGTCTATTAGGTGATCCAGCCTACCCTCTTTTACCATACCTAATGAAGGAATTTGCTAAAGGTGGTAGCACTGCTGAGGAACAATTCTTTGGATATCGACTTTCATCAGCACGAATGGCTGTAGAGTGTGCGTTTGGGCGACTCAAAGCAAGGTTTGGTATTCTGCAACGTCCTATGGATCTCTGTATGGACAATATACCAACAACAATTCATGCATGTTTCATTTTGCACAACTTTTGTGAAATGCACAATGAAACAATTCCCCGTGATCTAATTGAAGCAGTGCAGCTATATGACAGAGAGTTTCAACCTGCCATAGCTGAGGCACCTGTTCAGATGCATAACAACGAACGAGGTGGAAAATCAATTAGAAGAATCTATATGAAGTATTTTGAGTAAATTTTTGCCTAAAAGTACCATGGGGGACTGGTCATTAATAATGGTAGGGGCGTCAGTGGGTGATTAATACCAAATATCAAAAATTTTTTAGAGCCGCACCCATCTTCCACTAGAAAATTTAGGACCCCCCTGTCTAAAACATTCAATTTCTTACGAAGGTTATATTTTCAGTAAACCAGTTTCTATAAGTTTATACAAAGTTTATTAAAACTCTTCTACTTCTATAGTTGAAGCTGCCCCTTTTTCTCATCCACCGCTCCCCCCCTCACACTATTAATGACTGGTCCCTAATTTAAAAGACTTTAAATGTTCATAGTTTAAAAAACTTTTATTGTTCATAGTTTATCATATATAACTACAAATAACAGAACAGTTTCCTTAAAGGGAAACAGCAATATATTTTTTTACCGCCTTATTGATAAGGACCTTTAAGGTAACCGTAACGTCTGTTGTTAATTTTTTGACAACATGCTTAGTTTCTGAAATATTGAAGGACAAAAGAGAACAAAGTCACTGGTCATCCGCCATCTTGGATATTCAAAAAATCTATGACGTCACAACCTGGATAATTATTTTGTCTCTTGAAGAAGCAATGACCAATGTTGAATGTTGAAATCCAACTAAGTTTGTATTGTATATACTTTTTACGTCAAATGCGAAGTGTTCAAGAAATTTTCATTCAAATTTAAATAATTGAGAGCAAGTTTTATACTGTCTACCCAGGTTGTGACGTCATTAAAACAGACCTAATTATAAAACAAGATGGCAGTTGGCTTGTGTTATTTGCCCTTCAATATTTCAGAATCTAAATATGTTGCCAAAAAAATAACAACGGCTTTTACAATGACTTCAAAGCTTTTTATAAGTTAGCCGATAAGAAAATATATTGCCATTTTCCTTTAAAATAAAATGAAATGTTATCTAAACTTTTGGATGTCTTGAGTTCGATATACTATATATGTATATATATTAAGAAGCTCTTAATCTGAATCTGTCTCTTGTACATCAGGATGATGCACAATATGGTTAAAACAATTGGAAGGAAAATACTGATTTAAACCATAAGGCATTTCAGGATAGGTAGGCATTGAGGAAGCTAGGGGTACATTGTTGTATGACATAGGTGGTTTCTGTTTGGATTGATACATTTTTGTCATTAAATCCAAGCAACCTGTTATTGCACTTCCAACACTTTCCATAATCTTCACCATCTTGCTTGTGTTATTAAGGAATTGCTGGTCAACATTTTCTGATGTTTCCATCATATCTTTCTTAAGTGCCAAATCTTCTTTGAAAAGGCTAAGATGTTGTTTTTCAATATTAAGCTTTGGGGTCATCTTTTTCTCTTGTTGGTCTTTCAAGTATGCTGCTATCTTTTCTCTTCTACCACTTTCCTCTGGCTTTTTCGATGTGCTTGGCACTATATCATCATTGCCTTCATCATAATAACCTTCTTGTTGCGATTGGGATAAGTTTAAAACGTTGAACTGCTAAAATTGGTAATATCTTTTATAGGACCAATATACTATTGAAAGAAAAGAGTATGATTGATTTTACCCTACGAAAAATATAAATTGATGCGAATCTATGCTATATTTTGAATAGACAAACAAGTTTTTTATACTGCTCGTTAACTAAGCAATTGCCAGTTCAATTCAACCTAAAATTTGCAATCTGAAAACAAAATGAGCTATTATATGTATAGTACCTTCGATGCTTTTTGTCGATGGAGCGCCAGCCCAAATATCGTGACATAAATCGTAGAATGTCATGACAACACGACCACCGCCACTACGTTTTCCACAATCCACTGCTTTTTTGTAATTCTTTCGAATTACCTTCAGCTTGGCGGATATTCGCTCTTTTGTAATTTCCTCTAGCTTATTTGATCTTGGATATTCATTATCGAGAACGTCGCCATCCTTAATTTTTGGGTATCTTTCGATAAACATTTTAAAAAATACTTTGATTTCGAGCCTATCCAATCAATACCGTTGTAAAGGCTTTCCGATGCGAAGACTTTAACTGTTTCGAGAAGCAGTTCAATTTCCGAGTCTGTCCATGTAAAATTTGGCTCTTTTTGTTTTGTTTTTGTCTGAGACATATTTGCATGCGTTCGAGTAGCAAAGCCAAGAGCGCTTGTAACATTTAGCGGGAAACTGGCTCTGTTTCTATGACAACAAAAAAAAGTGCTGAGCTGGCAACGAATAAAGCTGTAAATGCGGCGTAGTGTAAACACCCTTGTTTTTTTACTTCGGAGTGAAAATCAATCCGGTATAAAATGTAATCCGGTGTAGTGTAAACGGGGCCTAAGAAGACTCGAAAGTTTAAAAAGAAAGGAAGTCAGAAAATTACAATTGTGCGTACTGGTAGAGCAAACATATATACTGTACGAGATCTTAACTCCAAAAAATGAAACGGATATTTCTGCGTTTGTTAATAAACACATGACCGAAGAAGAATTTCGCGTGATTTCTCATATCAATAAAGACAGTGGTGCGACTGGTGCTTTCGAAAATTTTATAGCTATATACTCGAAGAAAGACATTAGTATACCAAAATTAAGCCTTGTCATACCTGTATGATATAGGGAAATATATTATTTAAATACTGACTTGTATAGTTCTGCTATCACGAGGTGCTAAATTAAACTACTCGGCTTTCGGTGGCAGAATAGTTCGCGGACCACACGGTCCACACCATTTGAAGAAGTGAATTGCGAAACTAGAAACAACGTTTCCTTACTTTTTCAATTGAAAAATCTAACATTAGTGTCAAATGTCTTTTCAGAAACTTTGCACTATCCTTGGATCCCAAGTTTTGTATTTGTGTCTTAATTTTTTATGTCTTGTATTTCAATTGCACAGATAAATACTTGAAAATCAGCAAAAGGAGATGAAGATATGCATTTCATGTTTTGCTAAGCTTGTTTGTGCAACGCGACGCTTGAAGTACACTGAAATTGATCAGGCTTCCGGTACCGACAATTGCAATGAAGTTAGCACGGTTCACAGCACGATTCACACCAATATAAATTTAAATAACAAGCTACGTTTAATGTATTAAAACGCTACCAAGCAAAAAATAGTATGTTAACAATTAAACATACCATTTTGCACGGTTCACACTTTGACCTATAAAATACATATGATCTCATATTTTGATATTTGCACATTTGGTGTGAATCGTTTAATTTCATAATTTTTCATATACTTTGCATTACGTTTAATATCAGTATACATAATGCTGGGATGCCCTTGCAAAGTTTCACGAGAAAAAACCTCGCCAAAAGCCTAAATTTTGTGTCCCAAATCCCTAAAAGGTTTGTGTGAATCAAAGTGTGAACCGTGAACATGCATGTTTAATTAATTGATGAAGTGATCATTTGTCATTTGCTTCCCTTACATTTAATAACTGCTCTAATGTGCTTTGGCATACTCAATAAAAAATTGCTAATGTAACTAACTGGCGTTTCTAGTATAGTTTTTTTACCCTGGCTTTAAATTCGTGCCATAAGATGCGCCTGAACATTGAAGTCCACTGAACCGAATAAGCTCCTTCATCGTAAAATTCGCATTAACTTGGCGTAACTGATCGATACTGCGTTTTAAAAGCCGGCGATCACGAACTGAGAAATTTTTTGGTCGTCGAATATTTGTTTTTCTCTTATTCTTACGCATGTTTTTAAACATCGTGCTACACTCGATTTAGAAATCTTAACCTTTTTAGCGATTTTTCGAAGAGAATACTTGTTTTCCATTTTTAAAAACCGAACAAGTGCCCGTGTTTCATCAGATATCTGTCGTACAAACACTATTGTAACAACTAAGTGTTAACAATATAACGAGAAAACGACATATGTACATGCGCAATTTATACTATTGTATTGTATCACTTACTCAGCCCAAGTACGAACGTCACAATTAAATACTTGCGTCAAATATGCACATGCTATACGCAATAGTTATCAGCTTATCAATGCATTTTACTCACTAACAATTGCTATTATCAAGTTTGTAGCTAAAATTAAATTTAGCACTTGCGCAAAGCTACAACTAAGCAATTGCGCAAAACATATTCCCACCGAACATAATTTCATTTGTTTAATTACTTGCAATAAATTGTGTTTTATGCTATATTTTCAATACTGATTATGTCATGGACCAAATGGCTAAAATTTATGCCAACACCATTAAAAGTTAATAAACCATATATATATTCCTTGAATTTTTACAAATAACTTGCCAAAGTACCTACTAAACTAATGACAATAAGTATGCATTACAGACAATCATTTTCAAAAGTACTTGGGACACTACAATCATTTTCAAAAGTACTTGGGACACTAGCAATTTTTCATGAAAAATCAACGCACACCGTTGATATATCTATAAAATCCATATTTTCCCCTCCCCGCCTCCCCAATCAATGTTGGTTTCCCAACCTCAACACCCTAACGCATAATATGTTATGCTAGGTGGATCACAACATTCAGAAGGGGGCGCGGGGGAATGAATTATTTGTAAAAAATGAAAAATTTCCTAAAGTGTCCCAACACTTTTGAAAATGATTGTATATATATACAAAGTAAAGGAGGCGGAGTTATTGAAATATGATAAGCTCTTTGGAAGCTTTAGCGCCGTGATTTAGTGCTGGTTTTCTTCGCCGTATGGCAATAGATCTTTGAATAATAGCAAAAACCAATGGTCTGACTTATCAATTATTTTACAATTGTTAAAGATAAGTTGTGTTATGTTTGTATATATAGGAGTGGATAAGTCAAGCGAGAGTTCCAATTTTCCTATAATATAGCTAATATTTCCTATAATTTGTACTACCTCCTCCGCAGGCCTTTCCGTGTGGGCGGCTCGGTGCGGGCGGGAGTAATTTGCAAGTGTGAAATTTGAGAATCGGGTAAGTGACGATTAAAGAAGGGCCTGCTGAATAATGTTCGGTTTCTGGGTGTAATTGTTGTTTTCTGGGTCGCGGTTTTCAATCCTTTAAAATCTTCGTGAAATATGAATCATCATATCTCAAGATTATTGTCCGGTGTTTTATAATTGTATTATCTAGTATTTGTGATATTTTTGAGCCGCTTTGGCCGTAAGCAGGGAAGATAAAAGATGAAAAAACTTGAGGACTACTGGGTGTAATTGACGTTTTCTGGGTCGCGATTTTCAATCCTTAAAAATCTTCGTGAAATATAAGCCCTCATATCTCAAGATTATTGTCGGTGTATTATCATAGTATTACCTAGTATTTGTGATATTTTTTAGCCACTTTGGCCGTAAGCAGTTAAGATAAAAGATTAAGAAACTCGAGGACTATGGAAAGCCATAGCTGTCTCCCAAAGTGGTTCAATGTTATTATACTCGGTGCTTCTAGCATTATACTTGGTGCTTTTATCCATTATACTTGGTACTTTCATCATTGTACTCGGGGCGTTCAGCATTATACTCGGTGCTTTTAATATTATACTTGAGTATAATGCTAAAAGCACCGAGAATAATGCTAAAAGCACCGAGTATAATGATTTAAAGCACTGAGTAGAATGCTAAATAGCACCGAGTACAATATTAAAAGTACCGAATGTACCGAGTATAATGATGAAAGTAGCTACCGAGTATAATGATAAGAGCACCAGGTATAATGCTAAAAGCACCGAGTATAATAACATTGAACCACTTAAGACAGCTATGACTTTCCATAGAGGACTATTTTAACGATGTTTACATTCTTAACTAATGTGTCATTCAGTGGCATATGGAAGTAGGCATGTATTTTACTAGATTAAAACATGAAAATGTAGATCATTTATGCGTTTTATAGTACATATCGTAATAATGTAACGAAATATTAACCAGCAGTGAACCAGATGTAGTAGACACATTGCGAAGTATGATGATTATAAACTAGGCACTTGAATAATATGCGGTTTTAATTCCCTATGACATCTTAATATTCATAACCTTTGGACGCGCAGTACATTGCAACGTCGTCTCATTGTATGTTTTATATCCTAGCTTATTCTTGCTAAGGATTTCGCATGCGGATTGCGAAGAACAAAGTCGCCATCTTGCAAACAATAGATGGCAGGCGTTTAACTTAGACGACCCGCAAACTTTTTCAGCCCGCAACCCGTAAAACACCTGCGGAGGTAGTAAATTGTATATATATAACTGCTTCTGTAATTTTATACTAATCCCGCTGATGACTTCAATTTACTTGTTGTTATTTACTTCAATTTAGTCGAAACGTCGATTCATTAAAACAATCAAAATGTTGTCCGGAGTTACTATTCTTTTGTATTTAATTAAAATACTGGGTGGCGCTCGTAAGTAAGTATGATCATGATACATGATTTGACAGGTTCGGTATACCAAAAAAATTTCTTGACATTGGCAGGATAAAATAAGTAAAATTCGGATTTTATTAATTTCATTATTAGGTAACTCTATTCATGACTGTGTTTTTATACTCGGATTTTACAAACAAGCAGTTATTTTACAAACAAGCAGGTTATTTTAAAGTTATTAAGCAACTGTAATTTCATCCATGTAAAGAATATAAATCCCAGACGTATACCAGAGAAAAAGACGTGTATTAAAAGAGAATTATAAGAAGAAATGACAAAATTAATAACAGCCAAAGTTTTTCAATGGAAGATCATGAGGCATGTAAGCGTGAGTCAACAGGTACATGATTATGGTGCTTTTAGCCACAATTCGAGAACTTAAATGATCTTCAATTGATGTAAATTTGTTGAAAAATTGTGAAAACCCCGCTAGCATTGAGGACACAGAATTTTTTAAGTTTGTGAATAATATATCGCAAGTATCTCGGGTAACTCGTACCAATGTCCTTTGTCCAAAGACAAAAGTTTAAAATGTTGAAAACGATGAGAAAGTGTACGAAAATGGATTTCGCCCATGTGATATCGACCGATGAATGTCGTCGTTGTGACTTCGATCAGATGAGTTCGCCAGTCTCAGGGGGGATCTTAACCCCTCTAACATTGCCTGATGGGAATCTTAATCCCAAGGGCACTCAGCTTACAAGCGGGCCTATATACACCCCGCTGGTTACTGTATACGAGTCTATGATTACGTAAGTAATGCTTTGTAATAGTTCTTTTATATTGGAGTACTTCATCACCATGACCCATTTCTCCCACATAAACATTGCGTTATTCTTTGTGTGTTTTTAACGGACAATCTATTTTATATCGAAAAGCAATTGATCTATTAATGTTGTAGTGCACCAAAACTGTTCCAATAACCATGAAAGTGACTGATTAAAGTACCTCTGTATTAAGGCTATACTTCAAAGTGCGTGCTAGGTGCACGCCATAGATGTGATTCGGTGGCTGCTTGATGGGGAATCTAGCCTTGTATTTGAGGTACAGTAATTGTCGCTCATTTTCTCTTCTGCTAAATCACAACAAAATACGTGTGTGCGAACCGCCCAATTATGTAAAAAATCCTGGCAACATTTTCATGTATTTGCACCTGGATAGCTAATTTTATTATTTTACTTATTCTGAAACTTACATGCAGTAGTTTCATGCATTGAAATATAACACAAGCGTTATCTAATATCATCGTAGACCCTGTATACATGCCATGAACGTTTATATACACATACACAGGCTACAGTTCTAAATGCTTATCAATTCCATTTTGTAAACTAATTTTGTATAGTAGCTAAAAATCAAATAAATGTTGTTTATGAATTTTTCACATGAGTTTTTGCTTTCATCACTGTGCTTTTAATTTCATTACTGTGTCTGTGTCTTCGCCAACCAGTTAATGTATCCTCATCATGATATATAAGTCTGGAATCGAGAATACGAAAATTTAATTGCATATTCTATAGGGCGCATATAAAATGTATAATTTATTTCACACCTTGTACACTCGCAAATAATATTCTCGCGCCATGGAGCTTGTAATATCCTCTATGTATTGCTAGCTATGTTATAGATCATATCCACAATGTACTCATTGAGTGATAATATATAGTATCGTGATTTTGTTTTGATAAAATTGGTTCTCTGCCAAAATTGTGATTGCATGTAAGGTTCCTCTCTGCACTGTTTCATGTTTTGAACATACTTGTCAACTTCTAAATACATCCTGAATATTATTAGTAGGACTCATCTAGCTAGCGTAACTAGCTTAACATTTCCTTATTATGTAAAAGTAATACCATATATTTCTTACCACTTTGCATGACAGAGCCTGTGAGCATGTCGTGACTCGTGAATATTCTATCGTGCGACTCGAAGTCTCGAACGAAACCCACAGCATCTGAAGCAAAAGCTACCGAACGCGAATAATTAAACCTTTAGGCGACGCGATTTGCCGCGTTTCCAGAATCCAATATTAATTGTTTGATCTTGAAACTCTCAAAGCAACAATTTTTATGCCAGGACTTGATGCGCCATCGCTCCTTGCAATACAACAGAGAACGATTCAGACGGCCGCGCGTGTTTTCATTTACGCCATATGGGACTGGAAACTTGTTATGAGGAGGCTCCTCATAACAAACCTATCGCACATGCGCAGAAGCGACTGTAACCTACCTTTAACATTTTGAATGAATCCAGAACAAGGAAGAATGGCGCACAAGCTGGCTCTTTGCCGCGGAAAAGAGAAAAGGGGAGACAGGCACAGCCTGGAAAGACACAGTCTTCGTCGAAGAAGAAACCGTAGACCAGTTTATAACCGCTTTGGATAGTCTTGAATAGACATTTGACGTCCTTTCGCCACGCCAGAGTTAAACAATGAATTGCAATGCAATGTAGGAAACATATGGGAAAAATTTACCTTGTATTTATATGCATTGAAAACCGCAAGATGCGTAAGCACTTTTAACGTCTATTGCGTATGGGTGTGAGCCAAACAAACCCGAAAAGTGTCGACGAGGGATTAACCATTTTTCAGAAATTATTGGGGAGCAACAGCAAAATGTTCACTTCTCGAGAGCATCCGCTGACGTGAACGGCGTGGGCTCGGAAATGAAACTCCTAGCTTGTGGGCAGATATACTTTAATCAACAAACGCAGCTATTGGAGAAATCGATGCAACGAAATCCAACGAAGTAAACAAGCCTGTCCTTAAAAAAATGTCGGATGCTATAACGGTCGCGAAATGGGACATTATCGTCGCGAATGCGTCAAGAGTATCGGAAAACGCAAACAGGACGGGGTTGCGAAAGATGTAATCCCTTGATGCAATTACAATTTGAATGTATGGACTCGAGAGCAGCGGTAACCATCATACACAGTGATACCTTTTGCAAACTTCGGACCTTAAATAGACAGCAGGCTACAACGGGTGAATCGGCCAATTCTTGGAGCAAATAGCAGGCTACTGGATATGTGTGGTATAACTTAACTTTGGAGATTGAGCTGGAGGGAATCAAACAACAGCATGAACTATATGTATGTAATGATTTAGCACAGGAACTGTAAGTTGTTGGATGCCGATTTCCTCAAAACAAATAATTGCGTTGTAGACTTTCGTGCTCATGTGTTGGTAGTGAAGGGACAGAAGTTACTTATGAGTTATAGGCATGGACTTTTTACCTGCCACGTTGGAGTTGCGACACAGTCCTACCCTTTGCTGATACAGATTTAAAAACTAGTATAAATTTTGCACATTTATGTTGCCTTAGGAGAAACACCCGTCAGAACTTGTTACTATTCGAAAAGTGAATATATAATTGTCGTGTGAGGTGGCTGTATATGTTAGATACAAATTATAGAAAAGAATTGGACTTCTGCTTTGCAAACCTCACAGTTTACAGTTGAAGAAAATCACAAATTTCCCATGTAAAGAAATGTGTGAAATGCAAATTCCACATGTGAAATTTGTGGTGTTAAACTTCAGCACTGACCGACATTTTAAGTCCATTTTGATTTTAACACCACAAAAAATTTAGACACATCTATCCTTCATAAGAAGCATCCACTCGTCAAATATATTTTCAGATAATTATTCATAAAAAAGTTTGTCAATAATGTCAGAAAAAGAGGTGTAAACGATGGCAAACCATGGCTTCTTTAACGTAATTTTATTGTTTTAGTTATTTAGTTCCAATCTTCTCCAGTATATCTTCCCATATATCGTCGCTCGTTTCATCCGGATTCATCCAAAGAAGTGGCGTGGTCCTTGTGGGATGAGGTTGGAACTTCAGGGTCGACATGAAGGTATTTCTGAAATGAAAACATTCTAAAAATACAAAAATCTTACTTATTTATCTGAAAATATTTCTAATCTCAGGATGCAATTATCCACAAGACCTAGGCATGGTGAACGGGAAAATACTGGATACCCAGTTAAGTGCTTCGACCGAATTGTCAGGTTATCCTGCTCCTCTTGGCCGACTGAGTGGCTCAAGCGCTTGGACTGGCGCGGCTTCGTTTGACTGGTATCAAGTTGACTTCATAAAACATGTTAAAATATCCTCCATAAAAACACAAGGCGATCAGTCAGGTTATTACGTCACGGAATTCAAGCTTTCGTACAGTAGTAATGGTGTCGCTTTTCGTGAGTACGGAGATATGTACCACTTTACAAAGGTATGAAAAATACAACTATTTTCCGTCCTTTCAAGTACAACTTATTATTAGGGATGTATTAAAATTAAAAATGGTAGATATTATTTACTGCGTTCTGTATAGTACGTTCAGCATTTCGTGTAAAGACAATTTTTGAATTAAATTTGAACAATCACTTTGGTGAATTGTCAATTTTGTGCGCGCTGAGTGCCAGATTGGTATGCGTTGATTTTGTTTCTTTAACAAGTAAATTCCAGTATAGAGAAAACATTATTTCTTAAAACATTGTGCCTGTCGGTGCGAACCTTCGTCAATACTTACTCGACACCGACAGAATCAAATATTGTAAACAACACTTTGTACGCGTTTATACAAGTTAGTCTTTAATCGTTTTAACGAAATAATACGGTACTAAAACTTTGTTCCTTAAGTACAAGGTCGCAGAAATTCTACCTAATAATTTAGCTTTGCTGTACATATTGTTCATCGGATACTAAAAAGGGTCCTGTCGTTTCTAAATCGCTCTATATTTTTTCTTTTATATTCTTACCCAAAAATGTTACTCGTAGTTTGAATATAATTATGATTTCCAATGAAGATCGAAGTTCAAGTCAGTTCTAAAGTATGAATTAATTACACTACTGGTCTCTTGTATACTTTATTTTTGACACTAACATTAGGCTCCCCTATAAGAGGATTTATTGCTCTTATAGCTAATATATTTAAGGCTAGTATTTGTTTTATGTAAAAATTGAGTTTGAAGAAGTGGGTAAAATTGTGTAAATATATTGTAATAGTTATCTACATAATGCCATGTTTGTTGTTTTCCATTAAGAGTATCAGTTCGTCAATTGGACGTTTCAGAGTAAAAAAAATGATGACTTGAGGGTTGCTGAACGAATGAATCCCTTCTTGTCTTGTATCACCTTGATTACTCTTGCCAAGGGCCAGTTATTTCTTGCTGTGTTGTCATCTTTAATTATAACAATGTCTCCCACTTCGATGATTCGTTTAGGCGTATTCCATTTCGTTCTGGCTTGCACATATTCTTTCTTCCATCTCGTCCAAAACAGTTTCGCTAAATACTGGACTCTTCTCCATATTTTACGAAGATAAATATCATCTCGCTGAAAATCATCTGGGGGGGATTACCACCTTAGATTTCATGGCTAGAATATGATTTGGCGTACGGGGTACGAAAGCTCTTGCATCACTGGATAGAAAAGTTAACGGGTGACTGTTCACTATACATTCCACGTCTGCCATTGAATTACGCAAGGATTCATCGTTTAGTACATGTCCGTTATCGCGCCTAAGGATAGGGATCGATCGAAATGTGTGTATTTGCCATTCCCATGCTCCACCCATGTGTGAAGTTTTGGTTCCACTTAATTAACCAGTCAGCATTAAATTCTTTTGATGAAATCTCTTGTAATCGTTAATGGTCCATTTCTTCTACAGTGCGAACCATGGTATTAGTTTTATAAGATATTTATGCCGTACGTATTCAAGATGAGCAGTGTTATTCATTAAAACTTACGAACGTCAAAAAAAAGTTGTGAGAAGACCTGTGCGATGTTGATAGTTGATGTTTGTCACATGACTGAAAAAATATGGCGTTGTTCCATATTTGAGGTGGACCACGTTATTAGTTTCAAAAATATGATTACACTATAGGACGTCGTTTTTAACTTAATTGGAAGTGGAAATGACATTCTTTAACCAAAAACAGCATACAGTAGGTGACAACAAGAGAATGTTATAGTTAGAAAATAAAAGAACTTGGTGTAATAGTTTGAGGATTTTTCAAAGAATACTTGGAACGGAAGAAAAGAGGGATTCTGGACTCCTAAACTGGATAAGAATGGGAGTTATTAGGCGTTTGAAGCAGAACTGTCCGTAAATTATCGTGATCAACGTATGTCAACATTTTTGAGAAAGTTTGCTTTGCCATATATCTTCAAAACTAGCAATGATGGATTCCTGGTAAGCAATAATGACTCCAAAAATATACCTTAATTACTGCCATGGAAGAAATGTTTGAAAATGGATTAAGCGAAAAGTGCATGAAAGCACAACGGAATTTTCATGTTTTGACAGACAAGTCAAGATCAACATGATAATGCCCTAATGCTGTGAAAAGGAACTTCTGGTGAATGGTTTTAGGTACCTGCCAAAGAAGTAGCAGAACGATTATTTAGATCCGTATTATTAGCGACCAACATGTCTTCATATGTGCATAAATGTGCAAAAGAGACCTCTGATCCCTATTTCCGCTGTTACCAGCGGAACTTTACCACTTTTTTGTTGACTCTTTAGCCTCGCCAGTCACATAACATAATTCAATATCAATAATCTAACCCATGCATGCATTTTCCAAGCTTTATCATGCTGATTTCGTCTGCCTGTCAAAAGGACAAACTTCCGTTGTGCTTTCAAGCATTTTTTGCCTCAATCCAGTTCCAAACGTTTATTCCAGGACACCAGTGGAGGAACTTTTAAAATTATTATTTCTTACCAGGAATCCATCATTGCTAGTTTTGAAGATATATGGCAAAGCAAACTTTCTCAAAATGTTGACATACGTTGATCATGATATTTTACGAACAGTTCTCCTTCAAACGCCTAATATCTCCCATTCTTATCCATTTTAGATGTCCAGAATCCCACTTTTCTTCCGTTCCACGTATTCTTTGAAAAATTCTCCAACTATTACACCAAGTTTGTTTATTTTCTAACTAAAGCATTCTCTTGTTGTTACCTGTGCTGTTTTTGGTTAAAAAATGTCGTTTCCACTTCCAATTAAGTTAAAAACGACGTCTTATAGTGTTATCATATTTTTGAAACTAATAGCGTGGTCCACCTCAAATATGGAACAACGCCATATTTTTTTAGTCATGTGACTAACATCAAATATCAACATCACACAGATCTTCTCACAACCTTGTTTTGATGTTCGTTTTGTTCGTGATGCTCATTTTGAATACGTACGGCATAAACATCTTATAAAACTAGTATCATGGTTCGCACTGTAATGCCCATTTCAATTCTTTCTCAGCTCCAATAAAGTTGGTTCCCCGATCCGATCTCATTTGACGTACAGGTCCTCTCCGTGCGAAGAAACGTCTGAAATTAAGCGTTTATAAACGAATCGCCGTCAAAGGAAATTGCTATTTCAAGGTGCATCGCTCTACAGGCCAGACATGTAAACAGTACACCATATCTCTTCAACTGCTTATATCCTTCTTTAATGTAGTAAGGGCCACAATAATCAACGGCGCAGTACGTAAATGTTGGTGCTGGAGTAATTCGGTCTATTGGTAAGTCAGCCATCTTTCGCTCGCCGACAATGGCACGCAATGTTCGACATCTTAAACATTTGTAGATATAATATCTCACTGATGAGTTAGCGTTTATTATCCAATACTTGCTTCTGAGCTCATTTAAGGTCATTTCTCTTCCTGCGTGTGCGACTTTCTTGTGACTGTGACGTATAATTAATGTTGTAATGTGGCTTTTGTTCGGTAATAATACAGGGTGCTTGAGATTTTCTGACAGTTCCGTCGATTTGCTTAATCTGCCACCAACACGTAACATTTCTTCTCCGTCGATAAACGGGTCCAGTCGGAACAAAGAGCTAATTTTCTTGACTTTCGTCTTTTCGCTTCTGTTGTTCGTTCTGTTGTCGTTGTGGTTCTCTGCCAACACTTCTTTTAGGGCGGTGATTTCGTCGAAAAAGAAGGCACAGTGGATATCGCCTCTATCGTTCACTTGTCGTAGATACGAGACTTGGCAGTACCCTTTCAAGCTACCATCAGCGAAGCTGTGGGTCTGTCCACTCGCTGACGTTCCACATTTTGAAGGTTTGTGGCATCTAGCCAAGACAAACTGTTCCAACATAGGCAGTTCGTTTCTCCACTTCTCACAACGGACCCGGTATTAATACTTCATGAAGGTTGTCGTTCCAACCAATGCAAAGGTCTTGGAGAATTCTCTTGCCACATCAACGTAGAAGTTCTTTGTTAGGACGTTGGCCGCTTCGGCGCTTTCATCTTCTTCAAAATCATCTGCTGTTGTTTTTAGTGCGTAGTTTGAACAGCCTGGCGAGGAAACTGCTTCAAATAGATGTACGTTCATCTCATACTCTGTTAGGTCTTGTGACAGATCACCATCTGGTCACCACAGAAAAAGAAGAAAGTTTTCCAACGTTTTTCTTGCACACGAAGTTGATAAAACATACTTTCAATGTCGGCCATAAATACTGCTTGGCTTTTTCTAATTCTTGTGAGAACACCGACCAAGGAATTCGTCAGGTCCGGGCCTTGGAGGAGCTGATCGTTCAATGACGTCAGTCGAAACCTGGCACTACAATCGAATACCACGCGAATTTTATCTGGTTTCTTCGCATGGTACACTCCATGATGAGGCAGGTGCGAAACCTTCCCTTCTTCAGGTGTAGGACAATCACTGGGAACCCTTCGAGCATACCCCTTTTGAAGAATATTGTTCATGAACTTTACGTAATCCTGACGAAGATTATCGTCCTTGGATAACTTCTTTTTTAGCAAGTTAGGTTTTGCGATGGCTTTCCCTCGATTATCCGACATTAGTACATCATCGTTGCGGAAGGGAAATGGCATCTCATAGTGTCCATCTGCATATTTTGTGTCACCCTCCATCTTTTCAATGAATCTCTAGTCTTCTTGGGAATACTGATTCTTTTGTCCACGCAGCTCGTTGAATTCTAACTCGAACATTCTATTCAGTACGTCAGGTGTTACCCATTCTTGAACAGATTCTTCGACCATAAAGTGGTGCTCTGAGGGATTGACTAGACTGATTCAACCTCTTGAACAAGTATTCAATTACAGTCTACCGTATGATTGTTATTGGACGTGTAAAGTGGTGACGTTATGGCGTAATCTTTTGGACTTTGAGTTGTGGGACGAGGAGAATTTTTGATAGGAGTTATATTCTGAGCATTTGTGTTGTAAAATCAAAACCGTTTTATACTAGAAACAGAAACTTGAAACATGGTGTCCGCAGTGTAGTATTATTATAATGCGATGGCTGGGAGGTTTGCACCACCGAAAGAATTGAATTTTACGGGTAATTTGAGCGAAAATTGCAGAAAATGGAAACGAGAATTCAAGTTTTATCTCACGGCAACCGAATCAGATGAAAAAAGCGACGAAGTGAAAAAATCCCGATTGTTAACGGCAGTAGGTGAGTCAACAAGATATATATATATATATATATATATATATATATATATATATATATATATATATATATATATATATATATATATATATATATATATATACTGCAAAAAATCAAATTACGCTTTGCGTAAGCGTAACACACTTATTTGAGTAAATCATACATCTTACTCAAAGTTTGAGTAATTTTACGCAAATAAGTTGAGTAGATAATTTAACTCAAACATTTGAGTAAAGAATGTTGAGTGAATTGTGTTATTTACGCAATTATTGCGCGTAACAGTTTACTCAAACAGTTGCGTAAAATCACACTTACGCGATGTCTGAGTAAAGTTGACGTTGTACTCAGCAGTTTGAGTAATGCCAAACAATTTTACGCAAATCACGAGTAAATACAAAATAGGTTGAGTAAATTTACTCAAATGATATTCAGTACGAGCTATAGTTACTCAAAATTTGCGTACAATCACACATATACAAGTTGATCTGCGTAACCAAACTCTTGATATATCCGCTAGCGACGAATGAAAGCAAAGTGTTAACGTTGAACTGACGATTATATAGTTTTTGAATGTCAACTAATCCCATCTTAATAGAAAGGCGGTGTTAAATCGATTTTTCTAATGTTTAAAATCAAATTTACTAATGAAAGCCGGGCTGGCGTTCCGTCAGCCCGGTAAACAAGATCTCCGAGACTGCACGTGGAGGCCTGTTTACAGTTTTTGACCCATGCCAAGATTTCTGCAGCGATTTCGAAACATTTATTACAACTGTTAATTCCAGTGAGAGAATGGGGAGAATTAGAGTTCCAATTTCAGAAACTAACATGTACAAGCATAGCAAAAATGTTTATGCAAATAATTTGTGCCTTGCGTACATCTCAGAGGAATTCTGTTTAATTTAAATTAGTTCTATAGGATGACACTTATTATGACATCCCTCAATAGAAAAAAATCTCATGCAAATATCAACTGTGTAAACGCTGACCTCATCAAAAAACGCACAACCTGTTCGGGGCTGTTAAAAACACGCTTGAACAATGTTTTGCTGCCCACATTCTTTCATGATCAACAATGCTGAAGAATATTGTTGACAATATTTAACAATGTCCGGTTGGCAGAATGCTGTTTTCAACGACCCTAAACAGGTTGTGCGTTTTTAGCTGTGTGTCATATTACACCAGGCCAGATAATAGTCTCATTTCGCTTAAGACCAGCTTGGCAAGCAGTCACTGACTCTATAACAGTTACAGATATATGTATATACTAAGAGTATGGAAGGTGTAGAATTTGTGAAGAAATGGTTGCTGGAGAGAGGATTCGAGAAGTACTGTGGCGCATTTGAAGGTAAATCTCAATACAAGTATAAACGTAATCGCGCATGCCTGCTTCATTTTGGCTGTTGATCATGTCGTTGCCACAATAATTTTGGCGCACGAGTTGTCTTCGAATTTTTCTGTTCGAGAACTAGTAAATATTTTTTGTCAAAAATACCTCATTATTAGCTCAAAGGACACAATCAAAGCTGCAATGAAAATCATGCGCGCGGCATAATTTCATGTTAGCTGTTTCAGCGTGTCGCTGCTTGGCTTTGACACTTCGTTTGGAAAATTCAGCTTCAAGATTTTGGTCGGTGTTCCCTCAACTTTTGTAATATTATTCTTGATTGGATGTGTGGAGGCGGCGATGTCAGCACAAATCGCAGTCCCCAAAGTTTGCGAGACCTTTTAATCATGTTTGAAGGCTCGTTTACAAGTGCGTCATGTCCCATGCGATTATCATTCTGGGCGTATAAAAATATAATGAAAACGACTGCTAGCGCCATTATTTCTGTTCATCAGTTACATGCAGGCAAAATTCAAAACCTGACAACTTTACACACATTTACTCAATTACATACGCCATAGTCAGAATCGCATGCGATATGTTCAAGATATGTCGCATCGTGTAATAAACCAGCCTTTAGGAAATATTTGAGAAATTAAAAAACCCGCGCATTTTAATTAATATTTGCAATTAGCTAGTCCTCGTTCTCGGGCCCTTCGCCATTGCTATAGACATCAGACTATCAGATCAAAGAGTAGAGACCAGATCATGTAACGATCCAAAGTTAGTTTATATTTCTTCAACCACAGAAGGTGAAGTTGACGAGGAAACCTTGCTGTGCTTAACAGAGAGAGCAGTCGAACAGCTTGTACCTGTGCTGGGCCATCGTATGAAGTTTCTGAAGGCATTGGAAGCCACATCAGGATGTGGATGCGTTTGCATTAACGCTCAAGTCACCGTTTCCAGTTATTGTTGTGAAAGGTGGCTTAGAAGGAATGCTGACTTCGAGCGTTGTGGCCGGTCGACAGGTCCTATTTGAAGTGGAAGGCGGAATGGTGGACGCAACAATGGCGCTGTTTGCGACGTATTATGTACTCATGTATGAATACCCAGCTTCTTTGAACAATGTTTTTACGTATTTACAGAAGTGTATCTTCCAAATTCCAGATGGACGGAAACTTCCGACGTCTGTGATAACATTTGTGAACTCGTTGGACAGCAACGGAAACGCCGAAGTTGAAGATAAATGAACGCTTAATTGATTGTATACACTGCATAAAACCTCCTCATGCTTGTAATATATTCTTTTTATAATATACTTGTGCCTTGTGAATTGTTTTTGGTATTCCCTAAAGCGTAACTAAAATTTCGCTTGCTAGACTGCGTAAAACGTTTGTTTTACGCAATGTATTTGAGTACAAGATTACTCAAATAGATTGCGTAAAACTTACGTTTTACTCACGTTGAGTAAAGTATTCCTTTTACGCACGTTTTAGGTGTCAGTGTGAACGCATTGCGGTTTACGCAAATTTTGAGTAAATTTTACTCAAACATCACCGGTAAAGTTTTACTCAAACATCACCGGTAAAGTTACTCAAATATTATGTGTTACTGTGAACGCATTTCTTTACTCAAATTTTGAGTAAGTTTTACGCAAGGATTTTTTGCAGATAAATATATATATATATATATATATATATATATATATATATATATATATATATATATATATATATATATATATATATATATATATATATTCCAGGAATTAACTGTACCAGAATGGTTACGAGACTTGTCAATGATTTTAGAGCGCTCAATACCATTACTAGTAGAGCGGATATATTTATTTATTTCGTAGACCTGCTGTGCTACTCCGAGTTTCACGCTATAAAGCGATCGTCAGGCAACTGACGGATCTGGTGAAGTTGCTCTCTATTTACAGTTTGATACTAGGTATCGCGTTACATGTCTACACTTGGTAAATAGTTCGGTTCGTTTGTTCAATAAGGCATTATCTTTGTTTTTCATGATAGTAAGTTTTTCCTCAAGGCATAGGTTACATCTTCTAGAACCAGCTTTGTAGACGGGAACCTTCTTAAGCAATGACCATTTGATAGTGAATGGCTTTTTTGCTGCCTTCAGTTCCCATACATGCTTTGATAGCTCCGTTTCCTTTGAGTACTTTTTGTGAGCGAGTGACTTGACGTGATTTCTAAATCTTGTTTTAAAGTCATCGGCGGTGACTCCAATGTACTTTACTGGCTTATTGTTGTCTGCTGTAACTTCGGCTTGATACACAACGCTTTTTGTGAGACATTTACCTTCGGCCGGGCATTTGTTGGGTTGTCTACAGTTGCACTGTCGCGTGTTGTTTGTGTTGCTTACGTTCGTTTGTCTCGTGTGTTTGGTTAGTATTTTCCTATTGTGCCTGTTTATGAACGAGCTCATGTTGTCTAGGCAACTGTAGCTAATTCGTACGTTGTGTCGATTAAAGATTTTGTGTAGTTTGTTAGAAGAAGGGAAGTGTTTGTCAATCAGCTGGAGGAATCGTTGTACTATATTTGTTTTTACGTTCTTGCTGTAAGGGGGATTGTACCATATAGTGTTGCGTTGTCTGTTTCGTCTTTGCGTTTTGTTGCTGTCGCTGTTTTCGTTGCTTGTAAATTGCTCGTAGGTCAGAGTTGCGTTAAAGTTGCTTTGTCTTAAAGCGTCATGGTACAGTTGGGATGAGTCATCAAATGTTTGTTTGTTGCATGAGAGTTTGTTGATACGTTTGTTGATGGATGAAGGTAGCTGCTTTACGATAGCAGGTGGGTGGTTTGAAAGACGGTTGATGTACAAGGGTTCGTCATTGGGTTTTCTGTACGGTTTGTATGTGCCGTTCGTCAAGTCAAGTGTTATGTCTAAGAAGTTTACTCGCCTCAGGTTTGCCGTAGCTGTGATTTTCAGCCCAAATTTGCTGAAGGTTTCCGTCAGCTGTTTTCTGGCCTTGTCTGCTAGTCTGCCTGATGTTGTTTTAACGGCAGCTAGGCCGTCATCACGGTACAGTCCGATGTTCTCGAAGCGATCTTCTAGCTTGTTGAGGATGAATAGGCCGACAAGTTCGCAGACCTCGGCGCCGTCGTAACTCCCCATGGTTACATCAAATGCGTCAGTAGTGTTCCTTTTTGTCCAGGTTTGGTTGTTGTGAAACAGGAGGGATTGCCTTGCGTGCTTGATAATTTTTATGTCGTGGTCAGTGATGTCGGTGTATTGCTTAGCCCAGCTGATAGCGTCGTCTAGTAAGTGTTGGAGTCACCGCCGATGACTTTAAAACAAGATTTAGAAACCACGTCAAGTCACTCGCTCACAAAAAGTACTCAAAGGAAACGGAGCTATCAAAGCATGTATGGGAACTGAAGGCAGCAAAAAAGCCATTCACTATCAAATGGTCATTGCTTAAGAAGGTTCCCGTCTACAAAGCTGGTTCTAGAAGATGTAACCTATGCCTTGAGGAAAAACTTACTATCATGAAAAACAAAGATAATGCCTTATTGAACAAACGAACCGAACTATTTACCAAGTGTAGACATGTAACGCGATACCTAGTATCAAACTGTAAATAGAGAGCAACTTCACCAGATCCGTCAGTTGCCTGACGATCGCTTTATAGCGTGAAACTCGGAGTAGCACAGCAGGTCTACGAAATAAATAAATAAATATATATATATATATATATATATAAAGAATGACACAAAAACTTAACAAGTTTTGTTTGGCATATTTATTACTATATAGTTTCGTGCTACGCAATAACGTAGCACTCCTCAGATAAAATAGCCTGTGTTTGCCCTCTAGCTTCTAACGAACTTTTTAAATATGTACAGATGGTATATATGCTTATCTAATTACAGGTCAATTAACACCTCAAGTAGTGTCACGAAAAAAAATAATAAAAATTTCGTGTCAGGTTAAAGTTCTCAAGTAAATATTTCTTAGCGTGTCTACAGGTAGAGACAAGTTCGTTGCGTCGATTTAGTGATGCCATATCAGGTTTACAAATAATGAAATATTTCTCCCAGATGCATAAATTGCATCTCTTTGATGCATTACTATAAGACTTAGCTCGTTCCAAAATTTTCCAGGTGATGGAGTAAGTAATGTTATTGTCCTTGAGATCCCAGATGTATTTACTTAATTCAGTGGAGTTTCGCTTCTTAAGGTTATTAAATGAAGCTTTGTGATTGGTGTATCGAGTTTTGAATTGATTTTCTGTTAGTCCAACATATGTTTGGGTGGGCCGTTTGTCAGATGTTTTCACCGTGGCTTGGTAGATAACAGGTTTTGCAAGACAGTTATTAGACATAGGACATTCACTTGGTTTCTGGCAATTGCACTTTTTTCCTTCGCTCGTTGTATCTCGATGGGATAGCTTAGATTTGTTATGCCCGTCAATGATTTGCTTAAAATTTGTCATGCAGCTGTAGCTAATCTTGACGGTATTTCTGTTAAATATTTTATGTAGGGTATGGCTTGCGGGAAATTCCTCATCTAAGATCTTAAGGAAGGCCTGACCAATATTAGTAGCGACATTTTTGCTAAACGGTGGATTATACCAGGTTATATTTCGTTTTCGTCCCGTCGTGTTATTGGTTTTTTGTGATGTCGGAGATTGTTGGAATTTTAATTTGTGTTGATAGCCACTCTTAGCTAAGGCTTCTTGATATAACGGCACTGCGCGTTGAAACGAGTCCTCATCAGATGAAATTTCAGAGAGGCGTTTGTTGATCGCGGCTGGAATGTTCTCAATTATTTTGGGTGGATGGTTAGATTTGTTGTGCACGTAAAGGGGGTATTGTTGGGTTTAGTGAACGGTTTAGTGGGGCAAGAAAGAATCAACCAACCTGTTTGACGTTACTATGGGCAGTTATGACGGGGCAGAAACGTGCGAGCTAGTCGGGTCGTTCCTCTTACACCAGATCACACACAAGCATGGTGAGAATTTCGGTCTCTATCGAGATGACGGTCTTGGTGTTTTGAATGCAGCCCCCCGCGAAATTGAAATCATCAAGAAAGATCTCTGCTCAATTTTCAATAATCATGGCTTAAAAATTACCATCGAAGCCAACAAGAAAATAGTAGATTTCCTAGACGTCACCTTAAACCTGTCTACTCAAAAATACCAGCCGTTCACTAAACCCAACAATACTCCCCTTTACGTGCACAACAAATCTAACCATCCACCCAAAATAATTGAGAACATTCCAGCCGCGATCAACAAACGCCTCTCTGAAATTTCATCTGATGAGGACTCGTTTCAACGCGCAGTGCCGTTATATCAAGAAGCCTTAGCTAAGAGTGGCTATCAACACAAATTAAAATTCCAACAATCTCCGACATCACAAAAAACCAATAACACGACGGGACGAAAACGAAATATAACCTGGTATAATCCACCGTTTAGCAAAAATGTCGCTACTAATATTGGTCAGGCCTTCCTTAAGATCTTAGATGAGGAATTTCCCGCAAGCCATACCCTACATAAGATATTTAACAGAAATACCGTCAAGATTAGCTACAGCTGCATGACAAATTTTAAGCAAATCATTGACGGGCATAACAAATCTAAGCTACCCCATCGAGATACAACGAGCGAAGAAAAAAAGTGCAATTGCCAGAAACCAAGTGAATGTCCTATGTCTAATAACTGTCTTGCAAAATCTGTTATTTACCAAGCCACGGTGAAAACATCTGACAAACGGCCCACCCAAACATATGTTGGACTAACAGAAAATCAATTCAAAACTCGATACACCAATCACAAAGCTTCATTTAATAACCTTAAGAAGCGAAACTCCACTGAATTAAGTAAATACATCTGGGATCTCAAGGACAATAACATTACTTACTCCATCACCTGGAAAATTTTGGAACGAGCTAAGTCTTATAGTAATGCATCAAAGAGATGCAATTTATGCATCTGGGAGAAATATTTCATTATTTGTAAACCTGATATGGCATCACTAAATCGACGCAACGAACTTGTCTCTACCTGTAGACACGCTAAGAAATATTTACTTGAGAACTTTATAACCTGACACGGAATTTTTATTATTTAAAAAGTTCGTTAGAAGCTAGAGGCCAAACACAGGCTATTTTATCTGAGGAGTGCTACGTTATTGCGTAGTACGAAACTATATAGTAATAAATATGCCAAACAAAACTTGTTAAGTTTTTGTGTCATTCTTTATTATGCTCTGGTTACCCATTGAGCACTTTATCATTGGTTTTTATAATCGAATGTATATATATATATATATATATATATATATATATATATATATATATATATATATATATATATATATATATATATATATATATATATATATATATATATATATTACACATTTACATTTGAGTCTGAGGGCGATGAAATGAAGCTTGATAAAGTGCTCGAAAAATTTGATTCATGCATGTCCCCGAAGAAAAGCATAACATACATGAGATATCGATTTTTTTCATATAACCAAAGGGATGGGCAATCAACAGATGAATACGTAACAGAGCTTAGATCTCGGGCAGAGCATTCTAGTTTTGGCGACCTAAATCGGGTTTAATTGGAGACCAAATTGTAATTGGAGTGCATGATAAAAAAGTGCAAGAACGAAGATTGTGAAAGTGCAAGATTGAAAGTGCAAGATTTTTTTAGTTTTAGTTTTAACAACTTTATTGGAACCACAATATAAGTAAGTGCATGCAAACAATGGTCTAAAAGGGAAATATGCGAACGGGACAGTAACTACGTCCCATGCAAGGCATCTCCCTCACAGTAATATAGAAAGTATGTACACATTGTACAGTATCACAATACAACAAACAATACACAACTCAACGCAACGCAACGCAACGCAACGCAACGCAACGCAACGCAACGCAACGCAACGCAACGCAACGCAACGCAACGCAACGCAACGCAACGCAACGCAACGCAACGCAACACAACACAACACAACACAACACAACACAACACAACATAACATAACACAACAAAACACAGCAAGAGCAGAACAATCTAACAGAAGCGAATGATGAATAGTAGAATGACATAACTCAGCTTGTAAGCGAGTAAGAACAATGTCATCGCGGAATATCATCACCCCTCACTGTTGAGACTTCACATTTAACAACTATTTGATTACCTGTGGTAAGAACAGTCAGGCACGAAAGTCCATGTGCAAGGCATTGACAAAAGTCAAAAGATCTGTTCAGCACCAATTTAAACAAGTCCTTAATTGACCTTTTAAAGAGCAATAAGCTAGAGAAGTTTCTCTGAGGAGTAACGAGAATGATCTTGTTCCAAAGTTTCACTATACGGTTAAAATAAGATGACTGAAAGGTGCTGGTTCGACAATATGGTGTTTTTCAGTGTTCTCAAGTTAGTTGAACTGGTCCAAACATTATTGACAAAGGAGACAAAGTTGGAAATGTCTATGCCAATGTGTCCATAAAAGAATGTTAAGTCTTTTAACTCCCTATCATAGCAAAGCGGTAGAAGATCTAATGCAACTAGTCGATCCTTGTACTCCTGCTGTCCCTTACGTTGCTGCAATATCCATCTTGTCGCTGCAATATTTGACGGAGACCAGACTTCAGTCGCGTAATTCAAGTGACACTTCACCAGTGAGAGATAGAGTGAGCGTTATCAGAGGACAAGTCCTACGTAGAAGGCCGAGCCTTTTTTTGGCTTTACTTACAACAGTCAGAATTTGCTGGTCCCAAGTGAAGTTGCTTGTTATCACTACTCCGAGATATTTCTTTTATCTTGCAGAAGCCAATCTTCAAGATGGTAATCAAAATTAACTGCATGGATTTAGTTTTCTCGTCACTGTCAGAGTTGAGACTATCTAGAGATTGTTGTAGAGTTTCACAACATTGTATGCTCGAACAACATCGGGAAAGTAATTTATGAAGATTGCAAACAGTAAGGGACCAAGTATACTTCCCCGTGGAACACCAAGTGTAGCAGACGTCCATTGAGAAGCGACACCGTCTACAACGACTCTTTGGAGGCGAACAGTGAGATTGGACGATAGTTCTCAGCAAGTTCCTTAGATTCCTTTTTTGGACAGGTGTTATGCTGGCAGACTTCCATTCTGTTGGCACACGACTGGTTAAAAAGAGCGCACAGGCTTGGTTCAGTTTGTTCACAGCACACTTTCAGCAAACGACGATGGATTTTGTCTGGTCCATGTGATTTATTGACATCTAAATTACGCAAATAGTTTATGACTTCCTCACTTACAGTGATTTCGGATAATTCTAAGTCGCTTGGGAACCGAACCGTTCTAACAGTATCACCATTGTCCGAGTTAACTCTTGATTTTTGAAAGACAGATGAGAAATATGAATTAAATATCTCTGCTTTTTCACGCAGTGTTTTGCCAGTCGCTCCATTGTACGTTATAGAAGGATTTAAATCTCTTCGTTTGTGCGTCATGGCTTTGTGATAGCTCCAGAATACTTTGGGAATACTTACGATGCTTTCTCTTGATTAAATTCTTCACTTTTTGACTGATAGCACGTAAGTTTTGTTTCCGCGTTTCACATTTATTTAAGCGATATTTCTTTAACGCCGTATATTTCTTGCGAATTAAGTGTTGGACTTCCCTATCAATCCATGTTGGACAGTTCTTATCCACTATTGTTTTAGAGGGGATGAACTGATCAACAGTTTCTTGAAATTGAGTTTTGCATTGAACCCAACACTCATCCATGTTTCCCGAAAATGTTACTTCAATCGGAGATCTCTGAAGAAAGGTTTGGAGTTGTTGAAACTACCCTCTTCGGATATCATAAACACGACGGCGAACGCGATAAGGTCGTTTGAAAGTTTGTTTGATGAAGAACTCAATAGGATAGTGATCACTTGGAAATTGTTCATCGGATAAAGCTCTGACATCTTGTATTATTTCAGGATGATTACTCAGCAACAAATCTAATTTATTTCCCCCACTGTGTGTAGATCTTTAAGAAAACATACTTGGCAAACGAAGATCCATATTTAGCGTTGTTGGCTTATCGCTCAACCCCAAGCACAAATGACGATTAATCTCCAGCAAAAAAATTTTTCGAAAGACGCACACGTACGAACTTCCTGATCTGCGAAGGTTGACACCTAACAGCCAAACAAAGAATTGCTTGCCAGCGAAGTACCACCCACAGCATGTTCGCAGAACATGGTACAGAGAGACGAAGGAATCGCGAACAATTATTAGTAAACAATGAGCAATTTCAAAGAGTGTCTACAGGTTTGGAGGACGAAAATCACAGCACATCATTAAGCGATAACCCACGTTTTGTCAACAAAAATCAACTCCTTCCACTTCAGAAAGAAACGACACCGATTATCGTTCTCGTTTGAGAGCCACCATAAATCCTCTTGATCGGTATGGTTTCAGTGGATAGTTGAGCGTCCCGTAGGTACACCTCTACCCTGAACTATAATGAACTGAAAACAGGACACAGTTAGGGTTAAATTATTGTTATTATTATTATCGTTGGGTTTGTTGGAGAAAGAGGGATGTGAAAAAATGTACACTTGATTTCCGCTTTAAATTAATTAAGTTGATATCACGTGACTTTATGGCGTGATCTTTTGGACTTTGAGTTGTGGGACGAGGAGAATTTTTAATAGGAGCTATATTCTGAGCATTTTCTGTTGTGAAATAAAAGCCATTTTATACTAGAAACGGAAACTTGAAACACCAACCTGCGAAGGTGAGAACTGCAAATGGACCGCCGTTGCTGCTGGCCACGAAATCTTAGGGTTTAATAGCTTTTGAACAGTTCGTTCCAATGAGAAGTCCAATCTCGACGTTTTCCATACACAGGTAGACTTGCTCCATCACACGTTCGAGGTGTTTCTATTTACCATATAGTTCGAGGCGCGGTATTTCACACTTTGTGCCAGGGATCTCGTTTCTTGTGAAAGTTTTCGGAAGGGTAATGGTACTTGTATTATTCAAGCTGGAAACTTCAAGGCCGGTCACTACTTTGGTATCGTGAATTCTTAGGCCATTCATAGTTCTGATCATAACTTTTGCATAGAATCTAGCATAGCGTATGTGATGATCTCTTTTCCGTTACTTCTCAACTTAACTGGAACAATAGGCATCGACTCAATGGAACATTTCATGTTGCTGGCATCACAGAGGACTTCATCAGCGACAGCGTATGCACAGTTCTTGTCGGAATCGTCAGAGTTGTCATTATCAGTTTTGTCACCTGGTTTCCGTGTTGTAGTATCCTTCGATTGTTCAGTCTCGTTCTTGCTTTTCGGGCGGAAATTGTCATCATGTAATCCAGTGGGATGTTGACCCGTACAGATCTTACATGACCGTCTCTGGACACATCCTTTGTATCTATGCATGTCCAGGTCTGTAACAAGCGTAACACAGTCCTCTCTTAGCTACTAGGGCTCTTCTTTCATGTAACGATTTTCCATGTATAATTTACATTTATCTAGGTCGTGACTGTGTTCCTTTGTAGATTAGGCATGAAAGAGTTGATTTTTGATTGGTTACTGTTGCGTTGCTTTTAAACTTATGGGTCGAGCTTTTCTTGAATTTTGACCCCGTTCACACGATACCGGTATGAAACTCTGCCGGTTAAAAATCATTACGTTTTCAACTATTCACACGGTACAGGTAGAGTTATACTTGTTACAACTTTTGTTCATTTCATTATTGAAATTCGCACGCTAAAATGTTTTGCATAACCGTAATAAAACTCTTACGGTTAAGCGTTCACACGGTAGTCTGACGGTTGAATTTCGTTCCGTTTTCAAAGTCTTACGGTACGTATACCGTTTTCAAACTCTTACGGTTAGCGTTACGGTTTCACACAATTTCATACCGTGTGAACGGTATTTCATCGTGTGAACGCAACCCCTAAACATAAGAATTTCATACCGTTTTCTAACTCTGCCGGTATCGTGTGAACGGAGTCTTATCTTCATGACCAACATTGTCGAGTGCTTGTCTTGAGAAGACAGTCGCTATCTTCACTTCTGCTTTGACAAAGTTGACAAAATGCTTAAACGTAGGGTTTTTGCTTCTTTCTCGTATCTTTGTTACTTCTCTACGCCATCGTTCTTGTAAATAGAAGGGGAGTTTCTTCACCAAACATTGTAAGTTATGCGGGTGGTCCAGAATAAGGAGATACGATAATGATTCCATAGCACTAAGACATTGTGTCAAGAAAATTGCAAACCGTTCTAGGGCGCCGTCGTCTCCAGAAGGGTGGTCAAGGTGGGTCTTTAGGTATGAGTTCGATACCTTATACGGGTCACCATAGTCATCGTTCAACAACTTTTTAGATTCAGCGTAACCAGCTTTAGGTTCCATGTGATGACATCCTTTGATAGGCTCTGTAGGTTCTCCTTCTAGATATTGTTCCAAATATTGCGTATTACGTGCTTCACTAGATGCAGCATTCCTTTCAATTCGCGTTTCGAATGTACGAATCAAGATAGGATACTCTGTTGGATCACCATTGAAACTCGACAAGGAAAGTGAAGGAAGGAAATTTCGTTGGTGTTGTTCAGATAGCATCTCCGTCAGTCGATTTTGTCTTTCCAGTAATTGTAGCAGGGATCATTGTCCGAGTTTTTCCTGTTTGTATAGTTGCTTGGTTCTGATTTCAATTCTCGGATACAATCGGGAAACTGTTCAGCTGAAGGAAGAGGTGATGGCATCGTGTCACTGCTATGCGGAGGTAAGAATAGCGTTAGTCTTACAGAATGCTGCTGGCTCTCTTTGAAAGGATTGGCTGGGCAGTGTTCTTTGACGGTTAAATAATGGCAGGTTCAGTGTTCGTCAATTGAAGTGTTGGATTTTCTTTATGCACCTTCAAAGATTTGCCTAGGTATTCGCTCATGCGCAGTATTTCACATTTTGATTCCATATCGAGTTGTGTGAAAGCCTGTTCTCTCGCTTGTGCAATAGCGAGCTGTTCTTGTAAACGCAATTTTTCCGGTTCGTTTTCGAGTTTCTGTTTCCTCTCCAACAGTGCTGCTTTTGCTTTTACTTCGGCGACTTGGGCCATTGCTCTAGCTGTGCCCGACCTACTCGAATGTCCTAAACTGGACGATCTACGGACTCTTTTGATGACTTGTGGGCGCTTGATTAGGAGACGCTTGATTATTTTTAACCTGAAAGACAGTTAAAGCGAATTTCACAAAGTTATAAGAAAATAAAATACAAATTTGAAAATTTTTTCATGTTTAAATACTTCTGCTAAATAGAAATTCACAGAAAAAACTCTTCAAGTCTCTGCGACATTTCACATTTGTATAAAAATAAAATACAGCCGATTCAGGTTGAGCGTTTAACGGAAGTGTTTTTCACTCTTGTTGTGGGCGTTGCAATGTGACGTTTCTATGGCGGCAAAAATACGTTTCTAAGCACTCAACGGCGCGTTGTTTTAGCGCGAATTTTAAATAATCAAAAAGTAGATGTGGAAAGTTAACAAGCATCAGCGTTCGTACTTGCCAGGAAAACCTTTATCGTTAGACTTGCGATCAAGTATTATCGATAAAATTGTTCAGAGGTGTGGAAATTCAACAACCGGTCATTTTCCTGGGCGATATGTCGGTGTCGCGAGTGAATTGAATTTGTCCTCTGCGGTTGTATCGAAAATTTGGAAGCAGTTTTGCGAAACGAATTCATTAAGTCCTGTCAAAAATGGCGGGGGAAACAAGAGTGGTCTTTCTGATGGAGATCTTCAGTTAATTGAGGTCGTTAAAAGACATAACCCCTCAACTACCTATGCTGAATTAGCAGATATTTTGTTAGAAGTAGAAGATATTCCACGCGGAGGCACATCTAAAACAGCGCTTAGCAATGCTGTTCGACATCGAATGCCAAGCCAAGAAGATTTTTCCTGTAAAAAATAACGCATGTAGCCCAGGAAAGGTTCACAATACAAAACATGGCATACACTCAAATATTTATTGACTGTTTGCACACAAAAGATCCACACACTCTTAAGTATCTCGATGAGTGTGGTGTAAAATTACCCACTGACGGCTCAAGACATTATGGACACGCTCCGATTGGTAACAGAGTAGTTGAAATAAAACGGCATTGTCAGACAGCAAATACAACGGTAAATCTTATGTGTTCTCTGACTGGAGTAACATATGTGAACATAATCGATGGTCCGTCAAATACTTTTGAATTCCTCAACTTTTTTCAGGAAACACATGCTTCGATGAACCCTGCAACAGATCGGCCTTGTCTTGAAGTTGGCGATACGATAGTTATGGACAATTGTACCATACACCACAATGAAGCTGAACGCATTTTACGAGATATTCTGAGTGACCTAAACATAGAGTTGGTTTTTATGCCAGCTTACAGCCCAGATTTTAACCCCACTGAATATTTTTTGGCAAGTTGAAATTCATGCTCAAGTATAAATTTTGGGAACTTACAAACACCGACCTAAAACAAGCATTATACACTGCAATTAATTTTGTTACACCTGGGGACATGCAGGCTTTCTGTGAAATTACTGGATATTTAGATCCGTAGGGTATACTACCAACTTTGATATGATTGCTTTAGATAATTGTAATACCACATTGTAGGATTTATGGCTTGTTATTACTGTTAATATTAGTAAGCATTATCGATATTTAGTGGCGGTTTGTATTTATGTACTTATGGGTGTTGCAAATTGTATCAACAATTCAACAAATTAAACACATTTGATATTCTGTAAAGACCATGTATCACTAGATTATTTGGCTACATGTTACTGTATGTTTCACGTAAAGATTATTACTTGACTAATTCGAAGGACCTAATTGTTTACAACGTTATAAGCACACATGCGAAATTACATGCCGGCTTTTCACAACGTCATCGCTATTTAATATAACATTTTGCTTAGCTTGCACGCAATAGTAACAATGTAAACAAACATTTTGGGATGTAATGGTGCACTTTATAATCACAAATCAATACAGCAAAAATAATAAACACATTTACATGTAATACAATGGCTTCATGTTTGCTGATTTATGTCAAGCAAAGGTGAGTAGCACGTTTTTATTAAGTAACGTAAACAACTTCAATAATCAGCTGTTATTCTGAGAATCGGCTGCAGTAATGTCAACGCATGCAGCTATATGCACCAAATGAAGCCTAATTTAACCAATATAATATGGATTTTCAGTGTTGAAAAAAATATAAAAATATAAATAAAAATTATTTATGTTTTATACATGTACCTGCAAACAAGTAATGTCCTGCACTTTTATTCTGCAGTTTTACTCGGCTTTTGCTGGTTATGATCACTTGATGAGCGCCGGCGTTTTAATTGCAACAGAGCGGCTGCTGCATTAGCCTCAAATTCTAGATTCTCTTCATTCTGACCAACTGTTGATGCTACGGGGTCAAAAATGGAGTCTTTCTCGGTCTCTTCTTTACGAGTTAGGTCAATGCAAGAGTGCGTTGTTGAGCCTGTTTTACTTGTCTGCGGCTGCATGGTCTCCATTTCTTCGTGCTGAAGTTTTAACGCGAGTTTGAAATCCTGTAAATCATCATTGGAACAAACAGAATATGATGCCTTTTTCGAAGGAAACGTTATGGCATAGTCCTCGGATAATAGTCGCTTCTGGGAACTCATTCTGTGGTTACTTTCGCAAGTTATCGAAGCCTTTGTTGTTGAGCACCCAGACCTTTGAGAACTTTTGTTTTGACTTAGATTTGTAATAACGATGTCGTTAAGAAGTTTTTGAACGTTTTCTCTTGAAAGCAGTTTTCCTTTTAGATGTTTCTGTAGTGTCGTTACGTCTCTGTTTAACAGCGCCCAGTTTCGTAAACCCGAACTCAAGTACCTGTCCGGCATTTCATGAATAGCAATTTCCTCGATTCGTTTTGAAACTGAATTGTTCAGTTTTTCAGCTGCCTCCTTCGTATCGTCAATGTCTTTCTGACCTTTATTCAATTTAATACGCGGTCGGCCAATATCCCTTTCGATAGCTGTCCTTTCCGCTTTTTCATTTGAATGTTTGGAGAGATTACCGCATGAAAATGCAGATTTGCATGGACTAAATGTACAGATTTTCTTTGTATGTCCCATCTTCAAATGACAGTTTCCACAACTGGAAAGGCCACCGGCGTTTTGTGACGAAGCCCGGCGAATTTTTCATCGAACTGTTCAAGTTTGCGTGTCCCATTTTGTAATTCATGTTTTATGTTTTCAACTGTCTCTCTCTGTTTTAATGCATACCTTTCCAGTGGGAGCATAATATGAGGTGCATTTCCTTCATTTTCGTTGTCTGTATCGGTGTCCGAATCTTCGTTGATACTCTGCAAAGTCGATGCTGCTTGTTCAAGAAGTAATTCCCTTCGTGCTTGTGTTCGATGGGCAACATGATCTTTGGAACTGTTACACTTGCTTGACGCTTCTTGGTTTTAGGACGACGTACGTACACGCTGCAGGCGATTCGAATTGGATTGCATTAACTTTTATAATGTTTCCTTTTTGTAAAATACCTCTGATTTGAACGTTGAAGTAGGAAGGTGACAAATTGACTTCCAGGTCGTCGTCCTCGACAGTCCAGCGCAATGAGGTCGCCTTGCATAGGTGTGGGACATCTTTTGTCATCCGGCTTTTGAATTCTTCGAATGAGAAATTTTCCAATTCTTCATGCAGTATATATACAGGTGTTACTCGTTTAGTTGAATAATAATTGTAAAGGACTTTGATTTGCACTAAAGACATGTCTTATTAACTGTGTTATTGCAGAGCTGTGTAATGGACTAAAATAGACATACATGTGGTTGCGTTCTTAGAAACGTATTTTTGTCGCCATAGAAACGTCACATTGCAACGCCCACAACAAGAGTGACAAACACTTCCGTTAAACGCTCAACCTGAATCGGCTGTAAAAAGTATGAGTAGTACTGTCGCGTCCGTATGGCGCCGGAAGTAATTAGTATTCAAGATGGCGGTGGTAGTAAATGACGTCATCGATAAGGTGCGCGCACGGTGTGCGCACAAAGGTCGGACGTCTGCGAAGACATGTCTTACTGAAATCTGATTGGTTTTCAGTTATAAATGACGTCATCGATAAGGTGTGCGCACGGTGTGTGCACAAAGGTCAGGCGTCTGCGAAGACATGTGTCTTACTGAAATCTGATTGGTTTTCAGTTATCCTCACTATAAAACGAGAATATTAAGTTGATGAGAGCATAGTGCTTACAACTTTCACGGAGATAAGACTTTTAGATTGCCAATTTAATGGAGGAGAACTTATTGCGGTTACATGACCTAAACAAGCGTGTGGCAGAGGCTAGAAAAAGAGTTGAATATTTAAAGGAAAAGAGAGTCAGCTTTATACCTTCGCAAACGGAGGGTTGACGCACAAACCTGGATGTTGAACAATTTGGTAGACGGTGCATGCCGTGACCTCAAAGAAATGAGAAGACTTAGAAATAACCAGGGAACGCTGTGCTTATATTTGTTATGTAGGATAGATCAAAAGGAAATTCATCTTCTAATGAAAAGCTGTAGTACAGCTTCTAATGAAAAGCTGTTATAGTAAATAAAGGATACAAACCTGTTGAGTGCGTACACGTTGTTCTTTTTGCTTGCACTCAATACATCCACCCCCACACTGATCTCACATTGACCCCACATAGACCTTTCCTCGGCCCCACGCCGCCCTCTAATCAATCTCGCATAAACAGATGCTCATTCTGACGGCAGAAGTAATTAGTATTCAAAATGGCTGCGGAAGTAAATGGCGTCATCGATAAGGTGTGCGCACGGTGTGCGCTGATTCGCGCTTTTTTTTTGTTTACAGCAGTGTTTCCACTTTTTAGTTTCCACTTGTTTGAACAAACTGTGCTGGAAATTGTTCACAATGCTTACTTTTTCATCCGCATCAAGATCGTTCCCGTTTGCTTTGGTCACTTTTGCGCGAACCACCAAAATGGCCTTGGATAAGTCCATGTAATCCTCGGTGGCCGGACACAAAAACGTGATGGGTCCTGCGTCCAAAACACTGGAGACGGGCTGGTGATCGATCCACAACCCTTTTTCCAAACTCACTTGCGTCGGCGGGACGGAAAAAAAGTCCAATTCGGTCTTGGTACATTCCTCCGATTTGCTGTGCACGAAATTCATACTTAACCAAATATGTCTCGTGGAGATGTTCTCGCTCGCTTGGTCGGTTTACGTCTGGTCACGGATGGAGATGCCTTTCTCTTTTTAGCTCTGCGTTTGGTTCTTGATGCTTTCCTTTTTCTGCTCGAACGCCTGCTTGCCGAAGCGGATGCCCTTCTCTTTCTAGCTGAACTTCTTGACCGTTTTCGTCCTTGTCCGGTTTGAGCATACCTCTGCAGTCGCTGTACGGCTTTTGTTTTTGCTGTGTTCACGCCCTCGAGAGCGCGGGCTTTTGCCGCTTGCTTAACGTTTTTACCGGTAACGACGTCGCTCGCAAAATTGACTCCGGTGTTCAAGAGGATGTTTCCAAGCGCTTTAGCGCCGCGTTTCACCAAGGGCATGGTGGTTCGTGCGACTGTGCGAAACAGAGCGCCTAAACCATAACCCTTTTGACCGTGTCCCATTTGCCAGGGACTGCTTCTGAACACGGACATCCCACGGCCTTGCTGTTCCAGATAATAATGCGTGTACGGATTATGCTGTCTGAAGTGCAGTGTTATCACCACTTTCCCGCGTTCAAATGGCACGGGACCGCCCGTGTCGCCCCTTAAAAGCACTTCCACAGCCTCGAAGGATTTCGTTTGGACCGGTACGTATTGGATGTTGGTAAACGTTTTAGCAATAACGTCGCCAAACTTCCCTCGGGCGGGAATACTTTTGAGTAATTAGGCACTCGTGTCTCCGACGTTCTGCGGCTCGACAATGTCGCAGTAGACGTAGGTGGTCGATAGGACCGTTAAGTCTGCGGCGTATGGGCTTTCGATCGTTTTCTTGATTATAACGTCTTTTCCTCCAAAGCCAAGCATGAGGCATAACGGCTTATCAAGATTAAACTGGACATTGTTCTTTATTTGAACAGTTACTTTTCCGGTGAGAGCAGTGTACGTCAATTTAATGTTATCATTCACATCTCCGGTTGCCAGCAACGCCGCATTGACAGCTTTGACCAAATCTTCCACAGACGTATAATAACTGTAATCCACGATAGCCAACAGAAATATACGGGAGGGATCGCCATAATAGACGTGCGTATCAAACCCTTTTTGTAAGGTGCACCAGGCGTTTGGATAAGAAATGGAGTACAAACCGACCTTCCAGTTTCCCTCCAGATAAATCGTTTGCGGAAACTTCACGCGATAACTTGTCGTTTTATTATCAGGAAACACATCCGAGGATGCATTACTCGGTAGCGTGAGATAGAAATGCGTTCCACTCATGTTGAAAGAGTAATAAGAATAACACACAAACAACAGATTCACGAGATTAAATTTATTTCAGAAGAGGTACCCAGGAATTAAATTTATTGGGGTACCCTAACCATTTTAAAAGATATTGTACGTTTCTGCCTCTTCCGCGTTTTTTTATAATCTTCTCCACTTCGTAAACGTCATCGGATTTAATCACTTTTTGCAATTCTTTTTCGTAAAACGTCCCTTTCAATTCTTTGCCGTCGTAATCTTTCAATTTGTACACTGGCGGATCGCGGGGAATTTGTTTGCTCACGGTAAAAATCTCTTTGGAGAAGTTGGGAAAGTATCCTTTGTCAAACGTACGTTTGATTTTACTGATTCTCACTTGATCCCCAATTTTTAATTTATACGTATATACATTGGATGTTTGACCTCGTCGTGATCGCCGTACAGCGTGTGCCATACTTGCTTTTCGTTATCGGTCGTGACATCGACACATTTTCTGCCTATTATGATTTTTGTTGGTCTTTGGATTTTTACTTCCGGATTGACCCATGTTCACCTCACGAGCTCCGCTTCTCAATTGAAAAGAAGAACGTTCTTGCAAATTTTTTCATTTAGCGTCTAGCGCTCGTACGGTGAAGATGGATATCGATGAAAAGGAAATGATTGCACGTTATCGTCGAAAACGTATCAAGAGAAAACTCTTAAAAGTTTCCGCCAAGGAAATAGCAAGGCATATATATTGTTTGGTTCGCGAAAATTGCGAAGGGTGCACCATCACCCATCTCTCTCAAACGCACCACACGTGTTTGTACATGGGAAAGTTTAAACGGCTCGAGTACTTTGACGCAGCATTACAACGTGCTTCGAAAACGGCGGTGATGAAAACGTTTAGGGAAAGTCTGAGTGCGGCAGATTTAAGTATTCATGCTCAACATCCCATCGAACATTGGAAGTCGGTCTTTTGCGTGGAAAACGAAAAAAAGCTGAAGCAAGATATTTTGAAAATACTGTAACGATGACGATCGATGTCGCGTTTATGGCCAAGAACAAAGTAGTGCTTCGCATAACCATGGGCGTTAGTGATTTCTACTGTAAAATCATCCGGGAACTAACAGCGGAGGAGTTGGAAGTTTCACTACGAGAAACACACACCGATAAGAAGTTGATCCAGAACGCTTGGTGCATATGCGTTCACTACGGTTATATCTCTGAAATCTATGACGTCACGGAATTGGACGCAATGAAATTTCAATTTTAAATGATTACGCTCGTGTGCTTTCCTGTCAGTCGGAACAGGTGTTTGCGGTGCAAACATGTCGTGGAGAGATATTGTTGGTGCGTGGTTGACGAATAAAAAACATCTGTTGGATTTGATACGGTGTCTGGTGGAGACAAATATAGTACCCGAAACGCTTGTAAATAATTCAACGCTGCAATCGATTTTGCTGACAGCAAATCATGCTGGAAACATTAAACGGAATATCCGTGCCTAAAGCACCGCAAGGGAATAATTTTACGTACCTCATGAACGCCAAAGAGATGATAATGTGGGAACTCAGTGCAAAGAATGCAAAACAAATTAAATCGCTCGAAGAACAGACGGGCGTGAACTTGGACCATTATTATAAATTAAAAATCAATCAAGAATAGCACGGGAGGAAAAAACCCAAGAGCTTGCATATTTTCGAAGAGATGTTCACACCACGAAGTTATTATAAAAACATTTTATTAAAAGAACAGGCGTGTTAAATAACGCCTTAAGCTGTGTTAAATAACAGCAAAACAAGTGCAGACATGTTAAATAAAGCAGTGTTAATCTTAGCTGTGTTAATCTTAGCTATTCTAAGCCGTGTTAAATAACAGCATAATGAATGACTTATGGTTAAATGACACCTCGTCCAATTACGGCTGTGTTAAATAAACAGTTTAATATCCATAAGGTAATGTCTTGTAGTTGTCTTTGATGACACGTTTGTTATACACAATACGATAATCTTTCTTCATACGTTTTGTCTGAATTTCTTTCGTTTTGGGTATTTCTGGTGATTCTGAACGGAATGTCTACCGAGACTTGCCCCGTCACACCACACTCTCCCCGTAGGAACACCAATGCACAAATCACATCGAAATTGACTACTTTGACTTCGGTTTTTCCGGCATTGGTTTTGTAACACTAATTCTTCGGACCACCTGACGCAAATACCGTGATGCGCTCGCCTCCTAATTTATCCGTTAAATCACAGAGTTACCCAATCGAGGTTAACGTTCGTGTTGTCCAGGTTAGCTGAGATAGATGACCGAGTCGGTATCATAGTGCAGCACGCGTTCTTGTAGCATGTCGAGCTCATGAAAGTTGGAGTCGAGCATACGCGGTGGTGAACGCGGCAATGACCACATTGGTTTTGGGGTCGGGTTGAATGAACTTGTCGCCAAACTCGTATCGGATTTCCATGATTTCATCACTCACCAGATTGGCATGGAGCACGGTAATTTCGTCGGACGTCAAGTAGTCAAACAACAGTTGTGGGTCGTCAATCTTCTCGGTCTTTACCAAATTCGATCGTTGCGCAAATTTACCCCAAAACGAGTTCAGCATGAGTTTAGCCAATGCACGTAATCCTGGGTTGTAAACAATTTTGGTCGGATCCAATTGAATGCCTTGATTTTGCAAAATATCATTGACGTACCATTGCTTTTGTTCGTCGGTGACGCAATTCTTAGGATAACCGCTTGCTTCCAGCTTGATCTTGGCGAACGTGTCAATATATTCTTTGAATAAGGTATCGGTTTTTTGAGGGAAATGCCACACTTCGTGCAATTGGACGATCCGATGGCCTTTCTCCAAAGCTTTCATCACTTCGACACTGCACCACGTTCCTTGAATAGCTCTTTCGGCATTGGAATGTGCGCACGGGGTCTGATTGCCGGTATCTGCCACGTTTTGTACAAGGCGAACATCAACTTGTCTTGAGCATGATACGGAAGAACGGGATGGAATAAACCGCGAGGTGGTAATACCGTGCATTTGAGCAACTCGAAATAGTTGGAAACGTCCTCGTTAAAATTCTCGGTAATAATTTCTGGGTGACCTGCAGGTACGGCTTTGGACCGGTTGACATGAGGGTATAGGCTGGTAAAGTCCACGTACTTGATCTGTTCGTCTCCTTGACAACGATTGTACAATTTCGGGGCGTTGGCTCGACCACCGTACAAAGCATCACGTGGCTCTAACGGGTCCGCAATATGGTAATGATCAAAGTAATATTTCATGTCTTCGTCATTATTCAATTCCCGGTTGACGTCGCATTCCCATATTTCCACGACGTTGTAGCCTTGACGTCTCGAGTGCTCGATCTTTTCCACGGTAGAACAATGGAGTTCCTGCATGGTTTTGCCATTGACCGGGTTCACGGTATCGCGAGCGTAACATCGTGGACATCCGTGCCAGAAACAGCCGTGGACTTCGTAGGCCGCGTGCGTCTCTTCGTGATAACCGTCAAGCAAATAGGGACCAACACGTTTCTCGCCACCGTTACGTGCGTGTTGGATATAGGTTTCGTTCTTTTCGGCCATGTACGAGAGCCATTTATGGGCAAACAACGATTGCTTGTTCTTGGGGCAATATCCCAACGGTGGAATAATAGCGATCGTATCTTTTAGGAGGTAGTTAGTGCGATACACGAGATGGCAGGCCGACGCGATGGTGAGTATTGTAAACGGATCGATGTCTGTGACGTTATGAAACAGTTCGCCAAATTCTAGGCAGCACCGTCGGAGAATATCGAAATCTGAACGACAGTACGTTACGATCTCTTCTTGAAAGTTGAACACGTAATTTCTTTCTTTCTTCGTCGCGTGCCATGCCAAAAACGTTTCTCTGTGTTTTGGATTCATTCCGTTTGGGTTGTAGTAGGGCGCAGGTGGAATGGGGCCAACGTAACTCTCGTTTTCTTTCTTGTTAAAGAGGTGAGGAAAGTACCCTTTAGCGAGTTCTTCAATCCTAAAGCTTTTCGGGAAGTTGGCAAGTTTGATGGGAATGAAATTGAGCGAGTCCACGAACCGGATGTTAAACATCTCCACCGTCAAACTAAACACTTCAGCACCACGGATGATCACAGCGTACTTGACCCCGTGCTCACGTAAATACTGGACGACAAAGTAAGTATCATACCCTTGGAAGTTGTGGGCCATGACCGTACAGTTGGCATGTTCGGTCGTGAACAACCATTCGCAGAATTCGTTCCGAGTATTGTCGCCTTGGAAAATCCATTCATCATCAGCCTCGTTTTGAACAATGCATAAATTCGGTTCGTGGTTCCCGTTTTCTTGTCGACACTCGAAATCAAAGAACAATAACTCTTGCAACGATTCTTCAACCGGCTCGTCTTCGGGTTCTCGATCGTTCGCCTTGCCGACAATCCGTATCGAAGAAAGCCGACACGTTGTACCCGTTTTCGGGTACTTCTTCTTCTTGCTCTTCTACAGAACTTGTTTTTCTCTTTTTTGTCTCAGGCTGAATAAAACATCGATGTCCTTCGGTTCGCAACAATTTACCACAAATCTAGCACTTTTTCAGTCCACATTGATGTTTCTCGGGCACTTGTTTAAAACGTCGAAAGGCTTTTTGACATTTCGTACATTGGACTAGACTTTGGCAAACGGACCGTCCATCGCCTCTAGACTGTTTATGCTGTTCGTAACACTGCTGGCTCTTGAACAATCGATGACAATCGTGACAAGTTTGCCAGGACACTTCAGTGCACTCGGAAGGAAACCCACAACGTTTGCATGCATTCGGGCACCGATGTTCTTTCTGATGATCGTAAGCTTTTTTGCACGTATGGCAATAGTAAACGCGGGCAAAAAACCCAGGCATCTTGGTGATGACGTCATAATGATTGTTGTGCATGTACAGGTAAATCTTCTTGTCTTTCTCTGGGCGTAGATGATTTTATTGCCGTATTCTTTGGACACGATACTGCTCTGATAATCGGCAAGGTAAGCCTGAAATTGTTTCGCTTGCTCGAGTCCACACGGAGCAAGAGGCACGCCCGCATTTTAGTGGAGTTCTTGTGCCAAACGCGTTTGCATCGTTTTCCGGTAATCCGCTACGTACTTGTACTGCGGGTCGCTATCAACCTTGGCTTTGGCAACTAGGAGGGCTCGCGCCATACATAAATCATCGTCGTTCTGGATTCGGACGATCGATCTCTTTTTTTGTAGATGCTTTTCGAGATTGATTTCACTTCGTTTACTGCCTTTACTACCGCTCGGCATGCTGACATGAATCACATTAACATCCACGGTATCGTTCAATCGGAATTCTTGATTTGATTGAATGACGCGTTGAAACTCGGCAAGAATTCGCTCAGTCGTTAAACGGTGAGGAGTCATGAACGGAAAAGTAATAGGATATTCCAACTGGGTTGAATGCAGTATGAGACGTACTTGATCTTGTGGTGAAACGCCGCCAATCGTCTCATCCAATATCTGCTGGAATACTTCATGTAGTCGATCGTGGAGACTCGAAATTTCAAGGTCAGCAAAAGCATTGGTGAACCGAACACGATAATTCATACCGGTCGTTCTAAACTTTTTAATGTTCACTTGCGTGACGCTTCCGATGTTAAACGGTCTTTCATCATCTTGGCCACGGCCGATTTGCACAGGCTCGTCATCGCCATCCAGCATTTCATCATAAGATCTTTTCTCCCCCCGGTTCAGTTGCAATGCATCATTCATTTAGACAGGCTCATCACCATCCATCATTTCATCATACGACATCTTTTCCCCACGCTTAGCCTGTAGTATAACTTCATCGTTATTCCATTCACGCAAAAACCGTTCCCGTTGTTCCGGCGTCCACGTATCGATAAGGTCGGGTGCGAGTCCCAACTGCTCGTTTTCTATACGCCATTCGCTTATCCGCTAGAAAATTTCCATTTGCCTTTCAAATACAAGCCGTTGCTCCTGCTCAGTGAATGTATGCATTCTCTGCAGAGAATTTAACTCCGCTATCGTGTGACAATTGATTATTTTTTTATCTATATTCAATGTTTTTCCGATGAACGATAAATGCACTGTGCCAATTCTCGCCGAAAAACCCGTATTTATAACTCTGCATCATGACGTCGCCGTGCGCACACCGTGCGCACATGCCAAACGCTCTAAACCAATCACAGATAAGCATACTAACTATGACGTCGTGAGGTGTGCGCACACCGTGAGGTGTGCACACACATACACACTATATAAACCAACTCATTACTATTCATTCCACAAACAAATACAAACACTCATCTCAGAATGAACACTTTCAACTCAACCGAACAAATATTTTGGGCAAATAATCTAAACGTCATTGAAGTTGTGCCTTGGGAAATAAAAAACTTATGCAATCTACTGAATGCTGTATTCTCGGAAGCTGTTGGTCATGAAGTGGATAAACTTCGTCAGGAAAAGTGTTGTGGTTGTGAAGTAAATCATCCGAGTCAAAGAAGGCACGAATGTCTCATGATGTCGAAAGAAGAAGGATGGTTAATGCATGGTCTGGAAGCCATTGAAAGATTTATCAAACATGAAATTGTATGGAAACAATTCGTCGAAGCTATTCGCGTTATGAAGTTGAACTACCATGAATATGCTGCAGAACATTTCAAAAACTTAACCAAAAACTGCGAGGCAACCCTAGAGTTCTAACCCTAGCTGTTGAGAAAAGGAACATTTAATCGGAACACAAACGATTTCCTTAGCAAGTTATGTATATATAAAAACACTGTATCTCGTTATAAACTTTGTAAAATTGACATCGATAATGTTTGTAAAATTTTCATATTGTCAATACATTTTTCACTCAAACATAATTTTGTACAGACAATGATGTATACGAAAGATCACTTTCATCGCAATACAAAAGGTGAATACAATATGTATTTTTTTCTCTGTTGCTTTAAAGTTTTCTTGTTGTTAGGCAAATGCATGACAGGTCAATGTGTTACTTGTTAGGATAATTTGACCATTGATCTCTCTCTGGAAGAATTAATACTAGAGAAGCATGTATAACACACATGTTTCTCCAGTACTCTCCCAACATTTACCGCGTTCATTATTTAAGAAATAGAAAACTATAACTATAACTCTGTAATATCAACTCAACAAATGTTTTAAATTGTTCAACGCGTGCGTTTGTTCTTTACTCATTGTTCTCGTGTTCTTCTGGAACAGTTTCTTTAATTCGTTGCCCAGCATTCACTGCAGCATGTCTTGTCGGTTTACGGGTTAAGTTTTGCTTCTTCAGATCTGCGATCTCATGAAAGTCTAAAGGAAACAAGTGTTGGACAGTTGGAGTGTCTAGTTGATTCCTTCCTGTACGAACTTTAGCAGCCCTGACGACTACGTCTTTCACGACGTTAATTCCTAATGGCATACCTAATTTTAAGAATTTTTTATTAGTGCACATTAGTGCACAAATTCGCGCCAATTTGGGTGGAATTTGGAATAAATGCGGCGTATCTGAGGCATGCTACTTTGAAAGAAATTATGATTTGGGTTGTTGAAATCACATTTGAGGACACATTTACTGAAAAATTTTTACAACTGCTTAACACTTTATTGACTTCGTCTTGACCCCTTCTTCAGCTTCTCCATTTTGAGGGCTGTCGTCTTGCTGGAAAACTTTGCTGAACCTTTCTTGCTCTCCCGCTTTTGTAGTGTTCCTTGTCCTGTGTTCTCTTTCATCCATCCATTGAAGAGTTGCAGGTCTTGGATCAAAACTACATAGAGGTGGCATATTCATATTTATGTAGAGGTAGTCACTCATCGTTTGACGTTTCAAGGATGATCTGCAAATTGATTTAACCTTGTTGTACAGCAAAATGACTCTCTCGCAATCAGCAGAATGTGGCTTGCATACGAGAATTCTACCAAGCACGACAGATACTTTTTGATAATATTGTTCATTGCCTGCATTCAAAATATTCTGTAGGACTGTGTGGGGATTGGTTTTTGGTAGCTCATTGCACTGTTGCAATTCTTGAAACTCAACTGCTAGATCTGCCAAGCTGAGGTCGGGAGCAATAGAGCGGTGAATATCTCTTATTTGATTCTCATTTGCTGTGAATTTTGTAAAAGGGGTAAACGATTTCGAAACGTTTTTGTCAAATTGAAGTCTTATGTCCATAAACTCTCTTAGAGCCAAAATCGATTCATTTCGTATAGCACTAAACTCTCTACGGTCGGTTACGTATAGATTGGCTTCAGGATTGCGCCTTTTCTTCTCCCAAAGCTCAGTGTCACAGAATGTATTTTCTTCTTCATTGGACCTTTCTTTGAATGCTTCTTCCCATCCACCTAACAAAGGGCTTGTACTCAACTTATCAATACTTTTCTGAAACTTTTCTGCTTCTGGCTCAACATGTCAACAATGGTAAGTGAATCACGTTGGAGCTTCTTTTGAAAAACTTTAAGAAGAAAAAGCAAATTAGCAACAAAGCACATCATAAGGATATTATCTTTATTTATAAGAAGTATCAAAATTTTTTTCTCTTCGGTATCATGCTGCTCCTTACCAAACTTTACAAGGGCTTGCCAAGAGCACAGAACTGCATCAAGAAGAGCAGCGGTAAATTCTGACCATCTAACTTCAAAGTATTTTGGAATACGATGAACGGTTAAATTTTCTTTTGCCCCGACTTTCTCTAAATCAGAAGTGCGCTTTGCGGACGCCTGAAAAAATGTTGCAACCCCAGATAGCTTTTTACCAAATGCTCAATCTCAGGCACACTCTTACACAAATCTTTATACGCGTTTGCAGTTGAATGTACAGCACAAATAGATTTAAGGAGAGGGAAATTAACATCAAGTTTTTCTCTCTCATGATCAAGCAGTTTCCAAAGTCCATTGAATTTTCCAGTATTTTTAGCTTCTCCATCTGTTGATACATGATTAACAAACTTCAGAACTTTGTCAAAACCAACAGTATCACTGGCACCCATTTTAAGTGCTTGAAGATGACCAGCTGCTCCAGACTCTGTCACATGTCCAATACCTATAAATTTCAGATCTTGTTTTCCATCTTTGTTTATTGTGTTGAGGAGCATGTATTCATTATCCTTTTGAGTTTGGTCCATAGATGCATCACAGCGAAAAGATGCAGCAATATATGAATCAATTTCCTCCTTAATTCTTGGTAAATCAGCAGATACTATAGTACGTAAACGTTCTTGCACAACTGATGGTCTAATATATTGCAGGTCAAAATTTGAAGCACTGTACGATTCAAATGGCTTATTGCAATCGAAGTCATAAGCCATTTTTGCAGCAATTACCCTTGATGGCCAGGAAAAGGCAGATGATGTTAAGCATTTTGCATCATTGTAGACATGAATGATTAACGATCCAATTTTATTGGCTAATTGCTGGCGTTGTGAGTTGACCATTGCAAGCATTACAGTAATACGTATTAAGTTTTTCCGGTTTGTCCTCTAATCTTTCGATAGCGTATAGGCCCTGCATACTACACGCCGATATCTTGGTATGAATTAATCCCTTGCATTCTTGTGGTGGGCAGTTTGCTAGTGGTTGGGGGAGGGGTACCCATTACAATGAATCTTTTACAGCCGTAGCATTTCCTTCGCATCTTCCTGATTAGTCGTCTCCATGTCGGTATCCAATATCTTTAGCGAACTTGGGTCATTGTCAAAACGATTATTATTATTATTATTATTATTATTATTATTATTATTATTATTATTATTATTATTATTATTATTATTATTATTATTATTATTATTATTATTATTATTATTATTATTATTATTATTATTATTATTATTATTATTATTATTATTATTATTATTATTATTATTATTATTATTATTATTATTATTATTATTATTATTATTATTATTATTATTATTATTATTATTATTATTATTATTATTATTATTATTATTATTATTATTATTATTATTATTATTATTATTATTATTATTATTATTATTATTATTATTATTATTATTATTATTATTATTATTATTATTATTATTATTATTATTATTATTATTATTATTATTATTATTATTATTATTATTATTATTATTATTATTATTATTATTATTATTATTATTATTATTATTATTATTATTATTATTATTATTATTATTATTATTATTATTATTATTATCAACAATAATAATAATAATGGTCGATCAATAATAATAATAATAATGATAATAATAATAATGCAATAATAATGATAATAATAATAATAATAACAATAATAATAATAATGATAATAATAATAATAATATAATAATGATAATATAATAATAATAATAATAATATAATAATGATAATATAATAATGATAATAATAATAATAATAACAATAATAATAATAATGGTCGATCAGCGGAAAATTTTGACGAAATGCTGAGAAGTCTAAAACTTGATGCTCAATATAGTAAATATATAAAAAAGAAAATAGTGAATATGTGCATACGAACATCGTATTATATATTTTGCACACGAAACAAGGAGTGGGATAACCCAAAACTAATGACAATATAATCATTTTAAAATAATTTTTGAAATTATATGTTGTAATATGTCGTCAATTCATGTAGACATTGATAAGCTACCTGTAAAGCGAGGTTTATCATTGTAGTTGTATATCATCTAATAATCAATAAATAAAGTTTCCATTATTATTATTATTATTATTATTATTATTATTATTATTATTATTATTATTATTATTATTATTATTATTATTATTATTATTATTATTATTATTATTATTATTATTATTATTATTATTATTATTATTATTATTATTATTATTATTTTTATTATTATTATTATTATTATTATTATTATTATTAGATATAAACAATTTATGGGCGGTCACGAGCACCAACAAGAACATACAGTATGACATTTACAACGACACAAAAGATGTTCTTAAGGCGGTTAGAAAAGAGAATGAAGAGAGACTCCAAAACCAACTCATTTCGCAAGGTTCTTTCTTTTCAACTATCCTTAACAATTCCACATCCACATTCAACTCCTTATGGTCATCCGTTCAAAGCAAACTTCCGAAAAACATCTTTAACTTCACTATCCGGTATATCAATAACACACTTCCGACAAGAAAAAACCTGTCAAAATGGGGACTATCATCGACATCTGATTGCTCTTTTTGCTCCTCACCCGAAACGCTGCTTCATATCGTTGCTGGATGTGAGACATACTTAAATGAAGGCCGGTTTACATGGCGACACGATTCTGTTTTAAATTTCCTCGCATCAACTCTTACTGCTGTGCAAAATTCCAGACTTTACGTTGACATACCTGGCTTCGTGAACCCATCTGTTCTCACCGGTGACAATTTACGACCTGACCTACTTCTAGCGATTGAGAACGAATGCCTATACATTCTCGAGCTCACTGTCGGATTTGAATCCAATCTACAAGTCAACGCCAACCGCAAACGCCAAAAGTACCTTGATTTAATTGAAGAGCAGAAAACGAATTATGATAAAGTCAAGTTTATTAACTTGTCCTTGAGTACACTCGGAGTTTTCAGTCGATCAGCGGAAAATTTTGACGAAATGCTGAGAAGTCTAAAACTTGATGCTCAATATAGTAAATATATAAAAAAGAAAATAGTGAATATGTGTATACGAACATCGTATTATATATTTTGTACACGAAACAAGGAGTGGGATAACCCAAAACTAATGACAATATAATCATTTTAAAATAATTTTTGAAATTAAATGTTGTAATATGTCGTCAATTCATGTAGACATTGATAAGCTACCTGTAAAGCGAGGTTTATCATTGTAGTTGTATATCATCTAATAATCAATAAATAAAGTTTCCATTATTATTATTATTATTATTATTATTATTATTATTATTATTATTATTATTATTATTATTATTATTATTATTATTATTATTATTATTATTATTATTATTATTATTATTATTATTATTATTATTATTATTATTATTATTATTATTATTATTATTATTATTATTATTATTATCATTATTAGTGAGACATCGAGCAGAGTGTCACGCTCTGTACATGTCTGCAGTTTTTTATCACAATTTTATCGCTTGAATCACAAATATTTAAAGAAACTAAATATCATTAAAGGTTGTAATCATGATTCGTTCAAGTTTTATTCTCATGTTATTGGTTTGCGTCGCTTGTTCGTTCTGTGGGAAAGATTTTGTTACACTTGGTCGACATTCATGGCGATGTAAACAGCGAGTTCATCATGCAGAACAAGATCACTCTGCCGATAATACAGGAAATCAAGCGCCCGTCATGAAATCTCCCAGTGTCGTTATTTCAAGCGGAAATGTAATAAAGTGTTGCTGTGGTAAAGTATGTAAAGGTGCGCGAGGTCTTAAGATGCATCAGCGCAGTTGTAGAGTTATACAAGGACTAAACACCGAATTGTGTACTGACATAGAGGAGCAAGGCAACTTTGAGACGGAAACTATCCCCGAAATAAATCAATGTAATCAAAACGAAGCATCTATCGCAAACAATCAAAGTTTTCCAGATTTAAAAAAGGTATTAAACTTCCTAAAAGTAATT